>JAYRBT010000042.1:73246851-73277630 GCA_036023395.1 Myiotriccus ornatus
AAGAATAGCTAATGCTTTTGCTAAGCAATGATCCATGTCAAAAAGGTCTGTGTTTAATCAACCTTCACATTCATAGTCAAAGGTTCGACCTGGACATCTTGTGATCTTGTGTTAATACGTGTTCATTAAATGCTTAAATGCACATTTACAGGTTTGACATCGACAGATTTGAATGGACCAGTGTGTAGCCAGTCCAGAGGAAATGTGAGAGTCTCCTGTCGGGCTTCTGATGGCTGAGTAACATGTCACACACCTGGTCAGCACCGGGACTTTCCACCAAGCAGAAGTGGCACCCAGCAGGCAAGTGGAGCGACTGTGACGTGCAGGAGCAGTACCCTTCCATATACTTGTAGAGATGCCCTAAACTTCTCATTTTGAAACCCAGAGGAGATTTGCCAGGTTTAGGGCCTCTGTCAAATATAGTCTGGGTTATCTGAGTGAATGATGGTTGCACAAACTACTCCACTGGTGTCTCCACTCTGTATATGAAACAAGACAATAATAATCTTGTTTCATATCCAATCCAAGCAATAATAATCTAATCAATAGGACAAGAGACAATGGGCAGAAACTGATGCAGGGGAAGTTCCACCTGCACATGAGGAAGAACTTCTTTACTGTGCAGGTGACCAAGCACTGGAACAGATTGTCCAGAGAGCGTGTGGAGTGTCCCTTACTGGAGATATTCCAGAACTGTCTGGACAGAATCCTATGCAGTGCGTTCTAGGATCACCCTGCTTGAGTAGAGAGGTTCGACCAGATAACCCACGGTGGTCCCTTCCAACTTCACCCCTTCTGTGATTCAGTGAAGATACAACAAAATGCCCTGAAATAGGTCTCAAGCTGTTGAGCACAACTACACAGAAACCTCAAAATGTTTCCATCAAACAACAGACACTCCTTATTTCACATGGGCAAGAGAATTTGCACTTCTCCTTTAATCTTGTGCCAAAACAGCCTCTGAAGCTTTGGGATAAATTCTTGCACCCTGTAGCATGTTAATAAGGGGCAGTAGTCAAGGGGCACACCCTTGCTTTCTATTTAGAGATACATCACTGCGTGCTACTGAGGCATCCCATTTACCCTCTTTGTTTACAGTGGGCTTCTGTTAACTGGAAGGAAAAATATCTGTGATTTAACAGTGGAACAGAAAAAAATTGCTTTCTTGGCATCAGTAAATAACCTACTGTTTACTGGTTGATTTCCGAGTTTGACTGCTCTGTGTTATTGTACATGTACTGATAGCTCTGTCAATACATCAATCCCTGTCTCGCACATTTATTTTTCTCTTAAGAGCTTTAATAATTTTGTTTCAACAAACTTGCTTAGCATGTTAATCTGTGTTGCACAATACATGTCACAATCCTGAATCTCAAGAGAGGCTAAATAGGAAGATATGCCTTTTAAATGCAAACTAAAAACCGAGGTCAGAGAGGGCAAAGAGATGTTAAGCTATCGAGTCTGATTTTCTCTGACAGTACAAGATCACTGCCTGAAAAAAATGCCACTCTGTGTACTTACATTTTAATATGAAATATATGCATTTCCTCTTTTTTTATGGAAAATATTCTGTACTACTCTTTTTAAAATGAACATTGACAAGAGACTGGTCCACAAAAGAGAATCTGCTGTTATTTATGTTGCTAATGGCTGTCAATGTTAGCAGTAAAACGGAATGAATGCATTCAAAATTAATTATTCAGCAGCACCTGCTGGTGTCCTTAGAAATACTGCAGCACTTTTCTGGTAAATGTTTCTTCATTACCCTAAATTTTTTCCTACCCAACCCATCATTCGGGTGATTACAATATAACGCAAGGAAAAAACATATTTTCTTTTAATAGCCACCAATTCTTTTTTTATTATTATTATTAGGCTTACATCCCTGTCTAATGGAGATCTGCCTCTCCAGGGAGCAGCAAACCAACCACGGAGGATCTTGGTCCCATCTGTGCAGTAACAATTAGAAGCATTTTAACTCTGTATGTGGAGGGAAGAAATTCCATTATTCATGAAGTGGTCCCTTGCAGCTGTCTGGCGTTACCTCAGCTCATCTCACGGATTTGTCAATCACTGTTTTCAATCAGCAGCAGCTATTCACAGCAGCTCATACACAAGCCAAGGAAGCACCAACACTTCTAACAACAACTCAGAGTTTTAAAAATCACTTGTGATCCGTAGGTTGGTAGTTTCATTTTCTCATAGTCAAAATTTCCACTGACACCACTGAGGAAGAGTAAGGCTGCTATTCCATTAGGTGTCTTCTGGCATTTTTAGGGAGCCACCAACATGGCCAGCTCGCCACATTCACGTGAATTCTGTTTTGGATGTTGCTTGGCTGTGAAATGAAACATTTCAGCACCTCAACAAAAAGTAAGAAAAGAGCTAAAGGACGTGATGTGGATTATACAGCAATGCAAAGACATATGTGCAAGTAAGTACTTCTTCTCTTAGAGGTTTCTGTGGGCTGCCAAAATATGGGGTCAGTCTGATGATGTCATCAGCTGATGACAACAATGACATGGATAAGCAGACAGGAGAGCCAGGCTGCCATGGCAACACACCTCTTGTTTTGCTCTTTTGGTATTACTCCTTCCTTCTTCTTCTGTGGAGAAAGCAGGACAGTGGAGGGACTCCATTTCCAGCTCATTCTTCCAACACCAGTTGCCCCTTACGCCAACAGGGGCGCGGGGTACTAGGAATGGAAAGAGCTGCTGTTCGTCAAATAAATTATGACTTCTAAGGTGCTCACTCAGCTCTCTCTCCATCTCTAGATTAGTTAATCTCTGAAAAGGGCTACACAACGTTCACATCAATCTGTATGGGAGCAAGCCAAGATTATCCTCAGCAGGAGAACATGTGTAGGATGTTATATATTATGTTGTCTCCCTGTTCTCCAGATATAAAAATGAGTGACTGCTTCTGCTAATGTAACATATTTCTTTATTGCTGGTGGTTGGGAAAAAAAAGAATAAGCCTGTATCGTGTGGTACCTTTGAGAAAAGTAATAGGAAGGGTGTTAGCTCCAGCTTTCACCCACTCTCACTAATCTCATGTTGTGAGACAGTTTATCTTTGACCTTGAAAAAAGCTGGAGGTCATAAAACAAAAAGAGAAACCATTCAACCAGAGATAATAGGAAAAAAAAAATTATGCTACAGAGTCCATTTTATGGCCTCAGTGTCTCCTAAAAACAGAAAAATGTTACTTACCTGAGTTGTTTTCTTAAAGAATTCCAGATATCAAGCATGAAACAACAGAGTTAAGGCCCTCTCCAAAATCATTAAGCCCCACCCTAAATTGGTTGTCCCACTGAAACTCAGCCAGACAGTGAAATTAGACTGATTTCTTCCCATTCAGACATCTAAGCTGATACAGAGCAGTGTTTCCTGAGAAAGGACTGAGTGCAGGGGCCACTAATTATTAGTCTCTCAGACTGCTGCACAGCTCAGCTGTCTCTCTCTGTACCTTCTGGTTTCAGGTGGTCATTAAGAGTGAATTGTGCTGACAAGGGCATCCTTATTATGATGAGGCAAAATTTCTTCACAAGGAAGTGACATTCATTCTGCAGAGATGGAAGGCAAACCTTGTCCAATGACTAAATGAATGATCTGGAAAAGTTTAAAGGAGGGAAATGACTGTATAGGCAATAGGGTTTCTAAAGAAATAAGGCAAGGTAGAAGAAATACTGATGGTGACTGAAGTATAAATACTGCAGTGAAACACTTTTGAGTCTTTTCCTATCCTGTCTTTTCTGTAGCTGTCAGGCCTCTGCAGGATGAGATCTAAGCCCTTAGAGTTTTAGCTAGTTTGGGTAGGAGGTCTGGAGCACTCCTTTCTCTCTCTTGGTTGCACAATAAAATAGGTCTGTAAAGGAAAGGTGTGTCAATTTAAAGGAAAAAGGTATCTTGTTAGTCCAATTCTGTTCAAAATGAGCTGTTTCAAGCATTCTGCA
The DNA here is from genome assembly GCA_036023395.1 of Myiotriccus ornatus. NCBI lineage: Eukaryota > Metazoa > Chordata > Aves > Passeriformes > Tyrannidae > Myiotriccus > Myiotriccus ornatus. The sequence continues at coordinate 73,250,806 of JAYRBT010000042.1, forward strand.
GTGTTTCCAGTGCAGTCTCTAAGGCTCCAGGGCAGGCATCAGGATTGAAGCATTAGGGGCAGTTTGGGAAGACAGTGAGGATTTAAGTACTAACAGAATGGATTGACTTTCCCCCCAGCCACCTTACGCCTCTGCTGTTTTGTCATACAGAGGGCAAACATTTCCCTGAGATTTATCATCCTGCTAATTAAGCAGCAGCTGCAATCCTCCGTGTAATTTCATCTGCTAGTGGCATGTGCGGGTTTGGAGAGCTGCAAATTCCCTAATCATCAAGTTTACCAGGGTGTGAATTTGCTCCCTCTGATGCTAAGGGCCATAAATATACACGTAAAACACACCCATCGAAGCCAAACACTTTTACCTTGGCATTCTGGTGAACCTTAATTGTGTATGTGATTCACTTTGCTTAAGGCAAATAAGTAATTATTGTATGGGGCTGAAATACCAGCCGCTGCATAAGCACAGATCATGTAACTGCAGTTTTAATGGTCACAGAGTCGTAGAATCGTGGAATGGTTGAAAAGGACCTTAAAGATCATCTCGTTTCAACCCCTCTGCAATGGGTAGAAATACCTTCCACTGCAGCAGGTTGCTCAATTGATATTGATATGTTTCCAGATTTAGATATTTTAAAGTTTTCCTATATAAAATGTATTCCAAGTAACATGACGACAGGTAATATTTGAACTACAACTAGTAAGTTGTTCTCCTGCACTTGATATTTAAGGAACACTCCAGACTGAAAAATACCCATTATAAGGTTTATTAAGGGTCCAGTATTTTGTTTCCCTATTGTAATTTCCCTTTTATTCATCATTTGCTGTATTAAGCTTAATTCCTTGCTGTCCTGCTTCTTGGCGATATCCAAGTCAGAATGACATTTTTGTAAATCCACTTATGTCTGAGCTGTGCAACGCAAGGCAATGCAGAGACAACGCTGTCACTTGTGAATGATTATGGTCACACCAGCATGGCAATTTTCCTGAACTGAGTGGTTGAGTCACCTGACTAATTAGCTCAGGCACAGCACCACAGCAAAGTGCCTATTGCCGGTGTCTCTGTACCCAAACACACTGGAATCAGGCTTGAAAAGTGCCATCACGTATCAGTCATCATCCCCCAAAGTGCTGAAAAACTGGGGAGGGTTTCATAAAACACTTCCAGAGTGACTTTAAGGCTTGAAAATCTGAACTATACTGGAGGTTTAGGAAATCCTTTTATTCAGCTCATTGGAGGGACAGCATGAGGACATTAGCTGGTTGTGGTCTGAAACAAAATTATTTTCTTGGGTTAAAATAGTGTCAGAATTAGAGTCCAGGCAGAGGTAAGAGGGGGACTCACCTTTCCAGGAATAGACTTATACAGTGCAAAAATATACTTGAGGCTCCATATCTTGGCATTCAGACACAGCAATAATGTATGTTTGGTAAATATACCTCTGGTAGATACACTTGAACTAGACCTTCTTTTAGCCAATGGGAGAAAAAGAAGTGACTTGTCTAGGCCATTATTTCGTTATCTAAAATAGGTCAGATGAACTGTGCTTAAGCAACACCTCTTTTTTTCCACTGTCTATAAAAAGAGTCTAGCTCAGGTGTAGGTGTCTAGAACTGAGAGAGAAAAGTTCCTCTCACAAGGTACATTTTAAAACTGTATGGGTCACTGTGAACTGGAACAACTTGCAAAGGGAAGGGGTCAGGTTTTTTATGCCATTTGCCCTCTTTAAATAAAGATCAGGTGCTTTTTTTGAAAGGCATGAGTATTTCTCAACATGAGCTTTGAATAGGAATTACTGGGTAGGATGTCTTGGGCGGTGACACATAGCTGCGACCCTTAGAGTCCTATCCAGCCAAAAATAAGCAGTGTCCATAAAGGATGATACAAATGCAGAGTAATGAAGAATCCTGACAAGTTCTTGTACTGTAGCACTGTGTTTCTGCTACGTCAAAACTTTACCCCGAAAGGGTTTGATGCCGTTGACTTTGCTATTAAGAGGTGGTGTGAATAACCAGGAGCTTTCAGCACGCTGCAGATCATATGTGGGTATGGCACACTCCAAATTTAGCCATCTGGGAGCTGATTAAAAGATGGGGAACCAAAACAATATCTTTAGTGTCTGGCAGGGATAAACTGAAGTCAGTAGTGACGCAGTGCACCAAGAGGAAGAGGCCAAACAAACCTCAGCCACTTGAAGGTAAATTGCTATTTTGAGTATCACAGCCGATTTCCTTACGGACTGGTGAGCCCAGTCACTTAAACATGGGGCTCCTTTTGCTGCTCACTCCTAGCTGGACAATGGTACAAACCAAAACACTCCCATTGCCCCCAGGAGGGAAATTCTAGCCTGGTCTTAGGGAAAAATTTTTCTAAAATTCACCTAAAGGCTGTGACAAATCCACGTTTCTACAAATAGGAGAACTGTTGGGAAAAAGGCTATTACAGCAATTTCAAATAACTTAATTGCCAATAGCTCTAAGTAATTTCTCTGATGATTATAAAACTACAGAAGGTGTTATGGATGCCTGGTTTTCCATGTGCAATATGTTAATTAGAAATTGTGCCAATTTGGCAGCATACCGAGTTGAAACTAGTGAAACTTTGCCTGGTTGTCCTCATGCACATGTAGAAGTCAGTGCAATCAGAAGTAAACTGTATTTCAGGATTTTTCTGCTTTAAAAACATGAATTATGCTAGAAAAGCAAGAAAAAAGACCATAAATTTTAAATATTACGTTGTCTTCACTAAGCACTAAGTATTCCTTGCATGCAATTTAATCAAATAACATGAAAATAAATTCTAAATCACTAGAGACATGCCAATAAAAACATCTTAGCTGCTAAATCCTAACCAAATTATGATCTTAGTGCCTTTCTAGAACAGAAATTTAAAGTAAAAATACAGATTATATTTTCTGTTAAGCTTCTTTTTAGAGTTTGCAGTCAATTTATATGTCTGTACGTAACTCCCTGGAATACAGAGGTAAAAACTTACTGCCAGAGTGTTCATTCCACTTTGGAAAAGCTGGTAATGCTTCCTGATCAATAGCAATTCACTGTTTCAACTAAGTGTAAATGGCACAACTGAAATAGGCCGGGGAACCCTGTAAGGAGTTCAAGTCCACAAGTTGCCACTTTCCACGAATGCACTTTTCTTCAAAGGTTCAGGGGAAAAGTCGTGAATGTGCCTGTACAACCACAAGCAAAACGGTGTAGGAAATGAGTCAACTGGCAACAGATTTGATCTCATACTGTGCTGTAAAATTATTTCTCAAGCAAAGACCACTTGTCAAATAAAAGGTTCTTGTGAGCTCTGCTCTTACACATCCCAGCCCTGTCCGTGCAGCACATTTGGCTTGTGGTGGCAATTGCTGTGGGGGGGTGACAGGGGGAAATGGTCAGGTGTGGCAACTGGAATATTTTGGTAAGGGTAGGGCAAACCTCAGGTTCCCGTAGCTTGACAGGGCATGTTGTTGTAGTTTTAGGTGTCATTACCTCCATCATTAAAGGGGCAAAGTAGTTGCTGCTTTGTAACGTACATGAGGTTCAGTAATTGCTGCAGCATGTCAGATGGCTCCTCAATCTCTTAGACAGAGGTCACTGGGACTAACAATCCAGTCCCGAAATATTTATGAGTGTACTTCGGTGCCTGAATACACCCTTTGTCAGCACGGCTGTGTGTTACCATTTAACACTGGTGTTACTCTCCTACATGGGCTGAGAGCTTGTGCTGAATTCAGTAGGCAAAATGATTGCTTTTTCCGACTTGGACACTGGTCCTTGTCTGACACAGCTGCCCAGGATGTGGGGGTGAGGATTTGGGATTCCCTCAACCACACTCATAAGAACTCCTTTGGAATAGTGCATGTAGGGTCAAAGCCAAGCACTGGTGTCAGTGACGTGAAGGTGGGAGCAGAAGGAAAAGGGGCTTACTAACTAAAGAGAAAACCTGAGTTTCTTTGATCATCCAAAGGATGTTAACTGACAGCACAATTAACAAGTCTTCAGAATTATGTGAGGATACATTAACCTTCCCCCACCCCCACCCCCCCCCGGCCCCCCAAGATCTCATTTTTTGCAAACCTTACAGCTTGTATGTTTGAAAGAAGGAAGTTTGGCAAAACTAAAAGAATATGTCACTGTGGTAAAGCGCAAGGAGCTAGAGTTTAAATATTGCCTCCTCTTCCAGACCTGCCAGTGAGGAGTCTTACCTGCCACAAAACATAGGAAGTATGGTACACTTTCAGAAATGTTGCCTTATTCTGTTGCCACCAAGAGGCTGCAGTGAAGAAGAGCATTCATCAGTATCTTAGAAGCAATGAGTAAATTAGAGCTGAGGCTTCAAAGGCTTATCCATACCCTAGGATTTTCCACATGATACTTGTCATGGAAGAAAAACACAAGATTAGTGCTAAGGGAATTCTAAGTGTCAGAATTACATACTGAGTGCAGCAATTACTTATTGAATGAGAAAACAAAACTGAAATGTCAGCGCATTTGGGTGCAGGTGTTACCTGGAGCCAGTTTCTTCTCTGGTCGTTTCAGACATGCCAAGAGGAAGGCAGAATTAGTAAAAGTGTTTAGCAGATTGTTGTTGTTTAACCCCAGTCAGCAACTAAGTACCACATAGCAACTCACTTACTTCCCCCTCACTGACCTGACAGGTTGGGGAGGAGAATCAGGAAAAAAGGTGAAAACTCATGGGTTGAGATAAGAACAGTTTAAGAGCTGAAACAAAGGAAAATACAATAATCATTATTATAATAGTAAGGAGAAGGAGAGAAAAAGAAGAAAACTCAAGAAAGACAAATGATGACACAGCACAACTGCCCCACTGACTGATGCCCAGCCCATCCACAACTGGCCATCAGCAGCTCATGGCCAAATCCTCAAGTTTATATGCTGGTATAGAATGTCCCTATCGTCAGTTTGGCTCATTTATCCCAGTTTTTTGCACACCTACTCTCTGGAAGACTATGGGAGACTGAAAAGTCCTTGATTTAGGGTAAACACTACTTAGCAACAACCGAAATATCAGTGTGTTATCAGTTTATTCTCATCCTAAATTCAAAACCCCACACTGCATCACCTACTAGGAAGAAAACTATCTCCATCCTAGCTGAAACTAGGGCACAGAACTCTCTTGGTGTTGCTCTGTAATCTTAAGACACATGTTGCAGTCCTACAAGATATTTATTGCAGGTTTGTGAGCCACTGTCCCTCAAACTATGAACTCTTGAGTTTGAGTTATTTTGAGGGTTATACTGGGCAACATTATTTTACCTTCTGGTCATCCATCCTCCAGCATTGCTCAGAATCTTGTTTAAATGCCATACAAAATAAATGCCCTCTGCTTAACCCCTTGGTTAAACTGACAAGCAAAAATATTAATCATATTGATGAAAACTAGGTTTCTATACAAAAATCTTGGTGATAGTTGTCAGAGCAATAAAGGTTTATCTAAACATTTTTCTCAATTGCTTGTCTCCCACCGTTGTGTAAACATATTTGATAGTCTCAATTTCACTCAGTATGTCCAAGCAAACAGTTTTTCTTTTGTGGACATCATAAATACGGACAATCTCTGGGGGAGATTTAAAAGCTAATGGGTCCCATATGTCCAAAGTGCAGCCTGGCTTCTGCCTGCCTGTTAATAGGCACATACACCCCTTCAGCTTCATGTCCAAAGGGAGTGATGACAGCATAGAGAGGGGGAACAGATTGGGACTGAAGATCACAATACAGCATTACAGATCACCCTTTCCTTTAGAGTCTGAGTAAATGCACAAATGTAACGCAGGATGCCAAACCTTGTGTTGCAAATACCGTGCCTTCATTTAAAATGTTTCAGGTCTGGCATCCTGACTCCATGTCGGGGTGCATGAGAGCATTTGCTAACAAGGAATGCTGGAGCAGCTGGGAGAAGAGAAGGCTTCAGGGTGACCTAATCAGAGCCTTCCAGTACCTGAAGGGATCCTACAAGAAAGATGGAGAGAGACTATTTACAAGAGCATGTAAGGACAAGGGGGAATGGCTCCAAACTTGCAGACAGTAGGTTTAAGATTAGATATTAGAAAAAATATTTACTGTGAGGATGATGAGGCACTGCAACAGGTTGCCCAGAGAAGTTGTGAATGTCCCACCCCTGGCAGTGTTCAAGGCTAGTTGGATGGAGCTCTGAGAAACCTGGTCTGGTGGAAGGTGTCCCTGCCCACGGCAGGGGGGTTGGAGCAAGATGATCTTTAGGGTCCCTTCCAACCCAAACCATTCTATGATTCTATGAAGTCTGTGGATTTCTTTCCCATCTAGATCCTTTTTCATAGGTGTTTTTCAGTGGCATTTGCCACAGCTGTCCACTGGTTTGTGTCAGGCACAGCACTCAGACAATGTACATTCCCCCTATGGGTCAATTTGAAAGTTAAAAGGGGGTGTCTAATTTATTGGCAAGAAAGGAGTTTTGTAATGGTTTTCCAAGTTATAAATCTTAGAGTGAAAACTCTGTTTCAGTCACTTTTGAAGGAGTCTCAGATTTTATGGCCTCTGTGTCTCAGTATTGGAAATTGTTTTGAACCTGTGGCTGCTCTCTTGGATTTGTGAGGAGAACAAGACTTTTGGGGTTTTGCCAGATCTCAGCTACACAGATCGATTGTATGTATTTGGTGTTGTTCTGTAGGGTTGTTTTTTCTGGCTTGTGGACTGCTTTATTAGTGTGATGGATGCAGTGTGAGATTTGTGGATGTGGGAACGTTGAGATAGACGTCAGCTCTCTCTTCTGAAGCATTTCTGTAATTTGGAAGCTGCTGTGATGACTGATGTACATGCCATGCAATGGAACAATGTCCTCCTTTGTTACTGATGAGCAAGACCAGTGGCATCTGTTGGTTTCTAGAGTGGTTGGCATTTAATGGCTATATTTTGTGAAGTTACCAAAAGTTACATTGTATGGCATCTGACTTATAGCAAGGTTTATCCAAGGGACATTCTTTACCGGTTTATGAGGGTAAATATATTTTTAACACTCCAGAAGCACAGAGACATTACTGTAATAGAGAGGTAAGTACTTTATAAGAGGTAGCTGTGTAATAGGCGGCTCTATTAAAAACCCATGAAGCGAATCGTCAGATGATGTTATCACCGCCTACCTCCCCTGAAGTCAGACTGATGATCAGAGTCCTCTATCCTCATGTTTTCATCCATTTTCAATTACCATCTAAGCATCAAGTTGTCGTGTCTCACTGGATTCTGCACGTTGCAGGACTGTCAAAGAGGTGTCCCACTTGTGTTCTGTGCAAGAAGCAAAAATGGCAAAACATATATTTTCTATGTAGTTCTTTGGCTGGGTTCACATATTCCGAACACGTCACTGCCTATGACTGGGAGGCAAGATAATTGGATGGGATGAGTAAGAAAATCATCAAGATACAGAATAAAAAAGTCAATGTACCACGTTTATACGCCTCAGTACCAGCCAGATCATTTGGAGGGAGCCAGAATTTGGTCCACCTCCTCCTATTTCAAACAAAATGTGCGAGTTATACACTTGTCTGTACTATATCCAGATAGAACAATATCAAAACAGATCAGCATAGATTTAGGCCAAAAATCTGGTTCCTTATTGTTCTGGCACAGAAGTGAGTATTCAAACAGCTACAAGATCTTGAATTCACGCATTTACATACCTAATAGTCTTACTCATAAGAAAAGCAAGAAGTAACATAAGCCTAATTTGCCTTTTCTCCAGAGCAGATGCTCCTTCAGATTCATGAACTGAATTATTCATATCACAGTGAGTTGAGTCCTGTCATTCTTTCTGTTAGAAAATTTCCGTGGTGGACAACATACTGCACGTGTAATACTACATCGCGTCGTAACTGCTGAATATCTAGTCTGAAGTCTCCTGGGACGTCTGCAATTGCTCTGTCTTTATACCAAGACTACAAATGAATTTTTTTCTCCATCAAGTTGAAGTTCAGCGTTGGTTCTGAATTGGTTCGGATTGAGATATTCAGATATTATAACCAATATTCATATTGGTTATAAGCCATCTTTAGATGTGAAGGGATCTGTACATGTTTTTTAGGAGCTATTTTCTCTGAGATCCCATTATTAAATTAATGGTGGTTCTAAAACTTTAGGTGTGAGGTATTCTGTCTTATAACTTAGGATTCCTCACTTACGCATTAAATAAAAATTTCTCAGAGACATCCAAAGCACCATATAGGCAGGTAATGTATAAAAAGAGGTGTAGGTAATGTATAAGGTAATGTATAAAGAGGTACTTCCATAAATCCAAACACTGAAAACCATATCCTCACACCAACCTGTGTTTAGATTTTTTTTTTAAATTGTGTATGCTGTGAAGTATGGTTATTGTACGTTTTACTTCTATAGCTTATGGAATAATTATCAACCATTTATATAGCACCATGAGTTTGCCACCACAGAGCAAAGCACATTCACTGCACAGATGTTCTCCTGCATTTTGCAGTGTAGCATTCTGAGTCTGCTGGATAATTCTGAATATGTCAATATCTAAATGTACAGTCAGCAAGACCTGAAAGACATTCAAACTGCTGAAATGCTGCAGTGTCCATCAGGTATGAAAATTCACCTCTGAATTCAGTGCCATAACAATTTTGCCATTCTTAATGTGCCCTTTCTTAAATTGATGCTGAAGGAAGCACAGATTTGTCACTGCAATAGGTTTAGATGAGGTAGTATTTACCAGTTTTACAAACTATTGCTTCTATTTTTATAATAACTAGTATTAATGCTAAGACACAATTAATAAGTCTCACATTTAAAGCCAGTTTTATCAGGGATGTCCTAGGATTAGATGAAAGTGCTTAAATGCCAATGACAAGTTAATAAAAATCAGCAATTACAGTTTTGTGGAAGAGAGTTCTCTTCTCCAACAGCACTGGAAAGCTTTCACTTCGATTTTGCTTCCTTACTTGAGATCCCAGTGTTGGAAGATTGAGTTTGCTTGTCCAGAAAATGTTCCTCTGTCCTTTCTTCTTTTTGTCTGCCTGTCTCTCTTTCTGGATCCCAGCTCTCAGCAACCAAATAATGGCTGAATAATTCCTGAGTGTAAGCCCTATTCTGGACAGGTGAGAAGCCGATTTTTCAAACCCTTGTGGTTAACAAGCTTGAGAGGCTCAAACACAGCCACCAAAGTTAAAAACGGCCAGAAGTGGGGATGGGGAGGCAGGGCCAGCCCTGTGCCTGTGCTACGGGGCAACGCGGCATTTCTCATTCTCAACACGCCACCCCCCAGCTTAATTCGCTCTGCTCTTAAATCATTTTGGTGGTTTTGCTTAATGTAGTTGTTTTATTCCAGAACAGTATTATTTCATGCTCGGCAGTCCCTGGTGAAGGCAGCGGCGCGTTAATGTGCCTGCATTAGGCACGCGGCTTCCGCAACTTTCCGGTGGGAAACGGCGCTTCTGTAATTCACGGATGTGCTTTCTGAAATAATAACTCAAAATTGCATTCTGTTTTATTTAATCTTTTTTAATTGGCATCTCAGAGGCTTTGCAGGAGCCCGGCTGCAGATTTTCCACTTTCTGTTGGATTATATTTTTTCTTTTTCTTTTTTTTTTTTTACTGTTAACAGCTGCGTGCAGAGAAAAGCACATTCTTTGACAACAGTCCCTGCATGAAGATTCTTAATTAAATTGTACACAGCATGTTGTAAAAATTGCAGGGTTTTGGAGGCATGGGGTGTACAGATAATGTGGCATTCTACATGGCAGCTTTGCATTTTAGCAGGATTCCACAGCACTTCCTTTGCCTCCGACATAAAATACTGCTAAAGGACCTAAAAATTGCATATATACTTTGTCTTCTGTTAAGTTTTAATTTTGCTTATCTTTCTTAAAGGTTGTTAAAGGCCTCTTGCTATTAATGTTGGGGTATATAAAACATTTATTCATGCATACAAAATAGATTTAGGATAAATTCCGAGCTTGTACACACAAATACCAGATGATGCATGACTCCAGCTGGTTAATTAAAATAGTAAAAAAAAAAAAAAAAAAAGGAAAAGGAAAGAAAAGGATTGAAAATAAGTCTCACACATGAGACACACTTCGGATTTTTGACCAGTTCTGTTCATGATGTTCCTTTTAACCATAGGGACCTCTGTTCCTCCTATGTGCATGTGTATACACACGTCACAGAAAAACAAACTTCTGGAATGAGAGAAAGGAGACTTTAGACTATCCCTCGTCCCAGAATATAATGCCTCCAGGCTCCTCCCTTATCAACTTGCTTCACTACTTGCATTTTTGTGTGAAAATACTGAATTCCCACAACTCACCAAGCACCTCCTCCTCTTGGCTTGTCCCTGTCCTCGTTGGATTTATGGCAGATGCACCAGGTGGGACGCTGTGCATTTGTGGGGCCTGCTGATGCTGAACATCTGCAGGTGCCATTCGGCACGTCCAGGAGTCTTGGTGCACCCAAGTGCAACTGGGTATGCTCTGATTTTGGGATCAGTCTGTGGAGGTGCTGCAGTCATTTGGCCATGGTGCCCTTTTCTCCATTAATCAAGTGTTCACAGACACCTTCTTGCAGGGCATTCCCTGACCCTGGACCACTCTGGGATGCAGAGCGTGAGGAGAAAGAAGTTTCCCTTTTGTCAATAAAGTTCAGTTTGGGCTGTTATGAGGCTTTTGCAACACTTTTTCCTCTTTTGGCCAGGCTTTTTCTGTTCTGCATTTCAGAGGACTTCAGTAGATACAGGTGCCTCTCTGCCACATTCCTTTCAAAAAACAGACACAGCTTGCTGAGTTCAATGCAACTGCTGTAAGGACTAATGCAAAAAATCCCAAATAAATTAAGGAAATAAGGGAAAAGACAAAGCACTGGGGGAGAGTGAAAAGTGTCCCTGCCCATGGCAGGTGGGTTGAAACTAGATGATCCCTTCCAGCCCAAACCATTCTATGATTCTATGATAATGTCAGAGGGCAGGCAACACCATATTGATTAATCAGTTGATTCAAATGATTGTTATATGGATGAAAGTGCAGACTGTAACCTGCAGGGAATCTCCTCTTCTGCCCCCTTCTGTGAGGAAATGCCTCTGTCTTTCCTGCATTAACAGCAAGCAGCTCTTTGGAGCATGCAGCAATGAAATAGGCCACTTGCACCAGGATAACTGGTTCCCTTCTTGGCCAGAAGACATCCCTACCTGCCTGCTGGGCTTACTGCAGGCACAGCCTGGACATGAAACACACATGAGTGGGAAGGACTTTCCCAAAAGAGGTGCTTCTTCTTTCTCTCTCTGTCGGTAAGGGCTGTGTGCTGAAATGCTGCACACTGTTTTTCTTGTAGAGTCCAGGTTCTCAGTAGTGGACAAGCTGCCAGAAGAGGTCCCTCTTCCACCACTGTCCACTCACCTGCTCCCCTTGCCCAGGTACTGTCCCGATCCCAGCCCCTCACTCCCTATGTGGTCTCTTCACCGGTCCCGTGGCAGCTTTTCCTGGGGTGCATGGCAAGGCCAACTCTGAAATCATTGGGGAAAGCATCACTCACCTCTTCCCGGGAAGTTTATTTTCTGAATTTAGAACCCTCACCTCTGCATTCCCAGCACAGCCCTGCAGGTAGCCTAGAGGCAGCAGTGTGCCATGTGGGGCAGGAGCAAACTGCTGGCAAGTCTTCAGGTGACTTTACACTAAATAAAATGTCATATCCTCCCTGTTCTGGGGGAGTGTGAGAGGGATACTTACTTAAGTGTAGAGGAGAGCAATTTGCAGGGAGTAGGCAAGGGTCTCTTCTTGTGCACTTCCCTCCGTTGTCCCCAGCCTTCAGTGTGAGCCCCTGTGGGGAAATCTCAAGTCACAGCTTTGAAAGCTTCTTCCACACTCTTGTGCCCACACTATCCAGGGGGACTGTGGGAGGGAAAATTATCAGCGACTCCTTTGGAGGTTTCTGGGACACGCTGTGCTGATGTTGGGGAGTGCTGGCTGTCCTTTCCCTTTCTCTCATCCAAAAGATGCTGCTGTGAGCCTTGCAGGCAGGCATGTGGGTCTGGCAGCTCCTTCAGGGACTCAGGAGGTGGTGGATGGGACACGGCAGACCAGCAGCTGGGCATTCAGGTGAGCCTCCCCCCTGCTCTTATGGAGAGGAAGGGTGACTCTCAGGACCACGTGGGCTGCAAAGAGAGTAGCAACATGAATCAGTGTAATTATATATCATTTTCAGCAAAGCACAGTCTGTAACCAAGCCTTGCTTTTCAGGAACTGCTGGTAAATTCAGCCCTTGCAAGGAACCTCTGACTGTGATCCTTGAAAAGTAAGGGCTCTGCTTACCCCTGGCACATTTGCTGTACGTGCAAGGTGGCATCCTTGCATGCAGATGTCTTCCCTTGTGGTGTGACTTGTGGGGCCACCTGCCAGGATATGTCCAGGTGAGGTTGGGACCTGGAGCTGCAGTGAAAAAAATCCTCAATATTAGTAACAAACACCAAGGAAAATCACGTTTGGAGTCAAGCCGTGGTGTCTCCACCACGTGTCATAACATGGTCAGCCTGGGTGCTTTTTCCTAAACAGAATTGAAAAGTGGGGCACAAGAAGCTCAGCCCATCTTTGAGCGGTTTTCTCACATGTCTCCTGCCGATCCATCTACCTCTGCACTTCTTGTGGTCACTCATCAGGAATGAAATCAGGCAGTGACTGACACGTGTCTTTACAGATAGTAGCCATTATGATGCGACATATATGTGCCTGCAGGACTAAACAAACGTTATGTGAAGATCAAAGCCTCTGAGAAATACAAACAACTGGAAACTGGAAAAATCTCTTGCTTTCTGCTGCCTATTCCAGTGTTGAACAGGCATTCATTCCTGCCTGTGACTCGCACAGAAGATGCAACAAAAATACCCGTTATTTATCTCTGTGAAGATTTCGTGACAGTATAGCACATCTGGATGCAACCTGAAGTGCTTACATAACCTCAAGGGAACCTGAAACAAACCCCAGGCAACTACTCTTTGAAATAAGCTCAGTATAAACCAGATTTAAAAAATCCATGTTTAATTTTCATCACAATGAGGTACGTTCTCCAGCCTTAAATATTCAGGTCTCTGATCAATCACTAAAATAGTCTGGCATAGATACTGATAGAGAACTAAGTTCTCTAGGCTGTGCATCCTCCTCCTGGTTGTCTATTAAGAAAGGCTTATCCCAGTATGTAATAGGGATGTTGTAATTACTTGCTTTAGAACATGAAAGCTCTTTACTAACAAACACAGAGATCCAGATATGCCCTGTTACTGTTTCCCTGTGGTAAGCTCTAAAAAAAACAAAGGAAAAAAAAATAAGATGAAGAAAAAAGTGCCATTAGAGTGTTTGAAATTCAAGTAATCTGTAAAAACGGCTCTGCCACGAAGTTTTCTCTGCAGTGTATAAGGGTGTGTGGGAGGTAGTTCCTGCAGAGAGGTAAAGAAAACCTCTGTAATCCCAAGAATTTGCTGGAAAAATTCAGCCAATGCTTTCAGTACAAGATTTAATTGGTTGTTTTCAATTATCACAACGAACGAGACAGAAATACAACCTTTGTACTCCAAAGATGAAAGAACAGCAGATTTGCTAGCTCCCAAGCTCTTGAGATGAATGTCTTGCTCCTTACACTCTCTGTCTTCATTTGCAATAGCTATCTATGTTAAGTATAACCTGGAGAGTTTCCAAGCACAGCCCTTCTCAAAATCCAAGGAGCTGGCCTGAATCCTTTACTTGCACAAATCTCTGTTGCTCCATGCAGCTGTCAGCAGGGCAAGGGGTGAATCTGGTCATGATCCAACTAATTTTTGATTGTTTTTTTGTCTAAGGCAAACAGTTTGTGAGAGAAGCATGGGAGTGCTTTAGTTCTCAAGCCAGAATTACCTTTACAGGGTGGGTGTCCTTATTCTCAGTGTGCATCTGGTCCTATTTGGATTGCCTTCTGGCTCACTGTTTTCTTTGTGCATTAACAAGTTAATTTCACTGATTTGAGTGGGGTCACTCGGGGTGTCCTGCACAAAAAGACTGATTCACCTCACGCAAGGACATGACCCAGAGAACTGTATTTATGCAAAGGGAAGGAGAGTTATTTATCTGTCAGTCAAAGAAAAGGATGTTTCCCCAGATCATGATGACTAAAGAGCCACCAATCTCACTTGAGACTTAAACCTGACAACTGATGTTCATTCAAGCACCCATCCACATACACTTCAATTTAAATCTCAGACTAATGTTAGAGACACTTGTTCAATTCATATGCTAGTTAATTAATTCTGCTGTTATCTATTTTCTTTTCTCAGCAGAATAATCAGATATCCCTTCCCTACTAAATCAAACCTGCCTGCAGTATATCAGAATGAATAAGACCATCTCTTTAATTTCCCAGGCATTAAATAATTAAATCTTCCTTGCATGGGAGGACAGTGTGTTACTGCCACTGGTGAACAGATAGGACAGATATGTAGGGAAACACACAGAAGATGAAATGTCTCCTATCCACAGTTTATCTCTGTGCTTCGCATTTATTAATAATGAACATTACTAATTAACTGTGCTAAAATACTTCTCGGGGGAGTGCCACATATCTGAAGTGCAAGTTTGTCAAGTGGATCATTTCAGGGCACTTGGAGCTGATGTGCCCCACAGAAGGTCCCTAGGACAGGACTGTGCTGGAAAACAGCACTGTAGGAGAAGATCCTCTGTCCAGGGACTGTGTTGTGGCAACACTACTGTTGTGATACACTCACGCAGAGCAAAGCCACCCCTAAAATTATAGCCATGCAAGTCTTGTTGCGCAAGATGTGGAGAAGGACGCCCGTTCTCCTTTTCTGAGGACCCAACTCCTCTTTGAACGTCTCTGAATCCTCTTTACTGGGAGAGGTTTGTAGGAATTTGAAGTCCAGTTAAGCTTTTTCTTGTTTTCAGGACTGTTTCAGTCTGGGAGAGTGGCTATTAAGCTCTCCTTCAGTAGCTTTTGAGTTCTCACTGTTGGAGTAAAAAAAAATGGATTCCCTAAGGCCAGTTACAGAAAATACTCCATGTGGTTATGGGTTTAGCTGGGCAGAGGGAGGACACTCTGCTCTAGGGGAGGTTCATGTTGGACATCAGGAAGAATTTGTTCACTGAAGGGGTGGTCAGGCATTGGAATGAACTGCCCAGGGAGGTGGTGGAGTCACCATCCCTAGAAGTGTTCAAAAAATGACTGGATGTGGCAGTTAGCTCTGTCTTTTAGTTGACAAGGTGGTGATTGGTCGAAGGTTGGGCTCAATAATCTTGGAGGTCTTTTCCAACCTAAATGATTCTGTGACACCTGAGAAAGGGCCTTGCCCCACTGGAGCATTAGGAAACTGGGGGCAGGAGCATACCCTTCTCCCAGCCAGCACTCTGCCCAGACAGGTAAATCCTGCAAATGATCAGGGAGAGAGAAAAAAGAAAAAAGGCTGTTGCTTCTTTTACTGATGCTGTGATGGCTCCTTGCCTGGCCTCCCCTTCTGTGGAAGAGCGCTGAGCAGTATTTGATACACTACTTACAATGCTTGTTTAGGATGATGAGTTTGGTTTTTCCTTTGGAAACAGACTGTCCTCTGATGTAAAAGTAGACAAAGGCAGGAGAGGGAACTGATTAGGTGATGGGTTAACAAACTGAGTGGCTCCACAGACAAACTTGCTTTATGAATTAGTCCTGTCATTTAGCCCAAACTAATTAAGGAAGGCCCCTGCAAATAGACATTCATACCAAAACCACATCTCCAGCCAGACTATGTGTTTAAACCTCAAACAGACACAAGAACTTCCCCTCTTTGTGCAACAGTGGCAGGTTTACCTGGGGGCCAAGGGGACATAGGAGGCAAGATCCAAAGTGCCCAGCACAGCACCATTGCCCAGCACTTCTGGCCATCTGGAGGTCTCAGAAACTGGTGAAGGGGCAGGGGAATGTTGACTCCATGGTGTACTCACAGCAAGAATGGTATGATCCGGTGGTGGTGGTGGTGTGGTGGGGCAGAGACATCCCCATCCCTATCCAGGTGTGATGAGGGAGTCTGGAGATCTGCCACAGTCCCTCTTGCCCTTTTCCCTGTCTCCAAGAGTGTTTAGGCTTGCCCCTGGCTGTAACTCCAGCTGTTTGGGTTACCCTGGTTTGGCACTCACGGAATCGGAGAATCAATGATTTCTACTCTCTTTCCCTTTCCCCACTGCTTTAGCTTGAACTTTTTAATAACATTGCCCCCTGGCCAACCTTGCAGACAATGGCATATGAAATTATACCATGGAGTGAGACCAAAAAAGCTTTTGCAAATCCTGGTTTTAAATGTTCCTTCTAAAAGCTGCAGAGAACACCAGCTGTTGAAGAAACTGAGTTCTTCCCTTTCGTATTTGATATTGAAGTAATGCCATGTTATGCTAATTCCTTTGATTCAGCCACATAACATAAAGGAAAGCAAGTAGTATAGTCACCTGGCATAGTACCAAAAAAGAAAGACAGCAGCTAGTGCAAAGTAATGGAAACAAGTGCAGTTTTATATGGACTGGAGACTAATGAGCTGAGTTTTATCCACGCCAGGCAATGTGAAATGATTGCATGTGCCAGTGTCCAAGAATCCTGAAAAGTCAGAGTGTAGGGTCATGCATATTCATCGCTAGCTCATCTATAAGGGTGGGATTCCATGTGGATAGAGGAGTGGGCATGTGCATCCTGGCATTTGTGGCACGGGTGAAAAGACTTTTGAATATTTCTGTATTTAAGAGAATGTTTTGCAAGAATAATATGGGCTGCTGTCATATCTGAAGCTTATTCTCACTCATCTTGCGTTCAAGATAATCAGACCTGACCATTAAAATGAGCCAAACATTCAGAGCTGAAATCTTAGTTATCTCTGAATACTGGATAATCTGCAATGAAACTAGGTGTGAATTCCAGATTGTAACATCCAGGAATATATATGACAGGTCAGGATAGAAGCTAATTTTTGCTAAATCTTTTTTTCCTGGTTATAGATGTTTCAGCCAGTCTGGAAAGGGAAAAAACACTAAGTGAGAGGATACAATTTGCCACTCAAGTAAATAGCTGAAGCAAAGTTTCCCACTAGTTAAAAAGATTGTTAGGTTGACTAAATGACATAGAATTGCATGTGGTGGATGCATTTCCAGACATCGAGTTGAAAATATTCCACCATTAAATACTAAGCCAGCCTAATCATGGGCTGTAAGAAAATCTCAGTGATGCTGTCCCTTGCTTGTCCTAACCTTGATCTCACTTTACTTTCTTTAGTCTACCTATTTTTGGAAGTGTTTCCATCAAGTGGTGCCACTTTTTGCCCCTTTAGAGTTCCCTGGTTATCTAAATGCCAGTGCTCTGGGACAGATCTTCGCTGGTGGCTGACTACATTCAGGAGGGACCGCTGTATCCAGAGAGACAGAGGGGGAATAACAGATTTGTAGCTCAGTAACAGGAGATACTGATGAAAAAAGACAAGGGAGGAACATTTAATTCCAAACAAGATAACAGGAATCACTGTGTTAAAGCCAAGAGCCTATTATTAGTGCTGAATACTCCGGTCTGAATCTGGCCCTCAGGTGCCATCAATGTCTGTTTTCTTCTCTGAAGAAAATTCCTTTCAGAAATGTTGAGCCTCAGCCTAATACAATTAAGATTCAGGGTAGCTAAGTGGGCAGGATGTAAGGAGGGGGAGCCACAGTCTGTGTGTGTGTGTGTCTGTCAGATTCAGTAACTAGGGTAAGGATTAAAATCTGTTTTGCCTTATGAAATCCTGTGAACAGACCATCCTATCTCCTGTTACAGCTGTAACTGTGATTGCATGGCTCTTAGGAATCCTCTTTATCAGGATTTTGTGGTAGCCTACAAAGTGCATGGTAGGGTATGTTTTCCACTTAAATTAAGTAGTATACTTGTGATTTATGAAAAAGTACTAAACGATAACAGTGCATGCATTAGGCAAAAATACCAAACAGAAGGGACAAGATGATCCTGTCGATATCTGCTATCCAGCAAGCCTGAGACATCAGGGGCTGGACAGAACGAGATGTTCTTAGAATTTGTTATGTTGAATATTATGTTCCAAAGAAAATAAAAAGCTGGGGAAAATTGACTTCCCTGGCTGTGATGGTGTTTGGGAATTTTATTGGTCTCTTTTGTTGTAAAAAGAGAGATCGAGATACAGGAGTATTGAGAAGATGCATCAAAGCTTTTCCACTTGAATTGTTGCAGCTTCAGAAATTCCCCAGTTTGGTAATTCACATCTGATTAATTGGGTTCCAAATCTCTTTAATCAATGCCTAGAGAATTTGGCCAGCGCAGCCAACAGCCTTTTATTGCTGTTAGCAGCAAGCAGCAGATACTGTTCCCAACCATTGCACAGCCACGTGTGCAGCCACCACCACAGGGCAGCTGTGCAGTGCCTGTGGGGTGAGTCCCAGTCCCAGGGTGTTACTGGGGATCTCAGTCTCCACCATTCTGAAAGGACAGCCTCCAGAAGTGTCACCTGGGCTGCCTCTCTCCACACATGGAGTGACACATTTTACTGTGTCTAGTGGCAGTTTTGGGCATGAGGGGCCTTTAGTGCTCAAAAAGACACCTTCTAATGGTGCCCTGTGCCTGTAGACCATGGCTTGCTGTCTGGGAAGAAGCCAAATCTGGTTTTAAAGGTGGGTTTGGAGCACATCTCGAAATAAAATTTGGGTATATCTATTACAAATTCAGGCTTCCATGCTATTGTAGCCTTGGCTATGTACGAGTGAAGGCTGATGTCTATGTTTGTACCAGCACTAGTACTCTTTGTCGTCATGGTTATTAATCTTAAATGTAATTCCTTAATATCCTTACAGACACTTTGTTTTAATTTACGTGCACAGTCTGTAGCATCACCATTTTAATCTGCTGTATATATTTTAATCCATTAGCTGATGACTGTTTGATAGCAGGACAGAAGATAGGATTGTATCACCAAAATTAGTGGTGAAAATGTCTCAGTGACATTCATATGAATTACTCAGTTTACTTCATAATCCACAAAGTTACAATCCTTTTATTATGTGACAAAGCCAATGGATTAGAGACCATGGGAAAGATAAGTTATATCTGAAATGTGAAACTTTATTAATATAATTGCTTTCCATCAACATTGTTGAAAATCCATTCTAACTTTTTAACAGATCATAATTTTTCTCCATCCTTCCCTCAAGACAGTTTCTTCAGTAGTAGATCTTTTTACACTACAACATGGGCAAATACCGGTAATTATTAGCTTTCCAGGTCAAGCTACAGGTTCCCTTGTGTGTATATTTTTCATTCTTGTCTGAGGACAGACAGGCTAATGGATCACTGCACAGCAGGGGAAGAATTATTTAGTCAGTGGTTCATAGATTTGCCAGTATCAAAATGACCCAAAACTGCATTTACATTGCTATTGTGTTGATAACATTTTGCTATTGTGTTGATAACATTTTGCAATATAGTGGATGTGGTTTCGTGTGCTTATAGGGCATACTAATGGCAAAATCTCTTGCTAAGTGCTTTTTTTTGGATATATAAAAGATTAATTTGGGTGGACTGGTATATAGCAAGCTAAACTATGCCACTGTTGTGTTCAATACTCAACTGCAGGATTTGCATAAGGCTTTTACTCATATCTATTACTGGAAGAAAAATATAATTAAAATTTGGTACATAGAGTCAAACATTTATTTTTAAATGTCGTATGGCTTAGCAAGTCTCTATCAAGCATCTGAGCTCCCATGAGCTCAATAATAATTTAAAAATCTAATGCATTAATTCAAGCTACATCTATTCTTCTGTCCACATACAGAGTCTTATTAACTGTTCTGTTACCCTGGTTTTTATGAAGGTGTATTTGTTTTGCCATCCATGAAACCTTAAAAATGCTACTTCTGTTTTCAGGTTAAAAGACTAATTTTCAGTTTTTAATGCTTCAGTGTCTAATATAAGTCTTCACTTATTGTATTTAACACAGGAAAAACCAAAGAAACGCCATCCTCTACCAACATGGGAGAAGCTCTTTTGTTGGTAGGAGGTTATGTCCCTTCACTACCAGGCTGAGGTGGGAATAGTCAGTGAAGAGCACAACTCCCTCAGAAGCTCAAGGACCCTCAGTTCCACTCATAGCCTTAAATCCACTCACTTCTGCAAATAAACACATCATCTCTCTTGTAAATATAAACAACTAAACCCAGCAGTCTGGGTGAGCAGATGAAAGTCAGGCAAGTAGCTACAGTGGGCAGAGAGACTTTAGGTGGTGGAAGCCAAATATTTGAAAAATTTGCTGTTATAATTAAAAATTACTGAGAAAAGAAAACTTCCTACTGGGTCATATTTCCTACACCTGTCCAGTGGAGATGCGGTGGTACATTTTTGCTTAGTTTATAGTGTTTCAACACACTTTCCTAAAGCTCTGTATCCTGTGGTTTCCTTGCAGAAGATTACTTCCTCTGCAGTCCAACAAGCAGCTAAAATGGTTTGTAACAGCCCACATCGATGGCAGCTATTAAGACATTACTCATTTCTTTCCCCCTTCACTACTTCATACAGTAAATGGCACAGCTATTGACTTCATGCAGACAGCACTTTTAGGGAAATGGAGATGCTTAGAGACGATTTCCTTGGGGTGTTTTGTTCCCTGGCCATGGGAGGTTAATCTCAGATGGCTGAAGTACAGTATCCTGATGGAAAAGCTCTGTGCTTCAGATGTCAAAATAAGCACCCTCAACGCAAGTAAATGACTAGATGACAAATCACAAGGATGTACCTCAGTAAGTTTCAGTTTCAATTTGTGTAAATGTTTGACTCCTGAGTTTAAAATGAATCCCTGCAGCTACTCCCCTGGTAAACGGTTCTGTCAGCACCATTTTAGACTTCATATCTGAGCTGGACAGAAATGGAATAAGCCTGGTAAAAAGCAGGTGGGAGGAGAACTGAGGCACTTGGCAACTGATGCAGACAGAAGAAAAAGTGAGGCTAAGTGGGTGATATTAAGAAAAAATTCTTTACTGTGAGGGTGGGGATTCACTTGAACTCATTGCCCAGAGAAGCTGCGGATGCCCCGTCCTGGAAGTGTTCAAGGACAGGTTGGATGAGGTACTGAACAACTTGGTTTAGAGGTAGGTGCCCCTGCCCATGATGGGGGATTGGAACTGGATGATCTTTGGTGTCCCTTCCGACCCAGAGCATTCTCTGATTCTATGTTCAGAACATTCTTAGAATCACAGGAGATCAAGGAGACCAAATGGGTCACAAAAGAAGAGATGGTTAGAGATTTAGGTTCCCTGTATGCTATTTCAGCTTTGGGACCAAAACTTTCTGGATCCAGTCTTGAAGAAGGCAAGGAAAACTCTACCTTGACGCTTTTGCAATGCAAGCATGTCTGTGTTTTCTTGGAAATATCCAGTTTATTTCCAGTTTCCACACTACTTGCTAAGGATTATTGCAGATGCTGTAACAAATTGATAGACACTGTGGGCGGAGCCCTGCAGTTGGAAAGTTCAGGTTGCTTGGCATATTTATTGAAGATATATCTGTTGCCTGTAGCAGCTGAATCCTTACTAATTGCATTCAGATTTTAATTGTACCAAATCCCCGTAATTGCTAGTCTGGTGGGGTAATCATGAAAGCAAAAATGTGGAGGATGATATAGATATGCAGATTATACCTACAGTTTCATACAATTGTAGATTTTATGCTGAAAACCTCAGGACACAGCGATTCAAAGGGCCATTTCAAAACATAAGCATTTTGCTTCTGAGCGTTTACTGACTCTGAAGCAATAAAAAACCATGACAAATTTTGATTACTCAGCAGGCATTGTTTTTGAGTAAGAAGTCCTTTTGTTTTGATTTTGTCCTCTTGAACAAGAGCAGCCATGCACAGAAATTCAGATTTGAAGCTGAAGATGGCACAATGGTTTTTTTCTGACATTTCTCCCTTGCAGAAAATTATAGGTGTCAAACTGTTAGGCCAAGCTGCACTTCAGAATATAAACAGGATTTTATCTCAGAACAAGTCAGTCCCCCTCTTGCCAGCTTCTTAATTTCCTGTGGTAGCAAATGCCTTCCTATACAGAGTTCTTCCTGGCTGGTTTTCAATTAGCCTTCTCTGGCTACCCAACTGTTTGTGCAATGGGGAAAGAGTCTTTCAGTCATTAGTGAGGGAAACCACTCCGTAAATAAAACAGACAGTGTTGCATGAAAATTTACTACAGGAAGGCAAGAAGAAGAAGTGGAATAGACTGGACTGAAACAACAGAATGCTGATTTGTTTTGTGTTATTAGTGAAGTGGGAATTAAGCCTTCCTCGTTATTTTAAATCTTGTTTCTTTCCAGAAGAAAATAACGGAGATTTTGGATTTCTGATCTATGTCTGTTGTTTGTTGTTGGGTTTCTATACTACTCTGAAACAGGAAATTTCTTCACGAGAGTAGATTTTCGTTCTTCAGAAGAAATAAAAACAACTATTTAATTTCCTCTTCTATGTCATGCTAAAACTATTTCTCTTTCTCCTTCCAGATACCCTCATATTTGGCTCCCTTTTCTGCAGAACACAGGGGAAAACAGCCATGGCTTGGCCATCACAGGAGGGAAAATATACTCCACAACCAAGCTCATGTGACAGGCTTCAGTGCTCTTACTCCTATGTTTTCCATTGTAATTCAGATTTATTCACACCTGAAGGAGGGCCAGACTACTAATGGAATGAAGAAATAAAGAAACAGAGAAACAACTATGTGAGGCCGACAGGGACACCTTAGATTAACTTTTCCATGAGTCTGGAAAATGATGCTGACATTGCTTTTCCTAGGAGAACAGAAAGAAACTCCGACCTGAAAATAGCAGTTCAATGAGTGCATCAGCTAGCTGTTTATGATTGAGCTATATGTGTCAGATGGCAACAGGTAAAAGCACAGTTCATTTCTCTGATGATGCAAGAACGTTTTCGTAACAGTGAAGCACCCACGGGTCAACACAGCCCTCCTTGATTTGTAATCATTTGTTCTGTCTCTCATTAAACTCATTGCCTCTGCAGTCCATCCCTATGTAGGACACAGTCTTTTACTTCACTCTGTTTCTACAACGTGTATAACACAAAAAGTAAAAGGGCCTTCTGAACGAGAGGAATTGACTGAAAAGGTGTTATCTTTCCTATCTGAGCTGTGATGTGGTGGTTTCATGCAGAGTGGTCAAGGTCCCCTTTGCTGATAGCAGTAAGCTGACCTTGCTTCTTCAGGGAAACTGCTCACAGAGATTTCTAAACACAGAGGAAAATTAGCAACTTTCCAGTCTAAGGTGACTACCTTGTCTGGAACTTCTGCGACATCTAAAACCAGACACCAGAGTTTCCCGTGATTTCATGTGGATGTAGATTTCTCTTCTGCCCCTTTCCCACAGCTCTGAGAACTTACCCTTCCTGCATCTGCAGGAGAAGAGTGGGAGACACCATGTTTCAGTTATACTGAAATGTGTCTTTCAGAAGCCATCATATCACAATTTAAGGATTGAGTGAGGATGAATATTTCCTTTCAGCCAGGTTCACCTGCCTCCCACTCAATGCCCTTAAGAGAGCCAAAAGTCATGGGCACAGATTTCCAGAGGACAGACCAGGTTGCTCCAATTCCCTATCCATGCAGTGCTGAAGATAGGCCTGAACCCCAGAAAACTTGGATCCAGAAATAAAGTACAATGCTCATTAAAATCAGCTTTAATTTGACTGGGACTTCTCTGTTTAAGTGCTGATCCATTTTACCTGCCTTTTGAGTGTGATAAATTGCAGCAAGATTTCCTTGCCACCAGCTTTGAACCTAATAGTTAAGACTGGTTGGATGACTGAATAATTTACTTGATGAATTTCATGCCGTTTTTGAAAAACTAGTCTCTGGAAGTTTTTTTCACTTTCCATGTAATTCTGCAAGATAAGTGTTAGAGGAGTTCCTGACAAATTTCTTGGAAGCAAAAGCAATTACTGTTAGCAAACAGCCTTCAAGGAAACATATGCTCATCCATTTTAGTCCTGCCTGTGTTGTACATCTAAAATTATAATGTATTTTCACAGGAGAAGAACCTACACAGTTAAATCAGCCAGTGGACTGTAACAGGATGGTGCCAGCCAAGAAAATGTGTTTTTTAAAAAGTGAACACCTCTGGCTCTTGTGAAGATAATTGGTTTGATAGTTTGAGACAAGTTATGCAGCTCTTCTGGAGAGAAATGTGTATTAAATGAAACACCAGTTTAAATAGTTTAAGAGTGAATTCTCCTCCCATGGACTCATCAGTATTCATCTTACATCAATGGTTTAAAACCTGCCTTAACTAAATGGGGATCTCAGAGAATTATTACATGTTTCCTTAAGACTGCATGAAATGTAATGCATCCATGGAGAGAAAGCTAATGTCTCCACCTCTACAGAATCAGGCCAGTGTTTCCATCCTCCTAGCAAGACAGATGGTTTCCTCTGCAGAGGATTATTTTTGAGTGGTAGTGAAGAGTAGAAGTGAAAACATCTGAAGTTTTCATCAACAAAGAGAAGAACACCTGGAAACAGCAGTGTGGGAAAGAAGAAAAACAGTCTATTTTATTCCCAGCAGTATGGTATCTCCCACATGTCCTGATGCTTCATTTATTCCAGGTCCAGAATAAAAACAAGTAGTGGGATTTCCAAGGCAATTGTTAGTGGTTTTTATCCTGCATATCCACCTCGTAGTGCGTGGAAATGATAGTTCCTGTGCTTCTTTCATGGCTCTTCTCATTACTCCTCTCATAAATTGGTGGTGTTCTCCTTCTCCTCTGCCATCAATTACTTATGTACTTAGAGACAGAGTCTCAGTAGTCTTAGTGCAAATCCTGTAGCAATGTCATGATAAATAGTGGGATAAAATTCTGATTTTCTGGGATCCAGGTTGGGTAATTTGCCTGTATTATTTACCTGTGTCATTTCCTATCAGTCCACTTTAAGTTTGGTTTTGTTCATGCAGTGAGAGAGATTCTTTGTTTCTTGCTTTCATTTCAGGGTTAAAGCCATTCCTTTATGACCATAAATGAATTTAATGCAGAACTGATGTTCAAACTGCAGATTTAATGCAGGAGTTTCTCATATCCACATGATTTCTTCACTTCTAGAAAGGAATATTGTTTCTTTTAAGAATCTGCAGTAACTAATACAAGCAGACAGTGTTCCTAATTGCTTCAAAAGCCAATAACAACAAGATGATATCATGTTGTGTTAAGAAGCAGTAGAGCAATTCCCAGGAAAACTTTTTTTCCCAATTCATTTAGGTGCTTATCTTATTTTCATCTGTGTCTCCTCTCATATCTTTTAGCAAAACAGCTTATACTAAGCATATTACAGGAATATTCATCTTCTCAGGAGCAGTACTGAGAGGACTGGGTGGTAGAACACTAGAAGAGACTCCCCAGAGAGGCTATGGATGCTCCATCCCTGGAAGTGTTCAAGGCCAGGTTGGATGGGGCTCTGAGCGACCTGGTCTAGTAAAAGGTGTCCATGTCCATAGTAGGGATTTGTAACTAGATGATCTTTAAGGTCCCTTCCAACCCAAGTCATGCTATGATTCTATGATTCTAAGATATGCACACAGGCAGTATTTGTTTTCACCTAGAAAAAGGGATACTATCAAGTATTTTTTCCCACAATAATTGGATTGCTTTCCCAGCTGGGATCTGTCACTCTCCCTCCTAATGACTCAGTTAGAAATATATTTCCTTTCATGAGACTACCCTGGATAGCCAAACAGTGCAAAATGTAGGGGACTGGGACATAATTCTGGATAGCAAGTTTTCTCCTGACTTTTCAAGCCAATGTATTTGCAGAAAGCTAATTAATAGTTTCTGCAAATCATCATGTGAGACATTTCCTAAAGCTACAGTTATGCTCCTTCAGCCCTGGAGCACAAATAATATAACGTGGCTGTGTGAGTGATCAGAATCCAGCAGTGTATCCTGAATGTCTCAACTATAAATAGATTCATAATAGAAACACAATTTAATTTCATACACATCCAGACACATAATTTCTATATGAAATTAAGTATGTAGATATTGCAGTGTAAGAAGAACACAAGATTACCTGGTGTAAGCATCATTTACTGTTCATTCTTTTCTCACATGTAGTAAAATCTGAAGCAAATTAGGACCTGAAACACAAGCTGTTTTTATCATGCCTTAAGCAGAAGACTATCTTTTTTTCATGTATGGTAAAAATCATGTCATTAACTACTTATTCTCACCCACAAAAGAGCAAGGAAAATTCTTCAGGGATTTCAGGGTAGTCAAGAAGAAGATGGAAGTAATATTTCTTGAGCTAAAGGATTATTTTATAATAATGTGGCTGAGACAAAGTCTTTTCTAGGAAGTGTATTTTGTCTGCAAAGAATTTATTTTCAGGAAAAGGAAATGAGTGCAGAGGCAGCAGCACTGCCAGGGCTACTACTTAATGAGTTTTATTCTCTTTGACCCCAGCGATACCACTTCTTCCCTTGGCAGTCTGCAGATTAAAACAAACGTGCAAAAGAGCAACACAACCAATTAAGTCAGATTTCCTACAGATTTGTGTGCTACATTGCCTCTTCCTCCTCTGCCACAACCATCTCAGCTAGGCATTCCTGTTTCAAACAGCTTTATCAAAGACCATGAAATCATGGAATGGTTTGGGTTGGAATGGACCTTAAAGATCATGTAAGGTGAGGATTATGGCCTGAGCATTGGGGTTTTTTTTATCATAGAATAGATTGGGTTGGAAAAGACCTCCAAGATCATCAAGTCCAACCCCTGATCCAACTCCAATTACTATAT
>JAYRBT010000042.1:73305252-73346762 GCA_036023395.1 Myiotriccus ornatus
GATCTTCCAGAAAGTGTGTTAGCCCAGCTTGGATGTGCTCATCCAGCCCCTCTGTAATCCAGTACTGCTGGTTTTCCTTTCACCACTATATTAATTTTTCTCTCTGTAAAATATTCTGGTGAGGTTCTCTCCAGGAAGAACAGAGGGCCACTTCTTATTCCTTTGATTATCTACTTATATCCTGATCTGGGAAACACCAGCAAACTGCATTTGGTGATTTGCACTGATTACAATGAGTAAATTAATTTCACATCCAATTTTCTCTGTAAGAGGAAGCACCCACTGCTGTTTGCACAGCAAACAAGGTATGACTTGGGTTTGTAGTATCAACTAGTTTTTAAAATATGGGCCCTGTGGATCCCGTACAGAGTCTCGATGCACCCCTGACTGCTCCGTGGTGGTGACCCTGGCTTTGTGGTCATGGTTCTGCTTGTTTGTTTTGCTGGGGTTTGTGGTTGTTGTTTTTTTTAAGTTTATTTCCATTTTTGCTCGGGAGGACTGGGCAAAGGCTGCTGTCAGTGGGTTATCAGGCTTAACAGATGATTGGTTTGGCTTGGCATGACAAAACCACTACTCCTAACTAAAGTTCCTGGTATGAATTATCTTGTAGTGTGTCCCATCAGGGAGGTCTGAATCCCTCCAAAGTGCCAGGAAAAAGACATTCTTGTAGTAATTCTGGCATCCCTGAAGACAGAAAGTATTGGAAAATTTGAGAGTCTCATAAAATATCCAAGCCAGTTTTGTATAACTGAGAAGCAGCTTGGAAGGTTCAGATAAGAAGCCAGATGTTGGCCCCAGCTAGTGAGATTTGCTTGCATGGATCAAATTTGGCATTATAGCATGCTTCCCAAATTAATTCTGTAATGTATAATTCCAGCACGAGTCGATTTTCCATTTTATTCTGCATGACTTTTGTTCATTTATCATTATTAAACAATTTCCTGGAGATACTCAGGCTTAAGTGTGTGTTTTGTATGACTACCAGAATTGTCTACAGTTACACAGACAGGAGAGAAAATACTAATCCAGGTTAAAAGATGAAATTTTCCCATCTACAGCACTGTCTGTACCTTGTTAGAGTCATCAGGGACTTCTCAGTTTACGTGAATATTTGATTTGAAGCCAGGAAGAAGATGCAAGGTTTATGCTTAGCATCTTCATGTACAATAAATTCTTCTGCTGTTCTTAGGGTCAAGTTTTTAACATTGGTAATACACTCCTGGCATCATCCCTTTTGACTTTTTTTTTGCTGGGAAAAGAATATTTATTAGCTGATTTAAATTCAGTTAACTTCATTTCCCTTTCATGGAGCTTTTAACAATATTTAATGAGAGATGCCACTGAATTGCAGATCTGTTATCTCCTTCTGAATACTTCGAGGTCTTTCCTAAACTCCCATGAAGGTTTCTTGATGGTTCTCATTTTAATCCCGGCTCTCATAATTATTTTGTAGCATATGGGAAGTTCTGGATGCTAATAGATGCTAATTCCGGTAGCCTTTGTCATGCTTATTTAACGAATAGTTCCAGTCCCTTATTTATCTGCCTTAGTTGTTTATTGGTGATTTGTTTTTCTGCCTTTAAGCCCCTGGGTTGAGGCACTAAAACCACCCCGTGTTAGGCAGAGTACAAACCCAAAACCAAGTGCAGACCCTTCCCTGCACATTAACACTTTCCTTTTATGACTAAATGAGGGAAATTCCTCTTCACTGCCTTGTACTCAGACCTCTCCAGGCACTCAGTTGCCACTTTAGCAGCATTTAGAAAGTAAATCTCCAGCTTAGGGGGGGAAGAATTAAAACTGAGCACCGCTCTTGCCACAACAATCCTTGTGCTGTTGGAAGCTGTAAGAGTTTAAGTTTGTAGAGACTACCCATGATCTGCATGTTTAGGTAAAAATGTGATGCTCTTTCCTCTCCTCCTTGCTTTGCTTTTCCTCTCATTCAAGCGAGGGGGATGATGAATACTTGGGAGGAATGTGCCCCTCCTATTATCTGTCTTCTTTCCTTGCCTTCTTTCAACAGCTTCTCCATTCAGTGTTAAACAACAGAAGAAAAACACTTTAAAAATAAAGATATTCTAGTATCGGCCTCGTCCTGTGAAAGAAGGATGTTCTGCTTCCCCCACAGATGGGCAAAGCAGGAAAGTTCCTTGCTGGCCCTAAAATCTGTGATGGCAAGAAGAATGAGAAAATCACATCGAATTTGCAAATCACTGCATTGCTGAGCACAGACTCCTGTGTGTGGAGCTCTGAACCCTTTGGAGTCCCCAGCCTGGAGTGGGTTTTGTAGGCAGCAAAGGTTCAGAATTAACTGAACTAGGCTCTTTCCTAAGCATTCCTTGTTTTTCCTTTGGCTCTCCATGCAGGTGCCCATCTGTACACAGATATATGTGGGTAAACATGCAGACAGATGATGGATAGCAGATGGCTGAGCCTCTGCTCTTCAAACAGTGACCACCCCTCTGCAAGTTTCACGTGTCCTCCCTGGAGCCTGGTGCGGCCTTGTTTAGGGAATTAAATGGAATATGACTCCTGGAAAGACACACTGGGTGTCTGGATGATGTCTTTCTCATGCTGACACAGCTGGTGGAAGAAGTGTGTGGGGCTTGCCATTCCCTTGGGCCAGGAAAAGGCATGTCCAGACAGACCCTGGATGGCCCCTGTGGGGTGATCCCATCAGCATCAGCTGCTGACAGGGTTGGATGTGGTTTTAAACAGCTGGGACATATCCATGAATGCTCCTTCCTTCATCTCTTACAGGGAATGTGGAGAATGGTCATGAATCCCAGTGGAACAGCTGACAGGCACATCTTTTGGGGTTCCTGCTCTTTCAACCTGACCTTTCCAAAGCCTGGCAAGATATATCTGAAACACTGATATATCAGATACATTCTGATCCAGAAGACCTCAGAATGGCTTTTTATCCAGGAGCCCTGCTGAGCGATAACTCGGGGTGGGGGGGGGAATCCCCTGTGGTTTGATCTGTGGGTATGACCCAACTCTTCACCACTGTATGATCCCATATAAAGTCCAGAGGTGGGTTGTGGTTTGAGGTGGCCACAGTGATCAGGAGAATTCCTGGAGGGGCATGAGGAAGCTTAGGCAGCCATTGCTACTGCTTGGGCTGCCCCAGGGCTCTGTGCATACATTCAGAGATCCCAGGCAGAAGCAAACAAAATCCATTTGCTTTGGTTCCCTCCCCTCCCCGATATTTGTTTTTTTTCAAACTCCTGCATCTGCTACCTTTACAGTGTCCTGCCTGCCCCTACAAATGAGACAGCAACAGAGCAGATTTTTTAAGCTGATAAAGAACAGGAAGAAACAGTGGATTTAGTGGAATTTGAAGACAGTTCAGGCCACTGAGCAGCACGGCACGGTGTGCTGGAATAAAGTGCTGGAAGGTGATGCCCTTGGTCAGGGTGAGCAAAGTCACGAGGGATGTTTGAAGTTAAGAGATACTTGCTTATGTTTTAAAACCACCTTGTTTTGCTGACTGCAGCAAAGCCCCCATCTTCCTGCCTTGGGAACAAAACCTTTAGCATGCTGGTGCTGCAGATCCCTCTCAGACCAACACTCAGTTTAGCTCTTAATTTATTGTGGTTTTTTTTTTTACTTACTGAGAGGTGGTTAAATGGGTTGTGGTGCATTGGGTGGTGGCAGGAGGTGACTCTGGTGTTGCAAACAAATCTCAGTGCTGATGTCTTGCTTTGCAGGTGATGAGCCAGGGCTTGGACTGTTGTGCTGCAGAGCTGGGCAAATTCTGGAAGGAATTATGAGTGCAGGGTTTATGTGAACACATGCGAAGTCAAGTGATGCCCGTGCATTTCCAGGAGCAAAAGGTATCTATTACTGAGTTCTTATCTGTAGCAGGAATCAATGGACAAATACATATTAGGCTTTGCTCTGATTATACCACCAGCCATCCTGCAGGAACAGCTTTCAAATCCCACTCTGCTCGGCCCATGGGCAGGGTTTCCTCCCTTGATTTCGTTGCAGCTGGTGAGCCAAACCAACATCACACCTGCCTGCCATTCACCCACCAGCTCTGCCAGTGCCAGGCCAGCTGTGCAGCAGCAGTTGCCTTCCGTCTGGGGTGAGGACAGATTGCCAGTACAGAGACTCAGGAAGTAATTAGAAGGAGAATTTAATTTGCTCTTCAGGCACGTTGAGGTCTAAGTAGCTCTCCTTCTCTCCCCCCCCGCCCCCGACCAAAGAGTTGGGGGGGGGGAGGTGGAGAAAGGAAAATTATAGGAGGGAAACAGAGGGAGGAAAGAATCGAGCTGCGTCCTCACCATCTGTGCACTTGGACGGGTGCAGCTGCTCTGCCATTGACACGCTGCTGTCTCTGAACCCAGCACAGGCAGGCAAATGACTTGTATTGTGAACACAAATCACCGAAGATTAATGCTGGTAAATAGCCTGGTCACAAAAAACTACCCCAAGGCAGAGCCTCGAGCGGCTTGAAACCTTTAAGGATCCTCTCCCTTTTATCTTGCTTCTGGCTTCTCTTCATCGAAGATTTTCTCAGAATTCGGGAGCCAAGCAGAATTTAAACGCACATGGTTTTTCTGGATTGAATCCCATCCCTCTGAATGCAGCACAATCAGTGTTGGAACATTAAAAGGTTATCTAGAAGCAAAGGGGAATGGCCAGTTGGAGCTCTGAGTGGGACTACTTCAGTGCTTAAAATTAGTTAAAGAAGTGTTTAAATGCTTCATTAGCTCAGGGCCTCCATCTGCTGCCTGGGGCTGCACAGTTTGTGACAGTCCCAGCTCCGGGGCGTGTGGTCAATGCCCTCCATTTATTCGTGAGGAAAAGGTACTTTGCATCAAGTGCTGTGGAGAACAGGCAGGGTAACAGACCCCGAACTAAACAAAACCACCGAGGGTGTGGCGTGATTTTGTGAATGGCTTCAGGTACCTTTGTGGAAATCTCGATTGGGCTGGCAAGAGGTGTCTGAGGGGGTGCCCCAGCACAGGGTGTGTGGAGTCCACCTTTCCTCTCCCAGAGCCACAGGCTCTTCCAGGTGGTCTCATAACAGCCTGGGTCCTCCTGATCAGGTCTGTTGACAGCAATAGAAGAATACCTTGTGTACCCAAGATAAAAAAAGCCACACAACACTACTTTTGATACTCCTGTCTTGGTGTTACGAATGATGATAGATGTTTTACAGAGTTTAGTCACTGCCAAGTGCCCCTTCCTGAGTCTGAAGCACCATTTGGGCAGTTGTTAATCCCTGAGAATAGCTCTGCAACTGAGTTATTGCTGAAAAACTGGATATTGTTTGGAGGCCCAAGGGGTCTCTCATGACTGCTCAGAGGTGATGATGAGATGGCAGTTTTTACATCCCTAGTGTTTCCACTCCAGGATTGTAAATTAGTGATGGCAGGACACAAAAAGATGAGTTGAATTCAGGTGCTTTTTGTCCTGTAATGGCTGCTACTTCTCTATACCACTTGTTTTTAAAGTCAGTTTTATTTTCCCTTGGTGTGCCTCCAGCACACCAAGTCCTGACTTTGCTGCACAGTTTACCCAGTGATGGAGCATTGATGGAGCCATGAACTTGCCAGTGTAAGTCCGAGCCCAATACTCACATCTCCATAAACTTTGTCAAGTAAGAGGTGAGGGACCTGGTCTGTCTGCTGCCACAGTAATTTATCCTCTGATATCCAGGCAGATCATCCTCACTAGAGAGGAGTCAAATGCTGCTTTTATATCCTTTTCTCCCGTTATTCTCCAGGGGTTCAGTCAGCAGTGTGTGCTTTGAGAATGGCAGCAGATGCAGGCTATGGAGCTGTATTCTCATGTTTCTGGGTTTCCTCAGGAAGCTTTTGACTAAGCAGCTGCCGCCTCGTGCAGAGTCACCATCTGAGTCTGAGACTACAGTAGAAACGTCAGAGGAAATATAAGAAGTTGCTGCCTGCAGC
This sequence comes from Myiotriccus ornatus, assembly GCA_036023395.1. Taxonomy (NCBI): domain Eukaryota; kingdom Metazoa; phylum Chordata; class Aves; order Passeriformes; family Tyrannidae; genus Myiotriccus; species Myiotriccus ornatus. The sequence continues at coordinate 73,311,180 of JAYRBT010000042.1, forward strand.
TATTTGCTACCTTTCTTCCAAATCTGCAGGGCTGGTGGAGCAGAAAGTATCTCAGTATTGCATCTGGCATCTTCACCGGATCCTCACCCCCCTTGGCACCACTGGATTTGCACAGGGACAGTAAAACAGAGCCCCTGGCCATCCTTGCTTTGGTAGAGCAAGGAGGGGCAGGAGGGGTAGCAGTGTCATCATTTCTTAAATTTCTCTTTGCAGGCTGGGAAACCATTTGTAATGAGCTTAGGATGAGCTGCCTACTTACTATTTTTATTAATTTTTTTTCCTGTTTCCCTCACGTTATTAAATGCAGGTGACAATTACTTCTGCTTTCAGGATTCCTGACTGTGGAGTGCTATCCTTTTTTTTTTTTTTTTTCTTTCCCTGCAGTCCTAGTGACCACAGGAATGGAGGATTACAATATTTCCCATTCTTTTTGCCCTATCCATGCCACTCAACCACAATTTTTCTTTGCAGCCAGGGCCTTGTGAGCATCTCTTGTAAAACTCCACTGCAGGTTCAGCATATGTCTCTAGTTTGGTGCCAGTGCTGGCTCTGTAATCCCTACAGTGGCCATAAGTGACCCCAACTCTGCCCTAAAAATAGACCTGTGAGAGGTGTGTGCCTGAAAGGTGGTGAGCCAGAAGCTTGGTGGTTTGAGTAGAGATGCCCACGATAATGGTGGTGAGCCTTGGAGCATGTTCAACAGAGTCTGCAGATACGTGAAAAGAGGCAGATAAAGCTGTCGGGGGTTTGTGGGTTGGGACTTTGTCATTCCTTTTTTTGCCACAAAGGCTTTAAATTCTTGCTGCCTTGGAAGTCACTTTTGGCTCTGCTCTGCTGTCAGGTGCCTCTCCCCCCCTCCCCTGATGCTCCATCCAAAGCTGGCTGTGCCAGGAGTGAAGGGGTGGGATGAGAAGGGTGAGATTTGTGTCTCTGAGCTGGCTGGGACTCTCGGTTGCCCGGGATCCACCCGTCTCTTAATCTCTCCATTGTTCTTAATAGGATGCTCCTGTCTGTGACAGATGTTTTGCAGGTTGGCTCCGGCAGTGGCTGCTTTGTGTGGTCTGGCAGCTCTGCAGGCAGAGGCTGAGCTCGGGGCTGGGACAGGGTGGCTGCGGGCAGGACCTCCCCGAGGTGCGGGAGTTGCTGGTAAATAGGGGGGGACACATCGAAATGTTCCCTTTTTTGTTTTCTCACCTCCCACAGTTCTTGGGAATGAGGAAGGAGGCCCCTAAGAAATGTTGGCATTTCAGTCAGAAGCAAAGGCAGCTGAAGTGGAATGCTTGTTTTTTGTTTGTTTTTTTTTCCTTTTTTTTTTGGATGGGAGGGTGGGGGGTTGGTGGGGAGAGAAATGCTGCTGCAGAGATACCGCAAAGCTGCTGTGCGGAGAATCCTGCCTGGATTTGTTCAGTTTTCAGATTCAGGGGTAAAGCAGTTGACAGTTCTTGTGCCTGAGATTGCCTGAAGTGACTGAGCCAGCAAAGGAGACCCAGCAGGGGCTCGAGTGAAATTCTTCCCAAATGCTCTCGTTTACACTCACTGCATCCTTTTCCAGTAAAACCCTTCAAATGCTGCTTCAAAAATTCATGAGTTTGAGCGCTTTAATGGAAGCAAAGGACAGACTTTTCTGTCTCATCCTGAAAAAGCCTGTAGAAAGTTCAAAGGGAACTTTTAGTGTTTAGTTATGCTGCACTCACCCATCTAGGAACTCTTCTCCCTGAGTTAACCCGAAGCTTTAATGTTTTATTGAGATCACTGTGGGATGTTGACTTTCACATGAGCCCTGTAAATGGGCAGCCTGTTAAACAGGGCACTGATGTGAATTTAGTTTCAAATGATACACGCTATGAATAGGATTTTCTAGTCTTTTCCTGCTGAAATAGTTGAATATTTTTCTGTGATTTTCATTAAGGCGGAGCCATCCCTGGAATTGTTCAAGAGAGACTGGCTTTACATTTTCATTTTTTGTTTTGGTATGTTTTAGCTTTTTCCTTGTCACCACAGAGTTAAAGTCGACACTTTTTAATGCAGAGCTTTCTGCAACTTTTTCATCTGACTTCTTTTAAGAGTAACACCAAGGGTTTTCAGGGGAAATTGTTGCCTTTAGGTTTTGATCTTCATTAGTTTATGTCCTCGGAGATATAATAGCAGATTAAGTGCCACTACTGCAGCAGAAAAGAAACTCAGCAATACATGCAGCAGAAATGGACTGTCAGCAAAAGAAAAAAAATCAGCAATGAGAAGTCAGCCTTAAAAACAATCTAATTATTTGTCTGAGGTACAATGTTGCCCCAGGGAAAGTCAACAGGAGCTTTTCTGTAGCCAGAACTCATCAGAATCCATCCTTTAGTTATAATTTGAAGCTATAGTATGAGCTTTAATTCCATTAGAGGAAATTTATTTTTTTTAAGGGAGAAAGCTCAAGGAAGGAAAGTCCAGAAGACATAGTGTCATCTTTTTATATCTGGCAAAAAGGGAAGAAAAGGTCTTTCAGAGGCTGGAAGATTTTGGGAGGCCGGGGATAGCACGGGGTGAACCCTGTGGTTCTGCTTGTTGGGACCAGTTGAGGACTGACCAGTTGAATGGCTGGGGAGGGGAAGGCCAAGAGCACAAAAGGCCTCTTGCTTCGTAGACTGAAATAAAGCTCAGCAAGCCCAAAGGAAAATCTGCATGTATGTAACTTGAGGAACGAAGCCAAGAGGGCAGATGGTACATTTTACATTCGTGTCTTTGCACTTCATTCTTCCCATGCACTTTTTTTCCGCACTTCTGGTCGATTGAGCTGAGCTGGTAAAATCCTGAAAGAGATGAGCAAGCCTTTGCAATTCCCAGCCATGGCCGAGCTGCCCTGTGATTGCAGCCCCAAAGTAAAATCTTCCAGTAGGAAAAGGTCCTTAATGGTCCTGCTGTGGGTTTTAACAGCCAGACCTGGATCACCAGGCTGACTGTAGTTTAATTGCAATCACCAGTGCTTTGATTCTTGGCTTGGACCTTTGTAGGCTGCAGTCACTGAAATTATAGAGCTTATTTGCTGCCCACTTGGGGCTGGATTGAAAGACATGCACAGTAATACCCAAAATTAGAGCCTGTGTGACCGATTTCTCGAGCTGGAGCTGCCTGAGCAGTAGGTGATAAGTGGGGCAACTCTGTCAGCTCCACTGAAAGACTGATTTACAGCAGCTCTCCTTGTCAGTCCTGAGGAGGAGCTGACATTCCCTTCACTGAGCGAGCTCATGCTGTAGGAGAAATCAATTTCACCCAGTCACAAATAAATTAATTTTTAAATTCAGTCACTTAGCAAGGGAGGGCAGTTGTATTATTTGTAATGCACTTGTGAGGAATGATCCTGTGTTTTACCCTTTATTTTTGAATACTCTCTAACATTTGGACATCTAGACTCTCTGCCAGGAGTAGCATTTTGGTTTTGAACAAATTCCTAAACAGGTCGTTTTTTTCAAGTGGCATCATTAGCCAGTAATTACCTGCTGCATCTTTTCCTCCTCTGCCTCACGTGTAGAATATACCTGGAAATGACACTGTCCTGTGGTCAGAGCAGCTTGAGATGAATCTGGATTCTGTGGCAGCTTTAGGGTCCAAAACCCTCTGGAGTCAGGTTTTTTTCCATGATGGACAGGAGTCTTTAAAGCTACAGTCTGATGGTTGTGCCTGCAAAAGTATGTTGGGTCCTTCACGGTGATTGTCCTGAGTTGCTGCTTTCCCTGTGTTCAGGTGGAGGGGTGGGTAAGCACTGTGTGCCTGAGGGAACTGTAAAGCAGTTCTGGAATTCTGCCTCTGGGAGATGCCTGATTTAAGGCATGGTATCAGTACTTGATAACAAATGAATTCTTCATTTGCTTTATCTGCCAAAGTAACCCACTGATTGCTCGGCAGGAGTGAGGAATATGCTTAATTACAGTATACAGCAGCATCATGGGTTGGGGGTTTTTTCAGGCTTTTTTTTTTTTTTTTTTTCCCTGAACCTATAAATAGTTTAAGATATACAGGATATTAGATGAAAGCAAGATAAATGTAATTCACAAGTTTTTTAAAAAATAATGATTTATACTTCGTGCTTGCATTGGTGGACCAGCTGGGCTTTGATCATCAAGGTTAGGTCGGTTTAAGTAAAAAAGGCAGTGGAATTTTATTCTGAAATGACCCCCTCAAATCCTGAAGAATAGTGCTGTGATGTAAGTTTATTATCCTGAATAATCAAATTATCACAGGTTATAGGCAAAATGGAGGCCTTTTTTTTTTTTTTATCTGCTGGCATAGAAATGTCAAAGTATGATCTCCAAGCAAAACACTATTTCTATATCCATAAGCATTCAATCTTCTGGGAACAGATTAACTATTATTCCACTTTCTGTCCATAATATCTGTCCATAAAATCAGTGAGATTTCTCATATACTTTAGAACAGAAGATGATGAATCTTCTTCAGTTTGCCTTTTAAGCAGGGAGGGGAAAAAAAGCCAAAATTGATTATAAGAATCACAGAATTGTTGGGGTTGGAAGGGACCTCTGGAGATCATTCAGTCCAGTGCAGGGTCACCTGGAGCAGGTGACACAGGAACCTCTCCAGGTGGGTTTGGAAAGTCTTCAGAGAGGGAAACCTGTTATTTTAGGGGTGTGCTTTGGTAGTATCCTCTTCCAGCTGAGATCAGTTGATCTTTTGGAAGCTTTTGGAAGCCCTCAGTGTCCTGACCACTCTGGCAGTTGCCAGGCACTCCCAGTACAAACCCAGCTGTATTAAGAAAGCTCTACCCTGATACAGCTTGTTTGCTTAAAGCAGTTTTCCATGTACTGGTGCAACATCCAGCTGTGTCCCCAGGAGTTTTTGTTGGTTCAGTGTGTCCCACATCCAGTGTGCCAAGCTCACATCTTGTGGTTTTGTTTACATCCCTCTCTTCAAATCCATTCGTGTGGCATCTCCCAGGTGCCTCTGAGAGGTTGCTTTCCCTGCCTTGCCCCCAGGTGCTCACAGCAGCAGTTTGTGGCTCTGTGTCCTGCGGGCTGGGGGTGATGTCTCAGTTTCTGCAAGGCTGTGCACTGAGCTGCTCATGTCTGAGCTCCTGAACACTGCAGGCAGAAAAACCAGCTCCACACAGCTCTGCTTCAAACCAGCACCCTAAAATAAGTGGTAGCGGAGTGAAGCTCAGACAAAAGGTGGGAGTATAAGGAGATTATTTAGTTCTCTCAAGCACAGCAGAGATTACCCTTAAAATACATATTTTTGAACTCAAGCAGGGACATCCTTGGGAACTGGGTGTGAAACGCCACGAAACAAAAGCAAGAATGGTTTGTGCCCAGGGTGAACTGAGCCAAACGGGACAGCTCTACATTTCTAGTTCAATTTAGCAGTGTGTTACTAATGACTGTGCGAAGTGCAAGGCATGAAGAGCTGTACTCAGAATGTGGATGCATGTGAATACCGCTGTGTATATGTATGTATATATGTGTGTATATATATGAGTTTTTTTCCTAATAGCATTTGATATTTATTTACCAGTGATTTAAAAAAAAAATTAAATTATGATGATATTTGTATTGGGGTTAGAAGTCACATAATTCTAAATTCGGTTCGGTACCAACTTACCCACTCTGGTGTTTCTGTTGTGTTAATAGTCATCTTAGAGAGGCACTTCAAGACCAGAGCAGGGCAGGCAGTGACAGTGTGGCCATAATTTGAAGCCCTAAAGAAAGAATTTCCAGTATTTCCAGATGATGCATTTAAGACTTTTGTGGGCCTTCCAGGACAGCTGCTCTCCAAAGCTGATCACAGCAGATCATGCAGCATATTTCAGACCTCTTCATGTCACCTCCTTAGTGCTGGAACACAGAACCACTTGCACCATGTGTGCTCTTAGAAACTCTCTTATCCTCTTTAGTGATAAGTGTAGCTCTCAGTGTTGGTGCCAGTTTGTTGCTCCCCCTGAAGAAAATAAAACAGAAAGGGGGAAAGTACAAGAAGAAATATTTGTGTCAGTGATGAGGTAGAACAGCGCTGATTATCGTGCTTATTTTACTTCTTTGTATGCCGTTAGGGGTTTATTAGTGCACTCTTGAAACATATTCTAGAATAGCAATATTTGCAATGCTGCTTTTCTGTTCATCTGTTGTTGCAGAGCTGCCTTTTTTGCAAGGGGCTGAATTTTTTCAACCCATTTGTGTCGCCTGTCAAGAATTTTCATGTGACTCTCAGAAACCTGCCACGAAGTCTTCCCTATTTGCTATTCAACCCCGTTTTCTTCTCCCTTTAGCAGGTAAGCACATGTTTCCACAACATTATTTGCAGCTGGAAAACGTTTCCAATTTCAGACACCTGCAGAGTTTTGTTGGACTCAGTAGGGTTAATGTCTCTCCTCCAGCATTTCCCCAAACCCATTGTGTTTTCTGGCAAAGGGAAATATCTGAATCCCAGTGCAGCACTCGGGGGTTTTTAGCATCAGTGCATGTCAGCCTGCATCCCTCTAGCTCTGGTACAGCTTAAAAAGATGGTAGGCATGGACTTTCAGCTGGGAGTCTATTTACAGCTGAATCAGGATTGTGAGCAAGCCACACAGAAAATTGCTCGAATTTCTGCTGTCTGAGAGGAGCCTCTAAATAACTTCCATGTCCTTGGGGAAAAAAAACCCTGAAGGGGGAGGGCCAGGATGGGTGATGGGAGAGCTCGGGTGTCACCCAGCACGGGGACCTGGAGCTGGAGAGAGGGTTCAGATGCTGTTCACCAGGATCCCAGTCAGCGCTGCAGGAGCAGATTAAGGCTGACTGTGCACTGGAGCACGGGAGGGATTCTCAAATGACCTGTGGATGATTGATGGATACATGGGTGTGGCAAGAAGGGGCACTGAACAGCTGAGCAGGAGAAATGTCTTCCCCAGCTGCAGCTGTTTCTGCACAGGGGCTTGGAATGGCTCTCCAGAGTTCGAGATTGGAGGTTTTGGGGAAGGAGGAAATTTTTGAAGATTGCTTGAAATCGCTTCCAGTAAATGCCAGTCATCAAAGAGTGTGCATGGGGGTGTGTGAGTGCATTTATGTGAAAGGAAAGTAAATGTGCTTAATCTGTTTCTGATGTTGTTCTGTTTTTCTTTTAACATCATCGTTGCATGTAGTTATTTTTTTAAAAAACAACTTAGAAATCTCAGAAAACAATTGCCAATTTCCTCCTCCAAAAGAATTTTCTTTCTGAATGTATTGAGAGGCTGTTAAACACTTATTTACTTTATTACTAAGCTGCAGGATCTAATCTCTGCCATGGCTTCAGCTTTTTTCCTGCGTTTTTTAAGGAAAGAGGTCTTTTCTAAAGGGTTGGCTCTTGAAAACTTCTGGTTTGATTTACTTGGTGGTAACAGATGCTTTCTGGCCAATCTATATCCACTGGTAAATGGTGGGAATTCCTGTTCTATGCTACTTTATTGCAATGGTAGCTGGATTTTCCCACAGCATTACTTGGTCTCATCCCAGGCTTCAAGAGTGAATGGTCCCCTATAATCTGCAGTTTGCCAGGGCCTTGCATGGTACTCACAGAGTCCCAGTTTGGGGGTGGAAGGGACCTTAAAGATCATCTTGTTCCAGCCTGGCCGTGGACACTTCCAGGGATGTGAGCAAGGCTGGGACCTATAGCAGAATTGAGCTTGTTCTGTAACCTGGGCACAGATGTTTCAAAGTGAGAGAAAAATAAGAGAACTCATTCTGACTTGCGCTGCACCTTTTTTCCCCGAGGATTTGCAGGGTGTTGTTCAGCTACTGCTGCTCTGCATTCCCTGAGAGGTGAGTTAAGGATATCAAGAGCAGAGAGGGGGCATTGTACAGTGGGAACTTGATAGGCCCAGGTCATCAAGAACGTGATTATGGGCATGGCTTTTCTCTTTATTCCTCTGGGAAAGGTGAGGGAAGAATAACTCCAGCAGGAAATCCCTGCTCTCCCTTCCCGCATTATTTCAAGCATACCCAGAAAATTTCTACTCCTGAACTTAACAACCCTCTCTAAAACAAATACCCACATCGGCTGTTAACTAAGTTACCAGTCTACCAACTAATCAGTTCCCAAACATGAGTTCTGTCAGCAGCAACTGCAAATGCAGCTCCTGCCAGCAGAGCTAAAAGCTGCTTTAATGCTTCACTGAAATATTTTGGAAAGCTCACTGTGAACAATCCATCTTTGTTTTTGTTCGTTGTTAAACTTCTCAGTCTTGGTTTTCTAAATAACTGCCCCTCAGAGTAAACAGAGACACACATGTAAACCTTCTGTATTTAGCGGAGCGTTTGCAAACCATCCCACTGTAAACTGTTTATAGATTATTGTGTAATCCGTAACTGTACTGTGATGGACAGTCAGACTTCCCACCATGCAAGGAGTCATTATTAAACATCATGCCTTGAGCAGCTTACCACCACCCTGACAGAGTGTTTGCTGCCTGGAAATACTAATTCCTTCTGAAAAAAAAAAAAACCCTGCCTGCCTGCTGCAAACCTAGCATTTCATAAATGCTTGGGGTTTTTTCATTGCTAAAGCCATAACTTGCTGCCAATATAATAAACTCTAAGTGATGCTTACAACTTTATTGTATTAAAGTTTTACATTCCAACAGCGTGCATAAACTCCCAAGTATTATTTGCTCTTTATTGTGTTGTGGTATAATTTAAAGGTCTTAGGAGTCTGGCCCTACCATAACAGAGACCTTAGAAAACAGGTATTGAAGGTGTCAGGCCCCCATTAATTTACATCTGCAGACCATGGCCTCTGTAAACAGGTGTACAGAGGTTTTACTTTCTCTGTGTTCTGTATTATTCTGTGGAAATGTCACAGGTTTCAGATGAAGCACATACAGAATCCGTGGAATGGCAGGGGCCTAATCAGAAGCAGCAAAGTAATAGGTTTGCTGTCCTCACAAGGGGACAGAAGTCAGTAGGAGAGTGTTGAGATAATAAAAGAGGTTAGCAGTGTTTACTGGGTCACAGGGGATAAGCACTCGTGTTTTTCATAATTACTATTTTGAGAAGTTGCTGTCAAAGTTGTAACCCTTTGTTTGCTCCCTTTTTTCTCCCCTTCAAATACAAAGAGGAGAACCTGGCAGTATTTTTATTTATTGTTTAATTCTTCTCATTCACTGCTGGAGGATGTTAGCTCACCCCTCCCCTAAAATTACAGCTGACTCCCTAGCCAGGCTGCCCCATGAAGGCTGCAAACTTTGTCCTTTTATCTCAATCCCTCAATGCCTTTGGTCAGCAGCAGATTCTTCTAGAAATACTAATTTAATACCTCCCAACTTGAAATACCAGCTCAGCTTGTAAACCAAAGATAGCTCTCACAGATTTCTTCACTGAGGGTCAGAGCATGTGCTCGAGGAAATGAAACATTCATTAGCTGGATGCCAGATTATTTACACTTGTATAATGATCAATCAGGCAGTAAGAGACTGGGGATGACTTTCTTCTTAGCTAATTTTAGATATTTACAGCTCGGGATACCATATCCATATCTGAGCTGCTCACATTATGTTCTCTTTGTAGTCAGTGGGGAGAACAGGCCCATCCCCGGCGTGACACTCCTGGACCAGGCTGAAATATCCTTTATAGGATGTGATGAAGTGCACCCGGAACGTGCCCAGTTTTCTCCAGCAGCGAGAAACGGGTTTGCCTGTACATCTCTACTTTTGAGACCCACTTCTGATGTCCATCACTTCATTTCCCGGTAGACAGTGGTAAATGAGCTTAAAGAAATAAAAGAGCAGACTGGAGTGGCAGAACTTTAGCACAGGAGTGTCTTAATTGCACCTTTGAGTTCTGACCTCCCAGGTCACTGCACTGCTGTCACTGCAGTGATTGTCTCTCTTCACAACTCTTTGCAGAGAATTTAATCAAAAGGAAGGAATTATTTCAAGTATTATTTCCACTTTTATTCCAATAAATTATTTGCCATCTCACTAAAATACAGGCTGTAGTAAAATGTAGATAAAAGTGTAAATATTTTATCTGTAGATGTACTTATCTAACGTTCTATTATTACATTTAATTTTGCTAAGTGAAGGTGAAAATAGGAGCTTTCATTCCTGTTGCTTCCCCAACTCCACACAAATGCAACCCGAATAACTGTCATAACTGAGCAAAGGGGAACAGGTCACCTCAATGAGGGCTGAATAATCTCCCAAAAGTTAAATAATGAGGATTACCAGAATAAGGCCTTAAAAGGTCATGTGCCTGGCACAAAAAAAAAAAAAAAAAAATCATAATGTGGGCTTGAAAACTGGTTGTTTTGGGTTTTTTTAAATGTCTTTAGAACTTGTGTTCTGCATTTGAACTGAAATGGGGCATTCAGTTTATGCACCAAATGACCTTAAAAGTTGGGTCTACAAAAATAACAAGGCTTGAAAATTTCTACAGTATCTTTTTCTCCCTAAAATATACAAAAATCTGTTTCAACACCTAACATTGACAACCAGGTAGCCTTTTTTAATAAAGGTATGAGAAAAGTGTGAAATGCAAGTGGCTCCTGATCACATTTTCATATTTTCATTAGACCTCTTAACTAAGACTTAACAAAGTATCTAATAATTTTGGATGCCTTTGGTTTTGACTACAGAAGTTTAGTCTCTCTCATAGGGAGGCACAGTTATACACTATTAAGGATTCAGCCTTTAAAAATTAAGGCTCCTATACTTTGTTAGTTTGTTGTTTTGTTTTGGTTGGGTTTTTTTTGTAGTACTATTGGGTACCAACAGTAGAGTTGGGAAGGCTTTAAAAAGAATGTTTCAAAACACGTGAACCCAGAAGATTTTTGTTGAAAGCATTAGATTGAAAACAATGCACTACAAACCCTGAATCTTTTTATTCTGTTCCAGCAGGATAAGTTTAGATGCGTTTACGTTTCATCTGACACGCTGAATTCTTGCACTAAACAAACCAAGGAAACCCAAATGGAGTCAATGAACCAAAAACCTGGATTCAAAAGCCATTTATCTTTATGACAGTCTGAGTCAAAAGTTCAGTTCTGGATACTGTCCTTCCTCAGAGAGTTCAGATCTGGAGCCCAAACTTTCTGTTGGAACCAATCTCTGTAACAGATGACTAATAAAACCAACATAATGACTTTCACATATGTGCACACACATATCTCCTTTTTAACATGTGGAGTATTAGCTGAGGGCCAGGATCATTTTAGATTTATCTTCTGAAAAAGTGATTCAAGTCCCTTCCCTGTCCTCCTCCCTTCTCCCCGTCTGGTCAAATGTTTGTGCTGGCTCCTATTGCTGCATAGACAAATATTGCAGAAAGGAACTGCTTTATTTATTTTTTTGTTTTAGCAAGATAAAAGGTTTGGTTTACTTTTTTCCCTGTGTTCATCAATCAAATTAAACAGATGGCTTAAAAATTGATGCAAACAAATGGCATCCAAAGTCCCCTTTTGCATTTTGTAATTGCACCCAGCTGTGATTACAGTCTCACAGAATATATTTTTGCATTTTCTTTTCTTTCTCTACACTTCACTGGTGATTCACTCCCTAGAAGGGATTCACCCCTTTTAGGAGAAAGAGAATTCACTGGTTTCATGACCTTTTATTTCTGCAGTAGAAATGGGTGAACTCACTTGGAATAAATACGAACCAAGCCAAAACATTACACAGGATAAAATTAATTCCAAATCTGACCTTTCTGAGACTGAGGGGGGGGAGAAAAGAGATATCCCTTTTTTTTTTCCCTGCTTTTCTATCTTTTGACTGATGCCCCTTTAATTTGCAAGCATTAAAATATCTCAGCAGGGACTCAAGCTTTAAGGATGCAGCAAAGCTGGAAGACTACTGTTCAGTAGCGTGGTGGGGAAGCCCTGTGGAGAACAGAGCAAAAGTGTGAGGTGAGGAGGTTCTAATTGTTTGCCAGGGTCACAGAGCGCCCTGTGGGAAGCATCTCCCAACAAGGAGGGGTGCTGGCCTCAGGTTTGTCCCCTCTAAATCGAGGATGGCTCCACAAATCTCCCTGAGGGAAAAGGGTGCCAGGGTTGGGTCCTGCCTGTTGTGTTTGTCCTGCAGCCACTGCCCCTTTCATACTATCTGGAAGACCCAAAGGCAGACCCCTTTTATAAAAAAAACCCATACATGACAAAGCAGAGGTCGATTTATAAATGTTTATGGGAGTTAAGGTGTTTCACCCTGGGAGGGCCTCAGTTCAAAAGTTAAAATCTCGTTAAAAGCAATGGGCCAGGGAGCACGTGCTCACAGATGTTAAGGTTCAGGTTTTATTGTGGCTTTTTTTGTGCTGTACGTGGCTGTTTTCCAGGGCTCCCTCCCCAAGCACCTGATGGATGGGGATTCCCAGCCCCTGTGCTGCTGAGGGAACACAGCCCCAGCCCAGCCCTCCCGGGTGGCCTCATCACCTCAGGTATCATCACACCCAAACCCGGCACATGGCTCAGATGGGCTGAAATAAAATGTAAAAAAAGGAGGCTGACACAAGTGGGTTTGGCAGATCTAAGAGTCAGGGTGAGCGAAGGCTGCAGTTTCTCCTGGGGCCGAGCTTTGTCCGTCCTCCTGTGATCCTCCATCACTGTGAAAACGTTGAGTTGTAGAGTTTGGTGTGAGCCTATTTATAAAGACCAAAGTGTCTCAAAAGGACTTGAGAGACAGATTTGAGTGTGGAGCTCACCACTTCTCCACTCATGAGAGGCTTTCAATTTGTTTATTCTTCCGATGGCGTTCCCAAAATGGAATATGGAAGGAAGGAAGCAGTTCACACAAGTGCTGGCTGCAAGCCTGGCAGCGACTACCTGGCCTACAGCTCTCTGTGTGAAGGAGCTGTGCATCCCAGAAACATGGCTTTTGGTACCAGGATCTCAGCAGAGCAGCTGGGAGCCCTGCTCAGGATTTAAGACCTTCAGCCTTTGTGTTTTGGAGTGTGGGAGCTCCGTCTGGCACTGGAGCAGCCAGCCTGAAAGACCCTGCGTGGCTCACAGCTCCTGATGCCTAAAACCTTTGTGGTCTCAGGAGTTTTCTGAGGGAGACCAGATTTAAAAAAAAAAAAAAAAGTTTTAAGTTTTCAGTAGATTCAGAGAGCTTGAACTGTTTTGCAATGGAAAATCTCTACAGCCTGAGTCTGGAGAACAGATCATTTGAAATGATTAAATGAAACCTGGTGGACACAGAAGCTGGAGCAGCAGGACTCATTGGGAAGGAGAGACAGGGAAGGCACCATAAAGCTGGTGAAGATGCATGAACCTTCTGTTCTTGCCCTGCATCCCTCAGTAGCTTGAGGAGGCTGGTGTTAATGCTGGTTTTAGGGAGTACCTTGACTTGTTGTCTAGTTGTTGCTGCCTTGTGGGGAAAAGAGTGTTTTCCAGAACGAAATGTAGTGGAATTTGTCTTACCTCCTTGGTAATGAGGGATTCCTTTGAGGTGATAACTGAAATGGTGATGTCATTTTGATGTTTGATTGAAGACTGACACAGGCTTAAGAGCTGGAGTCAGAGTGGAAGGAGTTTTTCCAAACCTTGGTGCGGAGTTTAAAAAATTCCATCGCTCCACCTTTTGAGATAAATTATTTTGCAGAGCACCCTGAGAAGACACTGAGGATGTGATACATACTGAGAGGTCATAGTACTACACCTGCTGACCTGGTGAAGTGGAGATTTGTAGGTACAAGTGGAAAATAACATGTGCAATGAAGCCTTTTTTTTACTCTTGTTCCCACTGCCCCGTGTCTCAGTCTGCAGGGACTGTCTTGGCATGTGTGGATGAAAGGTGGCAAAAGGTTCCCATTTTTGTGTTCCTAATGAAAGGCTCCGCTGTGCTGAATGCTGCAGAGTCCAAGTACACAGCTAGTTGTTGTAATTTTGGGTTATCTTTTAAGTCTTTCTGGTGAATTTTGCCTTCCTTACGATGCAAAGAGAGAAGGATAAATTTTCTCTGAGAATCCATTTGTACTGGAGGCCGGGCTTTTGTGATTCTTGTAGGACCGCAGGATCTGCTCCAGAGAGTTGTAGTACCACCAAAGATCCCCCAAGTGTGCAGAGCTGTCTCTTGCCTTTGCTCAGGTCTGAAGTGACCTCCCTGACTTAGGCACAGGAGGTGGCAGTAGTCTCAAGGCATGGTTTATGTTTCCAGCCCTGCTCAGATTCTGAGAGAGAACATCACACAAGTGATATCCCATCTTTGAGAGTCAAGCCAGGATTATCGCTCAGAACTACCACCAGTGCAGCTTATTAGAAACTCGGTTAGTTACTGAAGTGGGTTCTTTATCTTGGTGACCTTCCAAGGCAATCAGAGCCTTCTTGGAAGACCTTGAATCAAAAATGTTTGGGTAGAAGAAAAACAGCCCTTCACAGCACACACTTGTGATCTCTCAGGGTTCACGGATTTGGAAGGCACTGTACCATATATAACTGTAGAAGACAGCACTGAGATACTGTAGCGGCTGCATCAAGGTCATGGTGTTCCAGGATCCAATTAAAATTATGCAAGATAGGCAATTTAGGAAAGAATTCACATAGAGCTCAGGAAGGGAGAAAAGTCATGTGCGTTATGAGCTCAGTTACTTTGCAAGATTAATTTTCCACTATCTCATGGTCTTGTAATAAGAGCACAAAGTATTTTAAACGTTTGATTTACGTATTGATTAGAACTCTTGAGACTTTACTTCCTAAATCAAAATTAAAGATTTGACTTCCATTTAACAGCAAAGTTGTGAGCTTGCCTTGGATATACACTGGTTACATGGGGTTGTCAATTCAGTGAGTGGGCAGCAGTGAAACCTGGAACAGGCACGTCTGGTGCTCAGAAATCCATCTCCTTCCTTCCCTGGAGGGGGTGTGAATGGAAGGTGGTTTTGCCACAGGTCCTGTAATCCAGAGCATTGATTCTCACCTCCTCCAGCATAACCATTATGTTTATTCTGATCCCTGCACTATCTTTAATCCCCAGAATCCCTAAAGAGGTAAAAGGACTGATAATGCAAGCCAGGGGAATTGCTGTATGATGGAAAGCTTGATGTTTTGACATGGTGGTGTAACAGGCCTATTGCTGTCCTAATTCTCTCCTAACGCCTTTGCCCTGAAGGGGAAGGAAACAAGATTTAGCTGTCTACTGTATTTTAAGAACTGCTTGTATTGTTGTGCTCTGTAAGCCAAAACTGCTGCTGACAAAGGGGTGGGATTTCATGGATGCTTTGAGCAGGTATTGTTCGATTCATGACCTGTGTTAGATTAGGCTGGGGACTGGAGATTTAGTCTGAGCTCAAGGCCCTGTTTTGCTGCCTGAAGTACAAACACCAAGGGAAAAGGGTAAAAAAGAACTCACAATTCAAACATAATGCCTTGATTCACCCAGAGCCAGCTAAGGAGTGTTTTGCAAACACTGCATTAGTATCAACATTTTGGTCTCCTTTTCCTTCTTCCTTTATCTTTAAAAACTGCCAGAGCATCCCTTTCTACTGGAGCCAAAGGGCTCTTCTGAGGTGTCACCTTCTGCGTGCTCAGGAAGGAGGGGCTGTCTTGGGCGTTCCTTTTCACAACATAAAAGACAAACCCCATGTGTGCCCCACACGCAGGTGAAGGGGCAGAGAGCCCAGCTCTGTCTAAAGGGTTGGAGGCAGCTGTGGTCATGTTGGCGGGATTGGTCACAGGATGTGAAGTACAGGAGGTGTTCCAAAGATGGGGAAGAAGTGTAAGTAAGCCCAAGTCCCCTCTTATAAATCAAACCAGTGCTTGGCTGTGGAGAGGGCAAAAATCAGGCAAACCCCAGGCTGTCCTATGACCAGCCTCAATAAATAACAGCCAGAAGCCACCCTTGAGAGCGCCTTTATCTCCAGAGGTTGCAGAGAGTCAGTGGGATGGAGGAGGAAGAGTGTCAGTAGAGCCTGCTTGGTTTCATACTTTCTTTACTCTCTTTATTCTTTGTTTTCTGACGATAAAGGAGCTTTATCTGGATATTGCAGGAAAGGAATTGATGAGTCATAAGGTTTACAACTGCCTTTTCCCCTGGCTCTCTATTTTTTCCTGATGGTCCCATCTCCTTCCTTTCTACCTTTCCTCTCCTCTGCTGGTGCAGCAGGATGTGCGGTGCCTTTAAGAAGTGTTTTGTCAGAGAACTAATTCCTGAGCATTGGCATATGTCGAGGCATGCCCTCAGTTTTGTGGTGTGTTTTATGAAAAACTAAAATGTATTTGTCTAGGGAGGTTTTTAACTCCTTTCTGCCATAGATGTGCTTTACCTTTCTATTCTTTGCTCTGAGAGCAGACACCACTCAGCCTCACCATGGGGCGTTCTGCTCTCTTCTCCAAAAGAGATGGGGAGACAAAGTGAAACAGGGGGCTTTTTTTTCTTTTCTTTTTCCAATTAAATTTTTTATTTATTGAGTTGTTCTTCTGCATGGCAAGTTCTTTTACTTGGCAAGCCAAGATGGCAAATTCTCTTGCTGTTTATACCGTCTCCCTGGCACTGATATCGCTGCAGTGCTCACCTGCCATTGCAGTAGCAGAGTGGTGTGGCCTAAGACACGTTGGCCCACAGCAGTCACAGCACTGGCAGCTTTATTATAAATTTCTTATATTGTGAATTTCTTAATGTTCTTTTACCCCCCCTCATCATGGTGAAAAAGAAACTTGTAAGAAGACAATACAATTATACTGTAAAAATTAGCTTATCATTACATAAATAAAATGTAGCGGGTTTTCTCTTCTTTTTATTTTCCTTTTTGTTTGTTTGTTCAGGTTGGGTTTTTTTTTAGCATATCTCATTCTTTTTAAACCACATGTATACTTGGGGAGGTGTGCCTGGATTTTTTTTTTTTAACATTTGCTAGGGACAGCAATATGATCTTAAAACCACAGCTCCCAGGGAGAATATTGCAGACATTGCAGGCGGACCAGGAGGTGACTACGGAGTTACTCTTGTTTTAAAAGCCATGTTTGCTGCGAGGCCCTGGAGTTGTAGGCTAACATTGTCTTCTAAAAACAGCATAAATCCTCTTGGACTCCCAGCCTACATGTTGTTTTAGGCCTCGAGGTAGAAAGTCCAGGTGAGCAGAAATCGCTGGGTTCAAGTGGATTGAGGTGATGCTGCTTTCCAGTCTCAGCTCTGTGACTGAGCTGAGTGCAGTTGTTCTATTTAAGAAGCTTGTGTTGAGCCTACGGGAGGGCTTCCCATTACTCCCTTCCCTCCCGGCAGCATCCGCTTGCTGTGGTGTGCTGGCACAGGAGGCAGAGGCCCTGGGACATCGTGGGGTGGCCTGGGCAAGGCACAGCCCCTTCCTCTTCTTCACTCTTAAAGCTGAAGTGCAGATCCCGTCTTTTCCCTTCATTCCCAAGGGCTGCTCAGGCCGAGGTAATGCCGGGCAGTCAAGGGTGGCCTTGGGACACACAGCTCAAGGAAAACGTGAAGCGTTACCCTGCAATTATGGGTGGAGGCAACACGTGTTGAAAGTGATTTATTTTATCATAAATCAGCATTTGATCAGGTGAAATCACAGAAAGGAGAAGGAGGTGTAGAGAAAGCCTGTTACTTCAAGCAGGAATTTTTCAGGCTGCTGGAATGCTGGCTCTCCCATGTATTTGCATGCATAGGCTCTGAGTCTAGTCCTGGTTACTGAGATGGATGGGTGGCATAAAAATAGACTGACTTCTATAGGTGTAATATTTCACCATACAGAAGGA
Organism: Myiotriccus ornatus; assembly: GCA_036023395.1. Taxonomy (NCBI): domain Eukaryota; kingdom Metazoa; phylum Chordata; class Aves; order Passeriformes; family Tyrannidae; genus Myiotriccus; species Myiotriccus ornatus. The sequence goes on from JAYRBT010000042.1 coordinate 73,328,817, forward strand.
AAGAGATCTTTTTTCCCCCCCCTCTCTTGGGATTCGGGATTTTATGAGGAAGCAAAGAACTGCTTTTTGCAGCGTTGTCTGGCGTATCCAAGGCTGACACAGCAGCTCCTTGCATTTAGTCAATTAGCTAGTTAGGGGAAAAAAGCAGATGAAACATTAGTAGGTGGATGCTGACATACTGGCACCATCAGGATACGGTTTGTAAAGTCTCTGGTGCTGCCAAGGAATCAAAGAGTTAAAAATTCCCAGGGTTTAATCCAGTGACATTTTGCAAGGCCTATCGAATTCATGGAAAGTGAGAAGCAGAAAAGCAACCGAGCTAGGTGGAAAATGAAATTAGGTGGCATTATATTGCCACGGGTTTATCTTAGTGGTTATTTCACTTAGCAGGGCAGACACACGTTTTATCTGAGCCCTCAGCAGGAGCTCAGCCCAAGCTGTGCTCCCTGGCTGTGTTATCCACAGAAATGGAGTGCCCTTCACTGGATTTGAACAGGGCAGTGTTCTGCTGGAGCTGTGCTTGGGCCCTGATTTGTATGCTGTAGAAGCCATCTCATTCCTTAGAATACAGCCATATATTGTTGTGTTTGTTTTCCTTCTGCTGCTGTGTACAGAGTGGATTGTTTGCATGTTTGTTTGTTTGAGGGATTTAAACATCTGGAAGAGACCACAGATAGCAATGTCTTTGTACATGGGTTAGACGTGGAGCTGCAAGTCCCTTACAAAATGAAATGTTATGTGGCATCTAAAGTGATGCTTGTTTGTAAACTTGAGAGTTATACGTGAGGATTTGGGTGTGGTAAGGGCACTCAATGTAACGCTAATCCAAGCAGCTGGATAAAACCAGTACTGCTAAAACCAGCACGAGGTAAAAATGGATTTATTTCCCTAGGTAGTTCTGCAGCTGGTTCACATGGAGGTAATACCAAAAACAAACTTTGGAAGTGAATATTTATATGCAATAATATTACCTGACTTTGGGTGAATAGTAAGATAAATCGCTCTTTACTAAAATATGTCCGTAAATGATGCACATAAGGCACAGCCCTCTGTGAGAAATTCAGGTTTGCCATATTATTTGGACACCAGCAAATGCAATTATAGCCTGAATCTGGACAATAGGTTATCACAGATGAAAAGAGTAAGTATAAAGTAGGAAGAAAAAAAGAAAAAGAAAGGATAAGTTCTATATTGCAGCCCCTTTGCAGTGAGTGGGAGGTTACTCTGCAAGGAGCCTTCGTGGCTTTTACCAGACTATTTGCAGACCAATGCCGTAGCAACAGAAAGCAGTTCTTACACTCTGGCTCAGTCTATTGCAAACAATTCATTTTCTGAGAAAGCTAATCACTGTTTTGTTACATTACTTCCCAGCAGATGAGCCAGGCACTCCTGAATTTAAAACAGAACTGCCAGTGAGTGACAGCGAGCTAAGCATGGGCTGGAGTCTTGTAGCAGCATATCCTTCAGCTGACTGCTGCAGTCAGGGAGAGAAAGGAGATTTTTCCTTTGAAGATAAGACACCTGGGGCTTTTGTAGAAACGAAGTATGCCCTGAGTTGTGCAGCTGTTATCTCAATTTTAAAACAAACAAACAAAAAAAAAAAACCAAAACACCAACCCAAACAACAAAAGGCAGAGAAAGACAAAGCATCTGGCTCTTCTGTGCACTGCCAAATATTCCTCAAAATGCTCAAGCCCAAACCAGCCCTTTTCACTCCATAGTCGTGCTGCTCGTGAACCCTTTGCCGTCCTGTGGCTTTGTGGCACTGTGAGGAGCAGCAGCCTGGGAGGCAGCTGAGTGTGTACGGTGAAGGGAGGGTGTGGATGTGTCTGTGTGAGCGTGTGTGTAGTGTCGTAACGTGGCAGCCAGTTATGAAACTTTCCAATGGTCTCAGTGCGTCAGTATTGGCTGCTTGGGGTTTGGTTGGTCTGCTTTTTTGTTTTGTTTTGTTCTTTTTTTCCTGTCCGTTGCCCTCCTAGTTTCATTTCCATTTATGAGTGCAGAGAGAGAGAGAGAGGGGGAGAGACTGGGAAATGCCCTGAGACCCCCTGAAGCCGCTGGAGGAGCCGAGCAGTTCCCATGACAGGTGGAGCACGGCACCGCGGCACTGAGCGAGATTCCCGGGACGTGGTGCCCGGGCTCAGGGGGAGGGGAAGCCCTCACACTCGGGGCAGCAAGGGGCCCCTTCCAAGCGCTGCAGCAGCAGCCGCCAGAAGTTTGACTTTTATTTTTTGAAAGGACTGGAGAAAATTATTAACCACAGTTGATGACGTCAGAGTTGATCTGATTAAAGGTTTGTTTTCTTGCTGGCAGAGGTGTGCTCCGTAGAGACTGGTTCTCTCTTCTTTTTTTTTTAAGTTTCTTTTTTGAACAGCAGACGGAGGGAGCTGCCCGCACTGCCGCTGCTGCCGCTGCCCCACCGCGCGTGTGTGTGTGTAAACAGGATGGTGTATCTGTAGCTGCCACGCGCAAACACACATTTGACCATGAGGACTCTTCGCAGGTTGAAGTTCATGAGTTCGCCCAGCCTCAGTGATCTGGGCAAGAGAGAGCAGGCAGCCTTGGATGAGCGGGGGACCCAGCAGCGCCGGGCCTGCTCCAACGCTACCTGGAACAGGTAAGGGCTCGCTCCACGTGCCGGCTCCCTGCACTCCCGCCGGGATTAACGTGCCGGCGTCCGCTCGGGTGTCCGCTCTGCTGGCTCCCAGGCTGGAATGCCTGGCTCCCATCCCAGCCTCGGCGTGGTGCGCCGTTCCCGTGCAGGTGGAAGCGGGAGCGGCGCTTCCCCCCGTCGCTGCCAACCTTTCTCTGAAGGCTGACAGCAAAGAGCCTTCCCTGCAGATGGCTCAGCCTTCCTCCTGACAGACAGAGACTTGTTTCACGGGGCCCGGCTGCAAATACGACTTTGTGTCTGTCTAGATACCCTCATTCAAGCTTTATTTTAGTTTTATTTTAGTTTGGTCTTTTTGAAAATTACACACAGCTATTAAAATACATTGTTATCTGCATAACTATATTGCTGGTTGTTGATGCAGATATGACAAAGTCTACTCAATTTACTCCCATTATTACAAATAATAATAATAATTACTCTGTGTGTATGTATGTGCACACGCAAGCTCCCGCACTTTGGACAGGGAAAAGTAAGCCCTGCTTGTTTCCTTTATTGTGTTTATACATTTAAATTCTATGACTGTTTTACAAGAAAACCCATACAAACATTTTGTTGTGAATGGCAATTATTCGGAAAGCATCTTAATTACTGTCTTGGTGACACTCTTAAAAGATGAACATGAGTCTCGAAGTTGTTAGGAATTAAATTCTGAAGTCATTTTTGAAAATGAAATGTCATCTCCTGGATCACAGCTTGGAAAATGTCATTTGTAATGTTTTATAATTGTATGGCGGTACAAGCGTAGGAAATAAAATACTAGTGGACTATAGACACGTTTGTTAAAGGTAGTTCAGTTTTGAGAGAAATGAACTATATAAAATACCACATCTTCTGTCCTTCTCACCTCTTCATTTGTGGTTTCATGTCAGCATCAAGAATTAGTTGTTGAATGGGAGCAGTGCACTGAATGCTGAAATTGTGCTGGTCACGAAGGAGACTGAGCTTCTGCTCAAAGATCATGCTGTTTGTACGACCCAGAGTTGCACCCGAGATCTGGATGGATAGTGGTGGTAATTAAAGGATAGACTGGGCAACCTTTGTGCCAGTTGGACTTTATTTGGCCAGCAGCCTCACAGGAAGCAGCAGGGAGTAATATACTCCTTGGTGTGAATCAAGGTGACAGAACACAGTCCCCACAGCCTTTTTATGATGGTGTGCTGACAGCTTTTGTTGGCAGGGATTAGCTTTTCTAGGTCCTGCTTCCGGGGAGGGAGCTGTGGAGGCAGATGTGAATGGGGAGCAGGTCAGGCACCAGGCTGGCTGGGAGGGGGAGACTTGCAGGACCAGGGGCTGCTGATACTCAAACCAGAGGATTTTCCTAACTGAGATGGAGCAAGAGTTTGTTAGTTTTAATTTGGAGAGGACAGGTATAACTCTGGCCAGAAGTGTCATTGATCTAGACATCTGCATGTTTTATCCAAATAACTAAACAACTGTCCCACCGCCTGTTCCTGGAATAGGTGTCTGCCAGTTATCCTGTCTCTGCTTTGCATGGGTTTAGACCATGTTTTCCTGCCCTGGGTTGCCTTTTCCTTGTGCAGGGATTGCTGGGCTGTTTGGCACGTGCCTCCAAAACGCCCTGGGAGCACTGGCAGGGCTGTTTGTGTGGTGTCAGGTCAAGTGGGCACCATGTGCCTGCACTGAGAGCTGCCTAAAATTGTGGCAGGTACTGCAGATGATGAGCCATGGGCAAAGGGAAGACACTTTATTTCTTATTTAACAGTGCAAGACTTTCTCCTGAGTGAGAGGGAGGGTAGTGCTTCTTTCAGGCGCAGAAAGGCTTGTGTCCTCTGTTGGTTTTAAGAAACTCAGGTAGTCTACAGGCTGTAAAACTGGGGCTTTCTCCTCAGAAAAGCCAAGGCTTAAATGTTGTTGGATTAGTTGTATTAAGAAGTTATCCACTGTAGCTTCTGCCTATCACCAGTGTGTGCCCATCTTGAACGTACAGGAGGGTCTGGTCTTGAGGGAGTTGATGTTCGTCTCTCCTGGAGATGTCAGTGGGCATCTGAACTTGGACTCACCAGAAATCTCGTTCAGGTTTTTAGAACCTTGGGCTCTGTGGAAGATTTCTTTTTATTTTTCTGCTGCAAATTTAAAACAACCCAGCAGAAAACTGGCATACCATCCTTCGGTATACGAGGATATTTTTCCTTCCAAACAAAAGGATTGCCTGTGCAATATTGAGCATAAGAGCTTGCTGATCAAGAAGCTGAGGGGCACTGGCAGAGCTCTTCCCTCTCACCAAGCCTGGCTGTTCTATGTTTAAATGTCTGCTGGTTTCTTGCCTAATGTTAGGAGCCTTACCTGGGTGTGGCATGTTGTGTATCTGCTTTTGAAAGAGGCTTTGAACCAAGCTCATCAAAACCGAGGTGGGGAGAGTTAGAGCACAACCTTGCTTGGGCCTGGCCAAATCTGCTCGTGTGAGGGGTTCCGAGCTGAAAAGAAGATTTTTTGAGGCAGACCAAGGATGCTGCTCCAGCCATGCTGGGGAAAAGCTGAAAAGCTTCAAGCTGGAGTCATCCTGGTGGGGTCTGTTAGCAGCTCTGTGAGGAAGTGCAGCTGCCCTTCTGCAGTGCCCTGGTGTGTGGCTGCGGTCTGGGTGCCCAACAATGTCCCCTCCGCCACCTCCGCTCTGTTCAGGCCAGTCTCAGCCTCAGACTGTTTATAGCAGAGGGTTCCTGCTGCTCTCTGACACCAGGGGAGGACAAGCTGAAGGAGCCTAATGCCGTGTTCAGCGTGCAGGGGTCACGCAGCACTGTGGAAGCAAGGAAGGTGTCTTCCTCCCTGATAACTTCCCTTCACCTCCAGACTAAAACTTCTCCGCGCTGTGAGATCAAAGGGAAATTGGTGGCCGAGCTGCTGTCTGCTGTTATGCAAATGAGGCTTTGTATCATGGCTTTCTCTGAGCCTGCTTTCCCATGAACCCCAAAAGATCTGTGCAGCAGAGCACCGTCAGCGCACGTTAACTAGCAACCAACAGCAACACAGCGGAACAGTACGGTTTCCTTACAGCTCACAGAATTTGCACTGTACTAAGATGGTTCAGATTTTTTTTTCACTAGCATTGTCTTCTGTTCTTCCCCCCTGCTTCTGCTTCAGGCAAAAAATGAAGGCTGAATGCTGACTAAACCAATTGGACTGAGAAACCCGGGGTTTTAATCTTCAGCTTGCAAAGCCAAGGGGGCCCTCTCAGGGCAAATAAAATCCGTCGCGAGGTTTTCGTTCTGACTGAGCTCACACAGACTGCCTAATCGGGAGCTGACACTGTCTCAGCTGGGCTGTGGGAAAGCCTCTGGTCAAAGGCACTTAGATCCTTTTTGGTGTAAGAAAATGGGGAAAATCCACAGAAACATGAAGGAGTGGGAGACAGCAAAGAGGAGGCGAAGAAAACGCAGATGAGATGCCTGAGACATTAGTGAGATCAGCAGTAAATCCAAGGAGACATATGGAATCACAGAGGGTTTTATGGTTAGGGCTAATTTTTTATGGGGTTGTAATAAGCACAATAACTTGCCGTAAAGTAATTTTTACAGTTATGCAAACCATATTTCATCTTCTAATTAAAAATTAATTTTTTTTTTCAGATCACAGCGAGGCTTTTTTAGTGGAGAAAATATTCCAGACCAGCATATTTATCTACAACTTCTACTACTAGGAAATTTCCTTTTTTTCCAATATTTAGTGGTTATTTAGAAATATCTTGAAATTCTACTCCCTATCTGAGGATCACCCTTTTTTTTCATGACCCTTTATTTGGAATGTTTGACACAGTGTGGGCGTGGGGGGCAGACAGGGCTTAACTGGGATGGGGAGGAGGAACAGGGATTGTGAAGGGACTTCCCACTGGTCAAACCACCACTGCACCATGGGGCATGTTCCAGCCTTGACTGCAGTAAGAATGGGGGTGATGATGGAGAATTGCTGCTCGCCATAGCCCTCCGTAATTATTTATCCTTCCTTCAGTGCAGTTATAATTGGATGCTAAATCTTCCTTTGTCCTGCAATCTGTAGAAATACTGACTCTCAGTTACACCTCTGGGAAGTCCCTTCACCTGTCTGTCTCAGCTTCTTCATGTGTAGCTTATTTTCAGTTGCATAATCCAGTGCAAAATTGAAGCCTGTCCCTCCTTGCAGGCTGCTTTAGCTTGGTAGAAATTCCAGGAACAGAAGTGAACTAGCAGCTGGAAGCTTATTTGGAAAGGGTCAAAGCCTCGTGGAAAGCCTGTGGAGTTGCAGCTGGACTGAAGCTGTGCTGAAAATGGACTCTTCCCAATTGGATTAGCCTAGTTCAGAAAAATGAGGTTTTATTCTGTAGCAAGGGTGTCTTCAAGAAGGTTTTGATGGAAGTGTATCAGGTTAATTATTGTTAATTAGCTGTTCCTGTAACTGTCCAGAGGAAATGAGCCCCAAGTCATTCAGTCCCTTTTGAAAATGAGAATGTTGCCTTTAACTGCCTGGTAGTCACAGGGTTTGATCATTCACACAGCATTGTTTTTGCTCCTGGATTTCACCTGGAGCTCTGGGGAGGGGAGAATTTGCAAACACTACATAAAAATCACCGTGGTATTTCCGCCCATGCTGTTTGCATACAAAGGCAGTGGCTGCTTTAGAGAACTACAATTACCTGTGTGCTGTGCATGAATGTAAACATAGGGCAGTCCAGATGCTTTTCCCGGGAATTGTTGAGCTGGGAGGACCGTGGCCACAGCTGAAGCGCATAGATCAGGATTTAGAGACTTGTAAGTCCAGCTTTGGAGTTGTTCCTCATCTCTGTGACCAAACTGATTCTCACCTGGTAGAAAAGCGTATTTTAATCACTTCTTGGCTTCCAAATGTCAGTGAAAGAACATCAGTGAGGATCCAACTCTGTGTTTTGGGAATTTACACCTTCCAGATCCCTTTGTGCTGAAGCAAAAGGTGGGGAAGGTCTGTGCTGAGAGTGCTGGAGCTGCCATTCCCCACATCCTGCACAGCTGAATAATGAGTCCTGGAGCTGCCTCCTTCTCTGGAGGATCAGGCAAATCTAGAATAAGTAGTCTTTCCAGAGAGGTGAAGTTTCTTAGGCTGCTGGCTTGATTTTTGTGGCTGTGAGTGCTGCCTTCGTTATACATAGTTTTCTTTTGGCAATCTGTACCTGTTGTGGGATAGATAAGTACAATACACTGCTGGAGCCATCTGACATTTTGTTTCCCCACCAAAAAAACTGATCTCTTCAGTTTTCTGATCCTGTTTTCCCCTCCTAGAGCCAGCCTGCTTTGTACAGCTCTTTGGGCCCTGTTTTGTTTCCTGTGTTCTTGTGCACATATTTATACACACAGCAACTACAGGGAAGGTGTTCAGAGTAATATCAGTGCATGAGTGCACCCATTATTAACTTTCACATTGTAAAAGAGTTACAGAAGGGAGTTTACAAGGCATTTTCAGTTCAGGTTAACTATTACAACATAAGTTTAATTGCATTCATTATTGACTTAAGCCTCAGTGAAGAGTGGTCACAGGCACAGTAAAGGTGATCCGCCCACCTCAAGCATCCTGCAGGACTTCTGTTTGTAAGCAGCAGCTCAGATTTTCTTTACACCAAAAGGTTGTATCATTGTGACCAAACCCTTTTAAACAATCACTCTTAGAAACCATAGAATTGCTTGGATTCAAGCAAGGGCTGGGTTTTTTATTAGCTTAATGTAACTAAGAAGATTAGAGCCAACTTTTTAATATCTTGCCACCGAGGCCACCAGCAGCATCCTGGTTATTCCAGTTCCTTTTTGTTGCCTCTTGGGCAAGTGAAGGGCCAGACCATGGTGGGATTCCCATGTCACTGCAGCCAGGGACTGTAATCCTGCACCCTCCATACAAGCACTGCTGTCTGCAATGGAAAGGAAGAGTCAACATAGTGAGGCCAAGGCTTGTTTTCCAGACACTGCAAGGGAGATCCCAGGCAGGTTAAAAGATAGTTGCTGGGATGTTTTATGCAGGCCATAACTTAAATCCTCACAACCTGTCCCCCTTAGTTCTTGTTTAAAAAGCTTGCTCTCTATTATTTGTTTAAGGAATAATAATGGACCTATTAAGCTGGAGAGAGAAAACCTCCCCCTTGCTCAGAAAGTAGTGCCACAGAGAAAGAGAGAGAGCACGTTGGCTTTTAGGGGAGATATTTAGTCATTGTTCTCTGCAGAAGGCTGGCAGGGAACATTGCAAAGTTCATTTCCGAATCAGAGGAGCGTGTAAAGACTGCTTGTTTTATTCACTACATTAATCGTTCTTCCCATATTACTCATAATATTAAAACACCCAAGTCACTTCACTGTGTACCAGAGACATTTAGCTGCCAATTTTCAAATAATCGTAAATTGAGTGTGTCTTGTTCGAGCCAGCCAAAATAAGCTGGGTGAGATCATGAGTGTGTGTCTGTGCCCGTGGGTGGAGGGGGGAAAGAGCGGCTGCTGTGGTGGGGGGAGTGTGTAAGGGAAACATCTTCAAGAGAGAGAAGAGGATAATAGTTCTTATTTTTATCTGCTTCTGGATTTCTCCAAAGTGTATCTTACCCTTCACCTGCCACTTTTAATTTCCTTTTTCCGCAGCTGAGCGTGGCAGAGCTTTTCTAACAGTGCATCTCTTTGCTGGTGTGTACCTGCATTTTGAATCTCTCAGTGAATAGTGCCAGGCTTACCTCCCACCCCAGTCTTGTGCTCCCAGCAGGCACTGGAAGGGACTGTTTTACCTGGGAAGGTTTAGTGTGGGTGCCTGAGGGCCCCAGGCACACTCTGCTGCCTCCTGGCACAGCTCCTGCAATGACATCCTGCAGGGGGATCATCCCCCTGTGGCTGGATCTGGCCCTGGAGCTGACCAAGCCTTCCAGTGCCCGAAGGGAGCCTACTGGAAAGATGGAGAGAGACTATTTACAAGGACATGTGGTGGCAGGAGAAGGGGGAATGGCTTCAAACTGACAGAGAGTAGGGTTAGATTAGATGTTAAGAAGAAATTCTTCCCTGTGAGGGCGGTGAGGCCCTGGCACAGGCTGCCCAGAGAAGCATCATCTTTATATTACACACAGGGTAAAGTCAGACAGAAATAACTTCATTCCCACCACTGGCACTGACTGGGTCACTTCACTAAGAGCAGTCATGTTGGAATTCATGTAGCAGTACCACGGGCAGTGGAGCAGATAAAAGCTGCTTTTTTTGTGTGTTAGTGTCAGGAAGATATAAAAGCATTTGTGTGCATGTCAAATAAAGGCTGAGCTCACCCTGCAGAATGTTCGTAGTCACTGAAAGATGCTCCTTCTACCCCAGCTGAAACCTAAAGGACCTTAATGTTTTGGGGACTTCCATTCCATAGTTAAATGTGGTAGAAGTTGCTAAGCAGTTACAAGAGTGGAGGAGTGTTTGAGAAAAGGGGGTGAGCCGACAGATGGAGGGACTGTGTGAGTCTTCTTTCCTTCTGGAGTCAAAACTGTGAGGCTAAAAAAGGTGGCACGAGGTTGGGGAAGGACAATTCCCCTAATGCTGGAACAGGTTTAGTCTCACTTTTCTCTGGCATTTCTTCACCTTTGTCCTCAGACCTAAGCTTGGTGAATTAGGGTGATGAGTCACCACACTAATTGTTTTCAGTGTATTTCAGGAGCATTTCAGAGCTTCATTTTGAAGCACACAGTCATTTCAGTAATCCTTTGAGGTACAGTCTTGTTGAGGTCAGGGCACCATTCAGTGTCTCTGCTTCAGCACGTGAATTGCCAGGTACCTGCAGTACCTGGCAGGTTTTTGTCTCTCATCATCCTGAAATTCATAGGGCGGGTGGCCAGAGGCAGCATTGGGTGTGTGGCTTTGTACTGAGCTAGAGAGTTCTGTGGTCTCAATCCTGTCAATGGTTGCACCTGATTGCAGCAGAAAGTCATCACCTCTAAGCAACATCTGCCTCCAGAACAGTTACAAATGGCACTGACAGCGAAAATGGGGCATTTTTGTAGGACAGATGGTTGGCCTGTGCTGAGCACATCCTGCTAACCCTCTCCTGCTGTCGCCCTTAGAAACTCTTAAACCTGTAGTTCTTTCAGCACAGCCTTGCCTTTCCTTTAGCTGAAGTGTAAAATCTTTGAGAAATGACTGAGTGGTAATAGGAAACAGTCTTTGTAACCAGTTGCCCTATTTCTGTTGTTCCATTTTCAAAAATGAATGAGAGATGGGTCAAATGGACTTCAAATTCATAGTGGTTGTGGGGGGTTAAGAACTAAAAATTCTTGAGATTGCATTCTAGAAAAAGGGATGCTATATTTAGGGATAAAAGTTCAGGTATAGTGTCTAACCTGTATAAATGATGATTTGTTGATAATGAAATGAAATAACCACAACTCAGGCAAATATATGCCAGCGATGCTGGGGATACCATCACTGATCTCATAGCAAAGCTGTTAATTGTCTCTGTAGTGAGCCACAGAGAAAAAAACTATACTTCAAAATACTTCAAATATACTTAATATGCAAATATATTAAAAAGTTACAGTTAAGATTCTTAAAGTACCTAAAATATATAGGCCTAAGTTTTCTGAAATCACTTATTTCAGATGTGCAACTGTTGAAGCTACGAAGTTGGAGCAGAACAAAAAGAGCTAATTTTCAAAGGTGTCATCTATTTTCTAGGCAATAATTCCTTTTAGGGCATGCCTGGGGTACCAGAAGTCGTCAGGTGACAGCCTTTTGAAATGTTTTTGGGTGCTGATGTCTCCTTGTGTCCTCTTTCAGCATCCACAATGGAGTAATAGCGGTGTTCCAGCGTAAGGGTCTCCCAGACCATGAACTCTACAACCTCAACGAAGGAGTCAGGTAAGAGACTCGACTCTGGCGGGTTGCTGTTGGCAGCACTTGCACTGCAAAGCTCCTGCAGCAGTATTAAGGTGGGGGGTTTTTTCCCCCCAGCGTTAGTTTGAGTCAGCTTGGCCTCAGTGAATCGCTGTTGCTGACGTGCGTCAACACCTCGCCGTGCTCTGAGAGCTGGGTTCCTCCTGCGGGGAGGGATCCAGCCCTGAGGAGGAGGGTTTATTTCTGTCTTGATGTACTTGGTTTAAAACTGAAAAAGGGAAAAGCTGGACCCCTCTAGTGATGCAGCCCTGTTCCACTGCAGTGATGCTGCCATTTCCATTGGCCAGGCCTGGCTCTGAGGTGCTTCCCTTCCATCCCTGGAGGAGGGAAAGCCTCCAAGCGCTCAGTGGGACATGGCAAGGAAAGATGTGCTGCCTGGTGCTCCCTTGGATTTAGCTGCTCCTTCTTCACAGCCTGAATATGTGTAGAAGTTACAAAGGTGTCTTGTCAACATTGGTTAAGGTTCCTATTTCCTTCTCATACTGTGATGGCACTGTTTGCAACAGACTAAATGTACACCAAGACATGTATAATTTTTCCCTTTAAAAAAAAAAAAAAAGGTGCAAAAATCCTACCATTCAGATTACTTCAGTTATAGGTGAAAAGTTCACCAAGAGATAAGCTGATGTCTGGATTTATAGCACTTTCCTTTTTACTGCAATTTTAGCACTTATTATTGCTCACCAAACCCTCTCTCACTTGCGAGGGCAAGGCAGAAGATTTTCTTTTAGAAATCTGTCCCAGTACTTCGTAAAATAAATGGTGGAGAAGAATCTGCACGTACAAAAGACAGACAGTTTATTGCATTCCCTGAGTGTCTTCAGATAAGAGTAAGAGCCTCAGTTATTCCCTTTCTCTTACTGCTTATTCCTACTCAGTCTGGGCACTGGAGTCTGACAAAATCCCCCAAATATCCAGATATACTGGGTTTATCTGTCCCAGTGTGGGGTAGCTGGCCTTTAATTGTGGGAGTACCTTCAGAGAAGTCCAGGCAAATGGCATTGGGCCCATGTTTGCTCTTTTTCACTCTCTTTGTCTCAAAGAAACTTGTTCAGTTATTTCTTACTTCTCTGGGGAGAAAATGACATCCAAAGAATAGCTTCTCTAGGATGGCTGTCAGTTAGCCTGATCCATCAATCATGCTGAGGTAGTTATTGGAATAATGGTTAATCATCATTATTGTAAGTGCAGTTAGGATTCTTCAACTTCATCTGAATGACAAAAAAACACGGTGGTTCTGGGCTGAGTTTTCCTGGCCCAGTGCATTTGCCTTAATGTGCTCATCTGCTGGTAGGGGACAAAGAGGAAGAATTGTCTGCTGCTGTGACAGAGACAGGTGGCATCTTGTATGAACCAACAAATAGAGGACAGATCGAATTGGGCCCAAATTTTGCTTGAATTTACCTGGATATAAACCCTGCACCATACAAAACACTTGTGTTGAATTTATTGCAATACCCCATGCAGCTGAAGAGGCCCCTGACTACAAATTGGCTGATTTTTAGGGTTTTTTTCACATATCCAGCCACAGCCTCTTTCCAGAAGCTGCTGTGCACTTGTCCTGTGCACTTCATTTTACTGCTGACCACAATCTACAGTGTTTTAAGGTCTCCTGACTGGTTGCAGCCAAAGCCTTTTTGCCTCTCTTTTAAGTTCAGCTCAAAACCGAGTTAAGAAATTTCTGATCTGACACGTGCCAAAAATACCTGTCCTACTGCTACTGTTATTTATTTCAAAATAGCTTTCTTTGGGTTCATGTTATTATTGAGTGCAAAAATACCTGATTCATTAATAAGACCTCAGAATTGGAACAAGTGTATACTTGCCTTACGATTGCTTTAGATGCATTTTCCCCACAACTACCTAATGAAAAAAACACACGACCATTATTTTCCACTGGGCATCATTCAGGTAAATGGTTAATATTAGCTAGTTACTTTTTCTGACAGTTACAGGACAGTAAAAGATGTTATTTTATTTTACCACTGTAATACAGCAGACTCTGGAATACTTTTCGTAATAAACCCCTGAATGTTCAAGTTGACTCACAGCCCGAGTGTAAATATTTGAACAATACTTGCTCACCATTGTTTTGACTCAGGAATGTCACATATATTCAGTTAAGGCACACATGCAAATAAATACATAAAACTTCCTTTTCTGAGCACACATCTCAAGGCTTTGAACTCTGCTGATTTAAGAAAACATCAGTGGGTACAGATCTGTACAGTAACCACTTACTGCTCTTCTACATTTGGCTCATAAGAGCTGCCACTTGTTTATACCTTTTGACAGTATTCTTGCATTCCACTGGTGGTAGAAAGTGGCCTTAAATATGGAGTTTCACAGCACTCAGAATCCCTATTGCCAATAAAACCAGTGTGGGATTTGAGTCTCTCTCACACTGCTGTAACTTTTGATCCAAAAGTCAGGCAGTAAAAATCTACACTCATATATGTACTGTTTAGTTTTCCCTTGGTGCAAGTGTGTGATGCTTGTAATCCAGTAGTGGTCCTTTTTTATTTCATGTACCATTTCAGAGTGTTTGTTTTGACCATTTGTAAAGCAAGGAAGAAAAGGAAGGAAAAGGAAATGCAGTGGAAGCAGAACGTCCTGTATTAAAGCTAATACATATTTATAGCTGCCTCTTTTCTGAGTTTCAGGATGCTGATTTGATGCAAACAAAGCACATTTTAGTGGCATTTCCTCTTTAGCAACAAGAGTTCAAACTCAGTCAAAGCACTTGTTTCCACGTGCTTCATTTAACTTTGTTTAATAGTTACTATACAGTGTTATGCTGTCCATTCTGAGTAATGTTGCAAGAGTTAATTTCCAGGTGAAACAAATCAGCAGCAGCAGGAAGAAAAATAGTCATGAGCTATTTTAGTATGTTTTATATGAATTTATATTTTCATCCTAATTTATTAGGTCATTAGATAGGCTGTGAAGACCTGATGCCAATGACAGACAAGTTTCATAAGAGTGGCTTAAAAATTAGATGTACTTGAAATGAGACCTGCAGTCTGGTCAGGGACCTCTTTCAGGTTTAGTCACATTTTCACCTGGATTTCACCATGATGTCCACGTGTCTAAGGTTGGTCAGTAATTGGAATTATCCAGGATCTGACAGTCTGACTGATTCCTCTTAAAAGAAAATGAAGCAAGGGTGAAAAAGAAATCACAAGCAATGTCTTGGATCCAGTTTTGTAGTGGATCCCTTTTAAATGAATATGTACAAAGAACATCAAACACCAGTGTTCTGATCCGGCCCGAGGGCCTCACTGCTTCACTAGAAATTAATTAAGTAGCTTGAAGTACCTGTATTATTAGGGATTCAAAAAGCAAGATGCATTAATTGTGCTGTCAGTTCTCCTACCCTGTAAGCAGAGATGTGGTGTGGCCATGGTGCTGCTTGGTGTGTCTAGTGCATATAATTAACTACAAATGGGTTGTTTAGTCCATTCACAGCTGAAAAAATGGAAATGTGGTGGGGTTTTGTTTTGTCTGTATAGCTATTTGGTTTATGTCTACTTACTGCTGGATAAGTAGAACATTTTTTTTATTATTTCCTGGCCTAAATGCCAGGAATTATCAGTAGAACCTAAAATATGAAAAGGGAAGGTATTTGCAAGACTGTGTTCAAGACAGTGAGGAATCCAGGTGGAGCTGCCAGCTTGAGGAGAGGGTAGGAAGTTAAGCAAATGTCAGCATAGAGTATCAGCATTTTTTTTGAAACAGTGGCATAAAGAGAGACCTGGGAATAAATTCTCTCTTACAGGAGAATTCAAAACTGCAACTTCCCATGCCAAGGGGTCTGGCAGTCCAATGGCTCTTCATGGCAATGAGAGACCTGTGGGTAAAGCCTGAGCGGGGTTTTAGAATTCTTGTCTGTAGATAGTTTGTCTGAATTAATCAAGTTTCTAGCTGAAAAGGATTTTGATGCCTCGTAAGCATCTGAAACCCCTCTTCCTTGTGTTTATTTTTTCTTTCATTTCTGCCTAGAGTGTTTCCACAGGGTGCTGTGAGGTCAGTGTGGACATATGCTTAAGGGTAAATAAATCAGATACTCTATTTCAGCCTTCTAAAGTCTGAGCTGCTCCTCTTTGCCCTGAACTTTCAGGAGTTCTTGAGAGGCTGTGCCAAAGCATCTGCTGTAAAAACATCAGAACCAACTCCCTGTAGAATGCAGGGATTGGTTTGATGTCTCTTTGCTTACTAGTAAAATAATTTGAGTAATGAGTTGTCAGTTAAAGATGTAACATGAAGAGGTAGACAACAAGCTACTGAAGATAGAATTTGTGGGATATTTTTTTCAGCATGTGAGTTTTATTTGGTCTCCAAAGTTGCTTTGTAGGTTTGAATGTGGAGGAATCATGAAAGGCAGAGCTAAACTGTTCAGTTCCTGCCTGCTTTTTCCCTGAAACCGTGTAAAACTTAAGCTGTTGAGTCTCCTGAGTGGAAAATCGTGGCCCTTTCAATGAAAACTGGCCAAGTTTCACACCAGCAAAAGAACACACAGAGTATCATCCTGCTTCGGGTTTCTCTCCAAATATTTTTTCACAGCTCTGTTTTTCACCCTCATGCAGGGCAGGGATGATTTGGCTCTTTGAAGAGGACAGACAAGTCACGTGCTCAGTTTTTGGCTCAGCCCCACGGACGGTCAGAGATCACCAGGAGTTCTCCCGTGTCACCAGGCACCAGTGAAGCCCTGGCACTGCAGGGGAACAATCTGAGCGTTTTTAAAAGGATTGGATGTAGGATGGAAAGCGTCCTCTTTTCATCAGATCTTAAGTTTTCTTTCATAGATATTTTGTGCAACTGAGCCACCTAAAACCTCAGCAGATATTTTTCAACACCCAGAAAGGCTGGTTGGGAGTCTCGGTATTTGTTGACCCTGTTTGCCCTTTTTGTAGTTAGTCATTATTGACAGGCTCTGTGCTCATACAAAAATATTTTGCTGTTAATGACTTCCCCTCTCTCGTGCAGTGCACAGCTGATCACACAGATTCTTTTCTTACTCTTTTCAATACAGGCAATTACTGAAAACAGAACTGGGATCCTTTTTCACTGAATATCTGCAGGTAGGCACGTGCTTTCTTTATTTAAATCCATTTTTGTAACACGCTACTGAGCAAAATCATGTCACCCACTCTAAATGCTGATCTGGAGACCCTTGAAACCATTCAGAGATGTGCACTGGCTTCTCTGAGTTTTTGTCATTTATGGGCTAATAAGATTTGGATTTTATATATATTTATGTAATGAGATAGTGAAAGCCTGAGCTGTCCCTGTGTTTCTGTATGACGTTGCTGTCTTTCAGAATTTTTCACACATTTTCTTTTATAACTTAAATTTTAAGTTCCTGAGTAAACCAGTGTAGTTCACTGTAGCATAGTTGCTAGGGAAGACATTTAGCAGTAAGTTCCACTGACTGTTGAAGCAATGTTCTATTTGCCTCTCTAGGACAGAGTCCATGTTTTGTGGGTCAGCCATTTGAAGTTTGAGAAGCACTTTATACTGCACAAAACACATGCTGTGTCCTGAAAACATCGCCATTTGACAAGTGTCCCAAATGATTTAAGCAAGATGGACACAGGAGGAGCCCTTTGGTGATTGATCATTAAAATAAAAGATCCCCCTCACTGTCAAAAGTTAGGAATGAACAAAATGTGAAATGTGATGGCTGTAGGGAAGTGCAGCATTGAGTAAAGGTAGTCTGTATTTTATTTACAGAATCAGCTGCTCACAAAAGGCATGGTGATCCTAAGGGACAAGATCCGGTTTTATGAAGGTAACTTGGATTTTGAGCTGTGTCTCTTACAGAAGTGTTAGCAAATGAATTCTGGAGGCAGTGGGATGCTTTCCATTATCTTCCTGGGACTATGGATTAGCCTTTACCAATCCATTCCTGCAGCCTGTTGTATCCTGCCTTGGTGTTCTCATGAGCTTTCATCAAGGGGAGGTGATTGCCTAGAGCAGCATCCAGGGGGTAAAGGAAGGATCAGCATGGACACTTCCTTCTCCTTCAGTTATAGCCTGCTGAATGTTCAGGAAAAGTGGAAAAATAGACTGAGATCTCTTAGGAAACAAAAAAAGGAGCAGGAAGATCCCAGTTAGTTGAAGTATCTTAGCTGTAGGTTGTTTTAAGAGCTTACATAGATGAGGTGAGACACCATCTCTTTTACAACAGTTTATTTGAGGTCTACACCTTCTGGAGGTGTCACCTTATGGAAGGATAAACCTCCACCTGTTGTTTTACAGTCACCTGTACTGTGTGTCCTGTGCTATTAAGTGGCATTTAGATGTGCTGTTAAATATGCCATTTTGTCCTAGGTGTGGGCATGCAGGGTGTGCCAGGGGAGGTTTAGATCTGATATCAGGAAGAATCTCTTCACCAAAAGGGTTGTTCAGGCACTGGAA
>JAYRBT010000042.1:73348262-73408566 GCA_036023395.1 Myiotriccus ornatus
TGGACACTTCCAGGGATGGGGCAGCCACAGCTTCTCTGGACAACCTGTGCCAGGGCCTCCCCACCCTCACAGGGAAGGATTTCTTCCTAATACCTAATAATTTATTCTTACATTTCTTTCAGGAGTTTCAGTTAACTTTTAGAAGCCCTGTGAAAAGCACTGCACGCATTTTTTATGTCATACAATATTGATTATATTGTGCTTCATTAAAATGAGCATTTAGAGGAACCCAGTTTCCTGGAATCCAGCAAATGCTTATCGTAAATGTAGGGATCTTTGCCTGATAGTAAAAAAAAATGTATTCTTGAAGGGACATGTAAGTCCTGTTCCTTCATGTGAAGTCATCAACAAACCGTAGGAATTCTTCCACAGCCCTCAATAAAAGGCCTGCCCTGCCTAAGGCATTTAACTGTGCAGCCTTGCTGAGCTGCTGTGCAGAAATCCATCACTTCACAAAACACAAGCTGCCCACAAGGTGGGATAAGTGTGTGACAGTAAAGGCATGTTTTCCTCACCAGGGTAATATGACTTCGTACAATTCTAGCAGCAAGATTTAAAAAGGACCAGATTTGTAAGGGCTTAGTTTCTACTTAACCTCAACCTGTGGGCAACTAACATGTTTAACTCTTTAAAACTCTGCCCTGGAGGCGTGGAGTGGTTGGGCTTCTCCTTCATGATCAGATTTGTATCTTGGAAACACTTCAGTGTTTCAGGCACTGATATTTGGGTGTTAAAATGCAAAGGTTTTGTCGTGGTTTAACCCCAACCAGCAGCTCGGCCCCACACGGCCACTCTCCCACTCCCCCTGATGGGATGGAGGAGATGGAAGAGTAAAAAGTGAGAAAGTTTATGGGTTGAAGTAAAGAGAGTTTAATAGGGAAAGCCAAAATTATGCATGCAAGCAAAGCGAAATGAGGAATTCCTCCCCCACTTCCCATGGTTGGTCAGCGGTTCAGCATCTCTGGGAGAGCAGGTCCCCATCACACACAACACTGACTTGGGAAGACAAACACCATCACTCCAAACATTCCCCTTCCTCCTTTTCCCCCAGCTCTGTGTGCTGAGCATGACCCCACATGGTCTGGGATGTCCCTGTGGCCAGCTGGGATGAGCTGTCCTGGCTGTGTCCCCTCCCAGCTCCTCGTGCCCCCCAGCCCCTCGCTGGTGGGGTGGGTGGGGAGCAGAAAAGGCCTTGGCTCTGTGCAGGCCCTGCTCAGCAATAACTAAAACATCCCTGTGCTGGCAGCACTGCTCCAGCACAGATCCAAAGCACAGCCCCTACCAGCTACTGGGAAGAAAATTGCCCTAGCCCAGCCAAAACCAGCACAGGTAGTTAGTATTATTATTATTACTGCTACAGCTCCCAGGAAATTTTGGACTTGGTTCCATGCTGTGTTTCATTAGAACTATTGGAAGAGAAGTTTTCTGAAAGTTTCAAAAACCTGAAACAGAGAACAGTGCTGCACATGAGTGTGTAGGACAGAGAGAACTCCTGCCTGATGGTGCAGAAATGAGGAGCTTGGCGTGCTGCGCCCGCCAGCAGCTGCAGTACAGCATGGTGATCCACATTTGTCACTGAAAGCACTTAAAGTCAGCAGCCCAGGAATAATTCAGGAGTTGCAGATGGGCCAGAGCTGATGCTGTTCGTCATGTGCTTAAAAATGCAGGGGGATCAAGTATCCCATAATCAAGATTGGCACTTGGCTAACTTTGCAGTTAGCACTGGAGATGCTTTCATGCATAGTTGCTTTGTGATATGTGTGTAATTCTGGGCAAAATGTTCCCTGGCTGAGGCCCAGAGTAATGCTCTAATACAAAACTTAAGAACAGTATCTGATTCTGACACCAATATTAATATTGATTGATTGCTATTGAATTTGCTTTCCTGATAAGTCATATTGTCTTGTCTGAAAGCATCATAATCACTGGTGTGTTCATCTCCATAGTGCTGGTGGAGGTACAGGGGCACTGTTCTCCCTTCACAGTTGGTTTTGAGGCACAGAGATGACAAAGGGCTTGTCCAAAGTCACAAAGCCATTTTGGGGAGCAGGGATTTGAAGCCAGCATCCAGCTGTTGAGCCAGGTTTCCTCTCTGTGGATCTGGGCTCCTGCATTTGCCTCTGTGTTTTACAAAATACTCTGTGAGGAACCCAGTGTCCAGACTGGTTGTACAACCTGGCCAGAGCTTCTCCAGCCTCCCATGAGGAGGCTGCCAGGTGGCTGCAGCTGGGGCAGGAATGGACAAAGAGGTGGCCTGGCTGTGAGTTCCTTGGGGAGCTCAGGGTTCTGGCAGCATCCTCTGAGAGTTACAGCAAAAATTAGAGCCCTAAAACGCCACTGTCTTTTCCCATAGAGCCTGGGGGAGGTTTTCTGTGTAAGTGGAGATATGGGGAAGCAAAGGGATCAGTTTGAGGGGACACTTTGTGGGGCATCTCCACAGAGTGTGTTTGCTCTGCTGCCTTGCAGCTTGAAAGGGCAGAGGGAGCGTGGTGGGGTAGGTTCCTCTGCAGAAAACCTTCCCTGTTTAACCTGCTGTGTCCTGCTCCTCCTGCTCTCCTCCACTGGCTTGTCCAGTGGGCACTACTACAAGAGGAGGAGGTACCCTGGGCTTTTACTCTTTGTTCTTCACAGGGTTTTCCTGACTAATCTCATAGTCTCCGAGTTTATTAAGAGCATTTTATGTGTCACCTTAAAAAGACACAATACTGAAGAATCTGATACACCAAAAGGGGTACTAATTTCATACTGCTGTTAGTAGCTGCTACGTGATTGATCTTAGTGTTTATGGGAGATTCACATTGTTTCCTGCATGTTTTACTCTTGGCAGTGAGCTGGTTACAACCTAAACACTTCACGAGTTTGTTTTGTGTTTTTGCAGGGCAGAAACTATTGGATACCTTAGCTGAAACCTGGGATTTTTTCTTCAGTGATGTCCTGCCCATGCTTCAGGCTATTTTCTATCCTGTGCAGGTGAAAAATTACTCTGTTCTTACAGAATCTTGAAAAACTGGAAAAAGCAACTTTACTGGTTCATCAGCAGATTGATGCAATCCTTCACTCTCTCTCCTTGGGCCAACCTCCCAGTGCAGCTGTTCTGTGTAGTCATGTCATGCAAATAAGTTCCTTATGCAAATGGGTTTGAAGTGCTTGGGTGGAAAACATGAAGGGGAACTTCACAAACAAAAGTGGAGTGCAGGGAGGCTGGTTAGTTCTTCTGGCAATTTACACCAGAAGTGAAAAAAAGGTTGTGACTGATAAACTGAAATACGCACACAGTGAAATAAGTGGAGCGGTGTTGACTTAAATATATGCATTTCCTCCTCTGCAGTGAATTTGTTCCTGCAGTGTTTCCACTTTTGAAAAGGAATTATATTTCTGAGATAACTCCTGTGTTGTTGGAAGGGGACAGCAATAGGAAGTGGAGTTAGACCAGTTTAGATGAGCACAGATTTTGACTCCAGTAATTTTAAATCCACCGCAGATACTAGATCTGATTTGGATGAAGGCTCAATCTTTTAATTCAGTGGTGGCCACTAAGTGTTGTTTATCACTGAGGTCCCAAGGAAATCTGTACCACAGAGGTACAAGAGACCTTCTGGGGCTGCTCACAGATGCCTTCAGATTTTAGTGGGAGCTTGGTGCCTGAACATATTTGGGGAAACATCAGAAACCTTCTCCCGTTTTTCCAAGTGAACTTTGTGCCTAAAATGATTGCCCAAATATTAACAATCTTACCATTTGCATCTGCAGGTAGTGACAGATACGAAATCTAAATTCAGTGGACAAGCTGCAACTTCACACAGAATTTGATTCTGAAAGGGAAGAGCTCAAAAAACATAGGGGGCTGCTTTGCTCATAGACTTGTGACTTACCAGGAGAAACTTCAAAACTATAGAAATAAGATGGTATTAAAAACACAGTAAAACACAAAGGGAGGTTTTTCTAAGTGCCCCATAATTTAAATCCAAGTTATTTGGACACCTGGAGATATAAGTAGGCTCTCAGCCTGGTTTTCCAAAGCACTTGACTAAATTAGAACTCAGTTGGTTTTGGAAAATTGCACCAAACACCCCTTTTCTGTGTTGTGTTTCTGAGGCCTTTGAAAATATTTTAGTAACATGAGTCTCCTCCCCTATCAGATGGAAATAATTACTTGAAGTTTGAAAGGAACCTTGAGGGGTTTAAGAGCCCTAAGTCCCATGTAAATTCAAGTAGATCTAGTTGCTGATGTCCTGAGGTTACTTCCCAAAGCCCAAGTGGTGATTATGTGCTCTTCTAAATTGTGTTCATGAGCACCTGAAGCAAGTTTGGGGTCTTCTCTCCTTCAGTATAAATATTAACAAAGTGAAAAGAAATGGGTGGGGTTGAGTCAGGCTTCTTTAGTCCAGACTTAGGTAAGTCAACACCATCTGAAGACCAGACCTTCCAGAAGTGTTAATATTTGTCTCACAGGTCTCATAACAGCAGGCAAAAATACGTGTACAGCCATACATACCCAAGGAAAAACCCCTAATGCCAGCAGGAGGAACAGTGTTAACAGCTCCTCATAAGGCAGGAGCTCTTAATCTCTGCAGACAGAGGTGGTGGTGTATTCTTTTGTGTTCTTCAGCTGGGACTTTCTTCAGTGGCATGGTAATGTTGAACTGCAAAAAGATGTCTTTGAAAATGCACTATGGAGCTTCAGCTCTGCTCCTGCCTTGTAGTGAAGTCTCTCAAACTGGAGAGAAAAGGGGACCCACAGGTGGGGACTGAGTCAGGATCCTAGCCATAACTTGAAGACATTAACCAGCCAGTACTCAACATCTTGGGAAATAATGGAAAATCAACCAGTTTGCAACGCTTAAAAAAATTTTTTTTAACATATGATACATTCCATAAGTGATATACTGTTAAGTACAAAATATTAATATATATGAATATATATATAATTCAGTGCTCACCCCAACCCTTCATCTGCACACACAGCAGGCTCACTCATTGTCCCTAGCCCTCACTGCTGCCAAATCAAATTGACTGTGCAGACTTGTGGGCTGCTCCTTGGCCTTTGTTATGTTTCTTTGGCTTTCCATTTAGGTTTGCCATTCCTGTAATCCCTCAGAAGTGGAGGAAGGAATTTTGACAGTGGATTTTGAAACTTGTTTTCACTCTGTCGGTGATGGGTCTTGCTCTGTTTGCGTTTCCCAGGGGAAGGAGCCCTCGGTCCGGCAGCTGGCTCTGCTGCACTTCAGGAATATCATTACCCTCAACATAAAGCTGGAAGATGCTTTATCCCGGTCCAGAGCCAGAGTTCCACCCTCTATTATTCAGATGCTGTTAATACTCCAGGTAAATCGGTTACTTTACTCAGGTTGTTTTTTCTCTCTCTCTTTTTGTGCTGCGTTGCTGAAGTCTTTGCTCATTCGTTGAAAACTCCTCACCCAGAATTCCAGAGCAATTAACTGTGGTCCTACTATCCAAAAGCAGAGACTGTAGAGATGCCTTGAAATCCAGAGGGTTTGAGAGCACAGACTTGTTTTGAAACTGTGGGCCTCGAAACACCAAGTTTTGCAAACAGACCAGTATGTGTGGTAATGACAGGGTTTCCATTACATGCTGTGTTTTTCTGCATTGGCAGTTCAGGATACGAAGCTTCACATCTGGAGCAGGCAGCGAAATGAATATGCAATTTAGGGTTGAATCGTGGTCATATTTGGTCACTGGAACCAAATCCTGTCAAATGTGGTGATATAAAAAACATTAAGACCAGATACTGCTATTTGCCTTCAGTGTTAGATTATTTTTTTTAGTAGTAATGAGGAGAAGCAAAATGAGGAATTCCAAGCAAAGATTTTTTTATTTGCTTAACTAAAGAAAAGCATGAGCATGTGATGAGGAGAAGGGGGATGAGGCAGAGGGGAGGCAGAGAACCAAGAGTGGATTCTTAGGGGTTGAGGAAATGGAGATTTTCCTGACTTGTGATTTTTTTCTTTTTTTATAAATATGTTTCTTTGCTGTTCACAGAATGAATTAGTTCTGTGTCTGAAATTGTTTTGAAGTGCAGGATAATCTAATCAGGCCAGTGATGAAAATGGAGGCAAGGAGTAAGATTCTCTCTGCTGGGTCAAGAAATGGGATTTCACTCCTGTTATCTCAATGCCCATTTGTTGGAGTGTATAATGGTGTGTTTAACCTGGTTTTCCCATTTTGCCTGTTTAGGGTAAAGCCCAAATCTATTTTCGTTGCAAAGCTGTTGATGGAAATCAATAACCAAGTGAGAGGGAGTTTGCCCCTGGCTGTTTATTTCTGCATATGTTACCTCTGCTTGTGTGGTGGGGTTGGTGAAAGTCCTTTCTTGGAAATCTCTCTGCCAAACTGGTGGTTTAAAATCTAATGGAAATTGTGGGAAAAGGTCAGAAGAAGATCTGGGAATTAGCTATTTACATGCTTAGCAGTGTTAGTCAGTAATCGGATTTCAGAACAAAGGCTTTTTTCCAAACTGAAATGCCACATTAAACAAAAGCAAATTTTATAGATTTGTGACATAATAATGGAATTTTCTTGATTTAGTTTAATTCCATGTGTTAATAGGGCTGGAAGGGACATAACAGTTCAGCCGTCCAGTGAGCACATGGTGGCCTTGTGTGCTTGTATTTCCCAGACTGAGAGATGATGCCTTGATGTGGATGTTGTCTAATCCCTGTTTGTGTCCACCATGAATATTTCTTCCCTAACAAGCTTGGTGACACTGGAGTGGACTCCCACGGCTAGAAGATGAGGCTAGTGATGGACCAAGTGTTGAATCAGTGCCAAGATTCCCTGTTCCTGTCCCTGTGCAGCTGTGCTCTGTAACGAAGGAGTAGGCCAAGTTCTTCGGGGCAGAAGTTGGGATGTCCCAGGCTGGCAAAGGCCCACTCTGACATGCCCCAGTCTGCCCTGTAAGACTGGATTAAAGTGGCACAGATTTGGTAACTGATGCATCTGGTGTTATGTTTTAGCTGGTCATGGTGGAGGGGAAGAGCTCTGTCAGTTTGTCAGGAAAAGACATGAGGGATTTCAGTGACCTCTGGGAAGTTCCTGACTGACTTATTGCAAGGTGCACACATTGCTCAGTTGTCTGGGCTCTGGCAGGGAGAATAAAATTATCCCTGCCGAAGACCTTCTGAATAAAAGGGCCTGAAATTAAGTCGCACCCCTTACTCTGTTGTTTGAGGGATTGTTTTTCCTTCTTTGCATCATATCTTTTTTCCTGTCCACAGTGAGCAATTTGCTGGAGTTCCATGCCAGCCACGTATGGAACACCCTGGTGTGGGACACGGCACCCAGACCAGACCCTCTGGCACACATGAGAGAGGATGTACTTTGAGACAGATGGGGTCATCAACCTGACACAGGTCTCATAATTTGTCCAGAGAGACAAACACCTCAATTTCTTTGTATTTAAAACATCAGACTGCTAAAAAAAAAAAAACCTCTCAGAAGGAAAATGTATCTTCCTGTGTCTCTTTCAGAAGGACAGAAGAACCTTCATGTCTGGGATAAAGCTGTTATGAGCATTATAATAGCAGCTTGTACATCTCAAGCTTTGTTGGAAGATACTCTCCTCTGAGCAGAGCAGAAATCAGTCCTTGGGTTAATTATTATACTTGGGTTCTTCAGTCTCACCAGTGCTATAACCGGGTCTAATGACAAACCAGCAATCTGTCAGGAAGGAGGCAGTCCCCAGAACTGGGGAGAGGAGGGATATTCCTCTGCTGTTAAGGTCAGTGGCAGTTTTATCACAGTTTGGAAGAAGGGCCTTATACCACTCAAACTGTAAGTTGCCTGCACAGCGTGACCCAGTTACGAAGCACAGGCTGAAATGTTAATCCCTTGTGGCTGCTCACAGGCAGCATAAGCTGAGGTGCCTCCAGGATGCTCTTCTTGCAGTTGCAGGGCCTTCAAGAGCAGAGTCATGACTGAGGGAAGTAAAAGAACTAGAACTGCTTTTGAGCACTGAGCGATGCACAAGAGCTCACAAGACTGCAGTGAGTTGTCAGTCCCACCCTGGTGACCTTGCACTTTGGGTGACATTAGGGAGCTGGGGGGAGAGGGATAAACAGGAGAAAAGTTTAGAAAAGAACTTTTCTCCTTTGTGTTCTGTGAACCAAAGAGAGCAAAACTACCAGCAGAGGATAAACAATCTGACTTATTCCCAAGACATGTTGTCAGAGGTTAACTTTGCCGCTGAAACTGGAGCATCCTATCTCCAGGTATCTCTCCTGAGGTCTGAGAAGTTTGGAAGAGAGGAACTAAAGAGTGTTTATCTGCATCTTCCAGTTAGCATCAAGATTATCTGAGTTTATAGGATCTCTCTGGGTGACCTGGGGTATTTAAAAAGCCGAGAAGAGCACAACACGATATCTCTCGTGCTGAGGGATGAAAAAAGAGTATCTCATGCTGAGGGATGAGGCCTCACTAAACATAAGCTCTGAAGAGAAAAATAAAACCTGTGGTTTCCTTTTTGGCTCTCTGAGCTTCATTTGAACTCCCTTGCCCGTTGTCTTTGTCTGTAAAGGAAGACAAAATAAATACATAAAACTGCCCAGTGGGACCTATTTGTTATCTCTGGAAAGTTCCTTACACTTTAAAGGGGGTAGAAAAATTACATTGCAAGATCTGAAAGCGAGATGCAAAGAGTGCTGGTTTTTTCATCTCAACAGCCACACAGCAAACCAAAGGCAGCATAGTGGTTAAAAACAAAATAGCCTTTGCTATCACAAAGCTGCAGCCACAGATTTGCTGTAGCACTGCAGTGTGTGTCAATTGGAGTCAGTTGTTCATGGCCACAGGTTTTCAAATTTGGTGGTTGCTTTTGAGAGCTTGTCCTACTAAGTCTCTTTGTCCTGAAGGCATAGGTTGAACGAAGTGGTTTGTATGTGAGGTTTCCACATGCTTTTTAGTTTCTCTTTCCCTTTTTGTGAACTCATGGTTTAAAAGACACAAAAAGAAGAAACCAAGATATTGCAGACCTTATTTAAATACAAATCACCATATCAAAAACCTGTTCTTCCCCTGGGTTGTGCATAAATTTGTTTCCTTCCTTCCTTCCTGGTGAAGGGGTGACTTGTCTGTGTTTCCAGCAGCTCCACAGGCACACAGGGGAAGAAATCTTGCAGCCAGGACACTGCCTGACACAAAGGGAAGAGTCCTTTGTTGCTTTGTGTTGACATATGCAAAACTGAGAATCTGGCCCTCGGGTTTTGCACTTTAGAGCATTTTGTGGATACATTTGCTTCTGTGCAATATTCTCTCTTACTGTGTCTTATTTATTGTCTCTATCAGCAAGTGCGGTTTGCAGTAATTAAATTGACAGAGGTTTGTTATCCTGGAGTGAATTTGTATTACTGGGATTTTTAGCAAGACACAGCATTTATTTGTTGGAGGAAAAAGATATTTTTAAAACAAAATGTTGACCTTTTTGCCAGTGAGGAGTACTTGTCATATTTGATTTTGAGTTTCTTCATGTGGTCTTTATTACTGTGCTAGTTTTCTGGTGCTGGGAATCATGTCTGTGTGGAAGCAGCAAAAACGCTAGAACTGTTTCATCTGCATCTTGCCTCGGGCAGGTTGGGATGTGCTGTGTTAACGAGACGAGAAGCTGGGAACTGACCACAGAGCTCGGAGCAGTGACAGCAGCAGTGACCTGACCTGGCCTTCACCACCACAGACACTGATAGACCTGCACTCACGGGGCCCTTCCTTGTAACTAAGGCCAGGGGAGGGCCATTGCCACGTGAAAAGAGCAGATTTCATTTGGAAATCGAGTACTCTCCAAAACGAGGTCTCAGTATACTTGACACCACCATGTGTTAACTCTTCTGTAACCTTAAGCAGTGGAAAAACAGGGAAACAACATAAAATGGTATAGTTCTCCTTTGTTTGTGAACCTGCCTCATGAACACCACGGCACGGTGATTTAAGTGTGCATCTTGTCCCTCATCTTTAGCAGAAGGACAGTTCTTGGGAATATGACTATAACCTTGTCCATACCAGTTAAATATGATTGTTTTCCAAGGCAGTTTGCATTGTGCAGATTCCCTTAGGGTGTGTGCTCATAGTGCATTTTAAGAGTACCCTGTAATAAGTAAAGTGTCAGTTCTGTGCAGGATACCAGTTAGTTAATCGAGGGCATGGCTTCAGGTGGAGTTGGCCAAAACAATATAAAATGTCTCCTGGAGTTTGCCTCTGTTAATAAACCTGGCCTATTTAAACCAGTGCAAGTTCATTGGTAGGCAGATCCTTAATCCTTGAAATACAGCAAAACCAGTAAAATTATTCGTAACTTGAATTGGTCCTTGCAGACCCTATAGTTTTGTTGAGTAAGAGGGAGAAGGTTTTAACTAATTGCATTAATCTGTAGAAATTACTTTTGTGGACCCATTTGGGCCAGTAGACTAAAACTGGCATAAAAGCGTAGAAATTCTGACTATTGAAAAGCTCTGAGCAGGGAATGTTCCCACGGTGCAAGAATCCTTTGAGTCAGGGTGCTTTAATACTGTAATTCATGGGTTGTCTACAGCGGGAACATAAGAAAGTTAATCTAAGCTACCTTTTTAAAAAAATTAATTAAACCTCATTAGAACTCTGTATGGACATTCATTCTGAGAATTAAAGGAAGTGGGAAGGGAGCGAAGTTTAATTAATGGCACTTCAGTTCTACATCAGAGGCTTTAAGGACAGTTTATCTTAACAGCTTTCTGTTCTTAATTCAGTTAGTGTAATTCCATTTTAATTTAATTTAATTCCATATAGACAAATTGGGATAGGGAATAGTGGCTTTTGAATTGCCCAGGTCACTATAGGTGAGGTCCTCAGGAGGTGGCTCTCACTTCTTCACTTTTAGGATCAACCACAGACCTGGGAGCCATCCCAGGTGCCACCAGCACCGTGAGTGGTGTCTCCCAGCTGTGGCAGTGGTGGCACCAGGCACAGAATGGGGGGACTTTGCTCTCCATGGCTGAGTTGTGTCTGTGCAGGTAACAGGGTCAGCTGGTGCTGTTTGGGGTCACTGGTGCAGCCCATGTGCCCGTTCTCTGCTCCCTGAGCCTTTCCTGGGGCTGCACGTGCTCTCTGCATTTTGAGCACAGGCACTTGGCTGATAACAGCTTCTTCTCCCATCATCTTCCTGGCTGCTTCATCACCTTTTACCTTCCATATGTTGCCTTCTGACTCTTTTCCTCCCCAGCCCCATCTCGCTTTCCCACAGGGCAGAAGGGAGGAAGGCGGAGAGGGCAGCACATCAGTCACACAGAGCACAGCTTGGAAGCTCATCCTTGCAGGCAGCTCCTTCTCTGATCTCAGTTTCCCTGGATTATGCCCCTAAATTGGGTCAGGACCCAGTAGCAGCCTGTTGCTTGCCTGCTTCTCTGTCTATGCTATAGAATTTTATGCTTATGGGAAGAGATGTTTCCGTTTAAACTGACAGGGTGATCAAAACAAACGACATTAAATGTCTCAGCTTCTGCCTCTTTCCAAGAAGGTGCATTGAGAGGGGGAAGAGTTGTGAAAGGTATGGACACTCCTGCTCTGCCACACCACCCAAGCCCCATCCTCAGGCTTTTCCTCTCCTGCTCTGTGGTTGGAGGTGCCAGAACCAGCAGCCCATGGGTGCAGTGGGTACCAGGCTGGTGCCACAGGGACTTCTGCAAAGGGCAGCAGCTTTGTGATGTATTTCTTCCAAAAATAAAAAGGCTAATCAGTTATAATTTGCTGAAGGCGGGGGAATGGTGGAATGAGTCTCTTGGAGGCATCCTCTCTCCCTTGCTGAGCAGACAGGGTTAATTGTCTTCAATCAGTAATTTCACAGTCTCACCCTTAGTTTTGCTGCAGCTGCAGAAGAAACAACTATGAGACAGGGTGATGTGCAACACGAACTGTGAAATTCATTAACTTACCCCTACCCAATTACTACAAGCAATTAAAAGGTAAACAGTTCTTCATGTGATAGAGCAGGACTCGGATTACATTATTTGATTTAAACTGTTATCTCTTGGGAGCTTCCTCCTGTTTCCAGTGAGCCACACAAATAACACATCGTGGCCTTAGTGGTCTTGATGTCCCCCAGAGACTGTGGACTTGTCCCCTTGTTGTAGGTTGCTTGTTGGGCTCCAAGGAGAAAAATACAACCCTCATTCCTCCTGTGTCACTCAAGAGCCTTTCCTGGGGTTTCCTTTAGTTGAGAAGAACAAAACCTTGGAAGAAGCTGGGGGGGTATTTCTTTTGTTTGTCAAAATGTCTGAATGACGTGAGGACAGATGTTTAGGCAGTGTGAAGCTGATGCAGCGCTGCTAAAGCCCTTGGATAGCAGAGGGGGAACTGGGCAGCAGGGTTGCCTGAAAAGGTCTAGAATGTGGTTATACACAGAGCTGTGTTGTTAACATTTGAAACAGAAGCAAGGAGAAGGCTCGCTCCCTGCAGGTGGCTGTGTGATACTGTGTGGATTAAATCAAAGCCAGGGCTGAGGGAAAAAAGACAGACTCTTGTTTCAGTAGTAGGGTCATATTGCCAAGAGGCATCTGTTGGTTTCAGCCACACAGGTTTCCATTACTCTAGTTGCTCCAGGAATTCTCAGTGCTGCTGGATTTTGCCAGAGTATGGAGTTGCCGGTCTCTGGCAGGTGATGGAGGAGGGAAAGTCGGCCCTTTGGAGCCACTTCAGCAGTCACATCCTTAATGCATCTGGGGAGTACACTGCTCAGTGTTGTAAACTCAGATTTTTTTGTGCTTCTGTTTCTGTGTTTCCCCTTATTCTCTGCACACTGGATTGCTGAGAGAGAGTATCCATTCTAGAGCCAATCAGTTGCTTTCCAAGTATTTTGAATTTGTCATGACATTTTTATTGAAATTAAACTGTTATGTAGAAAGGTGTTGCTTTCACCAAAGCTTTAGCTACGAGCCAGGAGGGCTTCTTCAGGCCTGGGTACCTGGGCTCCTAAATTTATGCCTTGTGGGATTGATGGAAGCTCAGCCTCCTTGGGCAGGAGAATAATCACAAAGTGCCAGGATAAACAGGTGATCTGCTGCTTGCTGGCTGACAGGGACGAGTGCGGGTGATGAAAACGGTGTTGCTACCAGAAATAGCAAAAATTTCAAAAATCCAGAAGGCAGAGCTCATCTGCTCAGTCTATTCAAGTGTGTTTCAGAAAAGAAGATGATTCCTGGAGTAGATTCAGTCACCTGTGAAGGGTGAAGCAGCTTGGAGGATGCCGAGGGAGGAATGCTCATTAATGGTTTAAAAGGGGAGCGTTACTCGGAAAGGCGGTGTCAGAAATCTTCACAAGCAGGTCAAAGCAGTCAAGTTATTGTTTGTGGCTCCACAAAGCATTTTGTGGATCCCTCCAAAGCAGCCTGGATTCACTGAGGGAGGGCTCTGCCATCCTTTTTGTCTTTGAGTGTTCCGCCTGAAAATAAATGCAAGATGAATTTTCTTGTAATAAATGAGAAAACACTCAGAGCCAAGAGTAGGGAAAGGCCTTGAGTGCTCAAAGTCAGCAGTTCCCCAGCAAGGTTAGATGAGCTTAACGTGTATGGATCAGCAAGAACCTCAGGAGGAAGCCTAAAAAAGAAAGAGATTTATCCTCTCGGACATTAAACATCACATCTAATTATTTGGTAACTCACAGGCTGGTCTCTGCAGGGGCTGCACATGCACTTCTGTGCACGTGTGTATTTGCCTGGGAGTGTAATGTGACAGTCCTAAAGCACTTGTAAATGCACATAAACTGACTCCAGCTCGATTTTATTCCGTAAAGAGCTCTTCAGAGACACCTTCGTACAGATTCCTTTGGCGAGTTGTTTCAAAGTCACATGAACTTATTTGAGTTCTCTGGTCTGTGCCCAGGAGAGTCACTCAGCTGGGAATCAGAAACCTCTAACCCTAAACCTATAAAAGGCAGAAATTCATACCATTATCTTTGCTGGAGCTTTATTAGCAAAGTGGCTGTTCAGCTTTTGCTTCAGGACTCTAAGCACCGTATTTAAAACCTCAGAGTAACTTCCTTACTTCCAGTCACTTCATGTCTTTTATTAATCTTCATCCTCTGCTTAGTCTTTCGTAGTCTCATAAGAAATGTTTAGTGACAGGTTAAGAAAATTAGCACATTGGATTTCTGGGGGTCAGGGGAAGACTGGCCTGTTATTAGTGTTTGATGCTTTCTGGAAAGCAGAGTGCTGTTGCTGGCTCTCCCGCTGCAGCCAAGCCATTTGAAAAACTCTCACCAGCTGCACATAAACCATGTCTGGGTGTTTAGTGTCCCTTATCTTTTGTCTGTGTCTCAGTGCCACCAGTGAAAGGAAGGGAGAGAGACAGAGCAGCTTCCCACACTGACACTGACACAACTTGGCACGTGCTGGAGAGTCAAGTGAATATGACAAGATCTTTATTTCTGAGGCAGGCACAGGGCCCTGAAGTGCTGACTCCTGTCAATATGGCAGTGGCAAGCTTCTCTCCCTCCCCTGACTGCTGTTGCTATGAGAAAAGCAAGAGGCAGAGGCTTTACCCGTCTGCCAGTGACTTAGGATAAAATGGAGATAGGAATAAATATTGTGAGGCAACAGTCTCGGGGGTTCATAATGATTCAGCCATGAATTGTGCAGCTGTATCTGCCCAGCATGGGCAGAAAGGACACCAGTGCCCAGGAATGGGTATGTAATGCACAGGGCAGCTGTAAACTGGTATTAAATTATTCACCCAACAGGGGTTATTCTGACTTTAGAGCATTTGAGAATTGAATGTATAAGCCTTAGCCTTTCCCACTTTGTTCTTTGCCATGAGGTAATACCTCTTTGTGAACACAAAATAGAGGTTTACTGAAAATGGATTCATTGGGAATTCTCAGCCCCATGCACTGGGCTCAGAGAGCCCTCTCAGAGAGCAAACTGCTTTCTTCCAGCTTGTTCCAGTCTGCAAAGGTGTGACCTCTCTTTCCTCCCAGCCCAGGCACATTTTCTTGTTCTGCTTTTGGACTGCAGCAGAGAAACCCCCACGGGGAAGAGGGCACACACAGTTCAGGCAGATCAGGTTCAGCTTAGTTAACACAGGCTTTGACAAAGCAAAATTTAGTCCTCGCTTGAAGCAGTTTTGAATCTGTTTCCTAAAGGCTAAAAAATGTCATAGTTGTCTGCTTGGGATGAAAGTGGCCTGAGTCATCAGGGAAACCCAGGAGGAAGTACCTGACATTTTCTAGCCTGGCAAACACAGGCAAGTGGGAGAGAAGAAGGTTGAAGGAGGTGATTCTTCCCCTCTGCTCTGCACTCCTGGAGGCCACACCTGCTGTGTCCAGTTCTGGGCTCCTCAGCACAACAGAGACATGGACACAATGGAGACAATCCGACAAAGGACCATGAAGACGATAAAGGGACAGGAACATCTGTCATGTGAGGACAGAGTGAGAGAGCTGGGACTGTACAGCCTGGAGAAGAGATGGCTCAGGGGTATCTTATCAATTGCTACAAACACCTGAAGGGGGAGTGTAAAGACGATAAAGCCAAGCTCTTTTTGTGATGCTCAGTGACAGGACCAGAGGCAATGGGCACAAACTGAAGCAGGGGAGGGTCCCTCTGGACATCAGGGAACACTGGGTTACTGTGAAGGTGATTGAGCAGAAGGGGTCAAGAAAAGCACATGACAAAAGTACCAAAGCAATCCATCCTCTCCGGTGTTCAGAGGACTCAGCAGTTAAGCTGGTTCTTTATTTCTGGAAACTAGTTACTCTATCAATTATTGACCATCTTTGTCTTGACGGTTAAATAATTTCTAGCACAGATTGTTTATGCTTAAGGGGTACCACGAAGTCCCGTGTGGCAAGTTTTTACATCCCTGTTTGCCAGAAGCATCAACAGACTCTCCAAGAAAGCCTGCACTGAGCATGACTTATTTCCTTTCTTTGCTTGTGCATTTGTCCTGCTACCACTGTTAGCAAGGAAATGTTGAATTTAGTTAACTTCTGGTCTGACACTGCACGGCTGATTCTGTGCACTGCGTTACCCTTGGTGCCAAGATTGCAAAGGCTGAGAAGAACCCATTATCACACCTAATATCTCCATGGGTTTACTCTGCTCCATGTGTAAATGGAGATGCTCCTCCGCAAAAGTGATTCCATTTGTGCAGTACTGGGGGGTTTGCTCTGCAGGGCTGACTTCCAGGGAACACAGTGGGCAGCTGGAGGTGAAGGAGCCTGATACCTGCTTCTGCTTGCGCCTTCTGATTTGTGTTGAAGCCCAGGGAGTATAAGAGCAAGGTCTCTGAGTTTTTCAGTAGAATGCTGTGCATGTCCACTGAAAATGAGGCTAGGTGGGCTTAGTCAATAAAAGTGCCACATTGCTGTAGAGAAAACAGCAATTGTACACACTTGGGGACGACTCCCAAAGCCTCTTCTCGGCCAGGTAAACCAAAACATAACTTTGCCGCCGTAGGTTTGTCTGAGAGCATTGCAAGATCAGTAAAAGTTGGATTATTAGCCTTTAAGTGCGTGCATGTGTCTGTTCAAAGGAAGAGGGAGGGCTGCAGATCTCAGTCCAGAATGTGACCCAAAGCATAACTGGGGGCTTATGCTGTGCCACCAGTGGTGCAAGTGGCAAGGACTGGGGCCCCATTTATGCCCATGGTGATTTCTTGCCTGCCCTGAGGTGAGGCTGGTCTGTGTTGCTCAGATTCCAGATGTGATGCAATGAAAGGTGTTACTTGCTTTAAAGCGGGATAACAAGCAGTCACAGCCTCTAAGAGCACTGCTCTCCAAAGCTCTTACAAGCAAGACTTGTCTCTGACGCAACCAAGCAGCAGCTCTCGTTGTTTCTGTGGTCAGCACCCCTTATCAATTCTCCAGCAGTGTTGGCTGAATAACGTGTGTTTTCACTCTAGATATTATTCCGTGTCTGCCTTGCAGTGTGTCTTGTGACTTCTAATTTCAGTTTTCCCTGGGAGTGGCTGGGCAACTATTATTATCCTGTATGTGTCAGATTATCACCACTGCATGAGTGTTTCTTTCAGTCATATCGATCTGACTCGTCAGCTACAGAAAGAAATGTGATTCTTGATGCGTTTTCCTTCTCTCTGAGGAATCTGCTGCTTTTGAGCAGAAAGCACTAACATTTCTTAGCTGTTTTCCTGTGTGGTTAAGACAAGGCAGTACATGAGGCCAGGACCTCACTTTGCTTTGGGGCCTGACCCTGTAAATGCTTCTGGCAATGTGTTTCCTGTCACACAGCACCAGGTCAGGACTCCTACAGCTCCCTGTTGGCCGAGCAGGGTGAGTCCAGCCACCAAGGGTGCCCCTGTGGACCCACACTCAGGTGCCCCACAGAAAGAGGGTCAGGGGGTGTTATTTGGCCATGAGCTGAGCTGTACACGTGGGCAGAGGGCTTTGCCCTTCCGGTCAGTCAGGTTACCAGAAGTGATCATTGCTGAAATGATCATTAAATAATCCAGAAGTCTGCCTTTTACTCCTTTCTTTCACAAGTCCAGAAGTCGGTAACCCAGGCATTGGCTCATGGCTGTTCCTGCCTGGTGTCCATGTGTTAAAGCTGCTCCTATGTCAAGGACCAAGACATGCTGTGCCTCCCCCAGTACCCTTCTGCACCAGTACTTGTTGCTGTACAGGTGCTGCTCAGCTGAAGTGTTAAAACTCGAGCTGAGTGCTACATCATTTAATCCATGGCCAGTGTACACTTCAGCACATCCACGAGCTGCAGGTGGGCATGAAGTAGTTCCTCCACTGTATCCAATTTTTAGGGCACATTTAGACACTGGTGATACTTTTAAATGTGTAATTTATTAGGTAACTGGTATAATATTCTGTGCTGAAGAGGGAAGTGAAAAGCAGCTGAGCAGTACCACCATTTCTAGATGTTACTGGTGGTGGGTGCTTATAGTCAGAACTGGAAACCACAGAGGACCTGTGACCTTTTATAAACACTCAGCAAAACACTGAGTTACTGCTGGTCAGTTAAAAGCAGTTGGGTGTTTAACAGTTCTTAATGTTTGTTTTCAGACACAGATGAGTGAGGAGTTACCTGGACAATGTTCAGTTGTCCAGCCAGAGCTGAAACAGCTGCAGTAGAGATGGCTCATGTGGTAGAGAGGCTCTCCTCAGGCAGAGGAGATCAGCAGATGACAGGGGGCTTGCCCAGGGCCTGAAAGAGCAGCTCAGGATGGATGTGGTTTGTTTTGAAACAGCAGATGTGAAGGGCACAAAGCAGAGGGTTAAACCAAAAGGAATCAGGCATGAGGGAGTGATGGCCAGGTGGAGATCCAGCTCAGACACTGAACTGGAGTTACAAGAGCCAGGCATCAAGGAAAAGCAGCCAGGTAGCAAGGAGAACAGCCAGCAGAGGTTGGTTTCTAGTCTCTTGCCTTACATGAGACATTCTATAGAGAAGTCCTATTTTAGGAAGAAATTGTTCCCTGTGAGGGTGGGGAGGCCCTGGCTCAGGTTGCCCAGAGAAGCTCTGGCTGCCCCATCCCTGGAACCGCCCTAGGCTGGGTTGGACATGGCTTGGAGCAACCTGAGCTAGTGGAAGTTGTCCGTGGTGGGGCGGGGAACTGGATGGTCCTTAAGGTCCCTTCCAACCCAACCCATTCTCTGATTCTACACATGCAAAAAGGACACTGTGAGCTTAGGTGGGGTTGCAAAACCCCCCCAGCTGTTCTTCTGAACAGAACTGTTTATTCTTTCCTCTCTATTTTTGCAAGAAGCCCTTGTGCCCTTTAAAAGCACAGTAGGAGTTTGTGGGTAATTTACAGAACTAACAGGGACAGAAACCTGAGCAGTTCAGAGCGTCCATTCTCCTGGAATGACTTACGGGTTTGACTCATGGGGTTTTGTTCCCAAGCACAAGAAAAGTTTTGTTCTATCAGTTCAGCAGATGGGGCAGCATCTTCATAAAGAAGACACATCAGTAGCCTGTAGTCTTCAGGATATATGGCCCTCTGGGGAGTACTTACGTATTTACATATCAAAAATAATCATGCATAGGGCCCTTTTAATGCTTTTGAATTACTATATACAATTTTTTGGTCCTAAATGATTTAATTACAGGTTAATGAAGTTTGGGATATGGATACTGTGTTAAATGCAGAAATACATGCCTTTGTTCTTGATAGACCTTCTCCATTTGCAATGGTATTCACTTATTCAGGACGCAAATCCTCATTTTCCATGCCCTGAGAGCAGGGCAGGCTCTTGTCATAACATAACATTGTCATCCTTCCAGGGATAATGATGTGACTTGTTGCATTTCAAAACAGTGTGACTGAGATGAGGATTTGATCCAGCAGCTCCACTCTTCCAAAAGTACAAGGGTACTTGCAGATATTTGGTATTGAGCTATTTTGGCCCTCAATTGAGAAATAAATAGGTCAGGCAAGGCCTATGAAAGGAATTTAATAGATACATCTCACACTGGCAGAGAAGCATGAAACTCCTCTGCTGAAATGAAATTGGGTTCATGAAAAGTCACAGTTATCTTTTTAAGCAAGTTTTTGCATGTCTGCAGAGCAAATATTGCATTAAAGATAAGGGGAGAGTCTCTGTTTTACTGATAATGCTCTAAGTTTTCTTTTTTCTCCAAACTGTGGTAGAGTTTCCTGCAAGCTGAGCAGTCAGCCTGCTAGATGTGACTCTTGCTTTGTTGGTCTGTAGTGACAAACCAGTAAGTCATCAAGTAAATACAAAGAAGAACCATGACCTGCCAAAATAACAGCAAAATACTTTTTATTTATTATTTTATTGGTGACTTTTAAGTCCTGTCATCAGTTTTTCATAAACTATTTTGGCAGGAATAGCTATCCCAAGCTGGCTTAACTCTAAAGCTAATTTTGCCTTTACAGGCACAATCACGTACAAGTTTGGTGAAGGGTCTAAAAATGATTTCATATAACTTTAAATATATATAGATATTGATGTAGATAGATGTATAAATGTTTAGATGTATCTATCTTTACATACAGATATATGAAATATTTATATTCTTATATATAAAGTATTATAACCATGCTTTCCTCTATCCTAAACTTCCACCAGAAGTGCCTTCCTACTGAATTTGGTGTCACAAACCCAAGTCATTTTGCCTGTGGCACAGTGGATGGGGTAGAAACCTCTGGTGGAGAGATAAGAGTTTAAATGCACCCTCAGGGCTGGCAGATAAAGCAAAAGAGCAGCTTTCCCTGACTTCCTAAAGCTGACCTGCTTTAGGGGGTGTCCATCCTTCCGTGTGAAGCTCCCTGACCCCATATGGTGCCAGCAAGGACTATTTCAACTTTCCAAACCTAAACTTTCTACTTGGGCTGGGCTGGTTCATAAATAAGTAATGGTGTCCTTCAGATCATATGGAGAGCTCAGGTTTGGAAAGCTGAAATAGTCCTTGCTGAACTTTAGGATGTACTTGTATGGGGCTAAATAGAGTCCCAGGGGATGTTTGTCATTGAATAGCACAGCAGAAAGAAATGCAGGAAAAGCACTCTTTTACAAGGTCAGGAGCCTGTTACACTCCCGCTGCTCTCCCAGAAGCTCCACAGCAGTTAAATGGTTTAAGGCAACTGCAGGA
This sequence comes from Myiotriccus ornatus, assembly GCA_036023395.1. NCBI lineage: Eukaryota > Metazoa > Chordata > Aves > Passeriformes > Tyrannidae > Myiotriccus > Myiotriccus ornatus. Next base: position 73,368,821 of record JAYRBT010000042.1, read on the forward strand.
AAGCCTGGAACAATGGCCAGGGCAGGAAGGATGGTGCAGGTGGATACAGCACATTTGTGTCAAGTTGGAGAGCAGAAGAGAAGTCAGCACAGCTCCAGCAGATACCAGCTGTTGTTTTGGGACTTTTCAGTATGTTTTTAGAAGCATCCCATGGATGCAGAGCTGAGGAAAAAGTCAGGCTGTGTCAGTACTGGGTGGGTTTACACTGTAAAACTGGTATTTATTTTGTGGCCTCTTCACTGCAAAAGTGTAAACTAAAAGGAGGTGAAGTGAAAAGGGGGTGGGGATTACCACTGCTCTGGGGAGAGCAGGGATGAAGGTTGAGGGCAAGACTGAAAAAGAAGCTGATTCAGGTGATTTTGGAGTTGGGATTTTGAAAGAAGAGGTTGTTTCTCATGAGCAAGGAGCCCATGGGCTCTCCAGGCACAGCAACTGCAGGACAGCAGTGGTGGGGATGAGGTGAATCTGTGACCCACACGGAATTCAAATTCTGCCCAAATTCCAGTTCTGTCCAAATTCAAATTCTCTGCTGGCCATTATTCATTTTCCATTCATAAACTTTTCTGAAGTGGCGAGCAGCCGAGGGGTGAAGTCAGCCATTCACAAACACTTCTGATAGTCACCCCAGACTCTGGTTAATGAGTCATACTGAGCTGTGAATACATCCTGAACGTCAGGATCCTTTCACATGCTGAAGGAAGTGTTGCAGTTTTACTCACTTGATCTGCATATTGCTCTCTGGAGGCTTTCATCCCAACGTGTCTCTTCTTACAATAATTCAGGGGCACATTATGAAATCTGGGATTCTGCAAAATTCAAGCAGAGCTCTTGCTGAGCATGGCATTTAGGATCTTAAATTCTGCAACATGATGTGTCAAGCATATGGCCACATAGCAACACACTAAAATGTGAATTTGCTCCGTGTTGCAGGAGGAATCTTGCTCATGAGCGTGGAAGGCTCTGCTCAGACAGTGCAGAGCACACACACTGCAGCTGTAAGCCAAAGGGAGAATACAACTCTGCAGGGCTTTTCCATCACCTCTGCAGCCTTACAAGCCCACTTGTGGGTGGAAGTGCAGAGTTAACAGCTAAAGGCCAAAGATTTTCCCTGTGGGTGATACTTGCCGTGCTAATTAAAATGTGACTTTTGCCTGGATAATAATGGCAAGTGCCGGGGAAGGGGTGAGGAAAGAGAACAAGCTTCTTCACTGTAAATATTTACTGTTGAAAATACCCTGGAAGAAATACTTCAGAGAGTCTCAGTTTCACCTTGTCCTTAATGCTGCTGGTATGGCTGAGCTGGCAGTGACACCCTGTGGTACCAGACGCTGTCGTTCAGTTCACTGTAAGACTGTGAGAGCAGAAAGTCCAGGGATGTTTCTAATCCCTCTTCAGTGGACCAGACTTTCCATCCTCCCAGAGTGCCCTTGCACTAAGGAGGATGCACCTTCCTGGATTTAAACGCCCTGGAAGTAGCTCTGGCCTGACTCACATCTCTTGGGTTTACAGCGAGAGGACTCAGCTGCAGGAACAAACCGGATCCCATCACAGTGCACCTTTGCCATGGCTCAGTGAAAATGCTTGCCCTGGTGAGCCCGGAAAGCTTGTGGTTGGAAGGGGCTCATCTTGGATATTTTCTCTTTTTCAGGGGGTTCACGAGTCGAAAGGTGTGACTGAAGATTACTTGAAGCTGGAATCCCTGATCCAGAAGGTCGTGTCTCCTTACTTGGGCACGTACGGTCTGTACTCCAGTGACGGACCCTTCACACACTCTTCCTGCATCCTGGGTAAGAATTTGGGCTCCATCTGGCACAGCACAGAGGCTTCCCCAAAACCTTGCTCTGTACAGTGCCAGGATCCTCACAAGAGACAACTTGCAGTACTCCATGAGGCAGTCAGGCTCCTTTTCAACGCCCCTGCTCTTTGCAGTGTGGAGAGTCACAGTGAAACTTGCCAGCGGCAGAAGATGAAAACAGATCATCATAACAGTGCTCAGTAATAAAAATCAGTAAAAATGAGTCTAGAGTGTGTTTAGCATTGCCATTCTGCCTTTCAACAAGACAGCTTTAACACAGGGTGTTTTATGGACAGGGAGAGGAAGAAGCAAGAAGCCACTTCTGAAGTGCTCAGTAGTTCATTAGTGTTCACTGGTACACAAAGATCCTACAAGGCTGTTAAAATTAGGGAAGAGAGCAGGAATTTGTCTTAGAGCAGACTAATGCATAAGCCGTTAAACAAAAGCTTTCTGCAGAGTAGAAGGTAATATGGTGTTCTCCATCCCAATGGAGGTAAGAAAGATAGAGTGAGCCACTCATTGCAGGGGAAATTCAGGTTACATGGAAGGAAAAATCTCTAATGTCACATGAACTGCCTCTGGAGGCTGTTAAATCTTTGCTGTGAGGCACTTTATACGTGTCACCTACATCAACATCCATAAGGAGCAGGGGGGGGTAAATGTGGGCCAGCCCGGTGGCAGAGGGTGAGGCAGTACCTTCTTAAGTCCCCTCCAGTTTATTTTCTGTGATTCTTTGAGCTCTGGAGCATCCTGTGACTTCTGTGAAGGCAAGATTTGCCCAAGCTGAAGGCCTTTTGAATATCCCCCGTAGCAGTTCAGTCTGTTAAAAATGCAAGGGGGATACAACCAGTGTAAATGAAAAAGGAAATGTGGTAGTACCTGAGTATTTTAATGTAAACACTGTGATGGCCTGCTTGAATAGAGCAAACAGAGGGGAAAATCAGTTCAATTGTGTGTTTTCTGCGCAGTCAATTTAATCTGTTTGCTTGTCAGAAATGGTCAGTAAGGAAGTTGATTTTCCCTTGAAGCTGAATGGAAAAGTGGTTGTGTTGCAGTAGGCATTTAAGAAGCAAATCAGTTTTAGGTGATTAAATAGAGGCCAGTTATTTATGGAAAATGGTTCAGAATTACCATTTTATATTCATTGCTTGCCATTAAAATGCCACAAGCATTTAAATGGAGCACCAAATTGACAGTTTTCTGAATACAAACTTTACATGTCAGGACAGAAAAAACTCACCCAAAGAGAATAAAACACCAGAATAATTAATTGCTAGAAAATAAATGTTGTATTATATGACTGCAGAAGATGGGAAGGTTCTGGTGGGCCTCTTGCTGTGGTCTGGGGGTTAGAGCTGTAGCAGAACCCCTGAATAGGTCCGACTGTAATCACTGAGCCCAGACCCAAGGAAGCTGAGTGCTCAAGTCTCTGCTGCTTTTAAACTGATGCATCCACTTCTGTCCAACTGCTTTGGTAACACATGACCTGGTGTGGCCAAAAGCCGGAGTTCCTGTGGCAGGGCAGCCCCAGGAAACCTCTGTTTGCCAGGTCAAACTCCTAACAAAGAGTAAGTCCAAAAGTGAACTTGGCTCAGTTGATTTCACTGTCTGCTGTCACGGGCACAGCTGTCAAATACAACCTCAAGTACAGAAACTGGCATTTTTAGTAGTGCAGCATGTGGTTGGAATTTGTGTCCAGGTAAGCACATAATTACATATAAGTATAATTTTGAGTGACTGGCGCTTGTGAAGGAAATTGCATGGTTTGCAGGGAACATGTACCAGCATCCTGATTTAAGGCAGGCAGTTTATTTTCGCTGCCTGTGGCTGACTTCCAGAGGGTGTTTTGATCCCTTGCTCCAGCCATGCCCCTTTCATGGGATGGCAGAATGAGAGGAGCAGGAAGAAAGCTTCCAAAGGGAGACCTGTTATTCACACCACTTTCTCTTTTGTTAGCACGAGTGAGTCTGAGCACAAAGTTTGCTAGGTGGTGATTTTTAGAGCACTCCAACCCTAAACCACCGCTGGAGAAGGAGCTCTGTGCTCCCGTGCTGCCACCTGCTGCCTATTTTTTGGAAAAATCCCACTTGCTTAACAGCAGCATTCGGGCAATCAGTGGCTCGAGTGCAGGTTTGTTCCCCAAAAATAGGTTCTTGTGGGCACTGCCCTCCAGTTACCATTTCCAAGCACTCCTGGTGCTCTCCCCACGTATGGTCTGTGAATGACGCTTTGAATCTAATTTTTCCGGAGTTAATAGAAAGACTGCCTGCCTTAATCCCCAAATTTAAAGAGACTTGATTTTTCCGGGGTAGGTGGAAAACTTAAAAGTTCATCTGCTAGAAATGAGTGATTATAGCCTGAGCAAAAGCAGAACTACACTTTCTGCTCTTGTATAAAGAAAATATTTACAATTTCATATCACCTCTCCCACAATAGTTACTGTTTTGCTCCAGTTGTGTAAATATAAGTGAATTGCAGCTGTTATTTCTGAATACAGGTTTGGGGTCTTCAGTATGATAAAGAAAAGCAGGAAATCTGAAGCCTGTGGACCTACAAAACCAGCGAAACATGTTCTTTGATAAAAGTTTCTGTCATTCAGGAGAGGGCTCGTGAATTTTGAACACTCGTAGTTATTAGTGCCATAAAAATAGAGTTTGTGGGTATGACTCTGGGTGTTTCTGTGTTCACAGAGAAGAGGTTCTTCAGGCGCTCCAAGTCTGGTGATATCCTGGCCAAGAACCCCGTGGTGAGGTCCAAGAGCTACAACAACCCTCTGCTGACGCCCGTGGCCGAGTACGAGACGGAGGGCATGGCCTCCAACGGGACCGGCATCCGCAGGCACTCCGTGTCCGAAATGACCTCCTGCCTCGAGCTCCAGGGCTACTCCAACCTCACCACCATCATGGACAACGGCTCCAAGAGCTCCGTGACGACCACGAAGAGCTCCCTGTCGGGAGAGCAGGAGAGGCCCAGCACCGGGTCCGTGCAGTGCTCCGGCAAGCTCAGCGCAGCCGAGCAGCAGAAAGGACTCTTCCACCCCGTGGACGACCCACACAGGTCTTTTGAACTGGACAGAGACCCTTCCTTGATTCCAGTTCCCTCCTCCAGCCCCGAGAACATAGTGGATCAGATTTTGGAGTCGATCGACTCGGATTCCGAAGGCATTTTTATTGATTTTGGCCGGGGCTGTGCCAATTCCTCAGCGTACAACGTGGACGTGAACAGGCAGAGCATCATGTGAAGGAGACTGGGAGACAAACCTTGGGTTTTAGTATTATATATGGAAGTTACTAACAGAAGCAGTCAGACTGTGGGCCAGCTGTTTATTCCAGGGCAGAACCTCTGCTGTAGGTCAACCACAGCTCTGCTGAAGTAAAGAAACACAAGTTTGCAGCAGGCAGGAATCTGCTGCGAGAGGGGAGAAACTCCAGCCACATCTCCCTGTCACTCTGCAGTCGGATTTCCCATTGTCTTTATGAACTTGGGGGTTCACGAGCTGACAAGTGTCTGGTAAAATGCTCTCAGTGTAGCCGGCAGTGTTTGTTCAGTAAAACAGCCCAGCAAATAGCTGTGCTCACTTTTAATTTTCTAAAGAGATTTCCTGCAGACGACAGGTTGTTCTCTGAACTGTAACACCTCAGCCAGGGTAAAAACTATCCTTTAAAAAAAAAGAAAACCAACCAAACCAACCCCAGAGGCTGTGGACCTTTATACCACAGAATACAGTGATAAAGAAGTCTCTTTTAATCTTTTTCTTGTACATCTTGTATGCACTCCTTTGCCTAATGGTGAGTGAGAGTTCTTGAAGAAAGGCAAATAAACAGAAATGTGCTTCCTGATGTCACGCCATGCCTCATGTCTCATGTTCTGTTTCGCAGCCAGTACTTGGTGTCTGTGAGAGAGTTGTCTGGAAACTGGCTTTTAATTGTGTGTTAATTTGCTTGGAATGTGACACTTCCAAGAAATCTGCGCTGTCAACTCCTGAAGCATCCGTAGTATGGAGAGATTCCATGACAATTCAACCTACTTCTTTCCTTAATAAATGAAAATGTGGCCTCTCGGGGGAAATCCTAATTGTATATTTATGCTCTTAAAGAAATGCCATAATGCACATGCTGTCATTTACGGGTAGATACTTGGGGAGTGTGAACCTTGCAGCCCTCGTCCTCCTAAGAGCTGTGTCAGAGGGTCCATGCACGGGATACTGAGGTGAAGTAGAAATCCTGTCAAATCCTTAAGTCATACTTAAAAGTTTCTCGTAGGCAGAGAAAAATAATTGATAAATAATCACTTCTGTGTCCCAACAGTCTCAAACCTCAGCCAGGGAACGCACTATGTGGGGCAGAATCAGTGAGGAGAGAGGGGCTTAACACCAACTGGCAGTGGAACGTGCCCTCAGTGGGAGCAGCTCTGGTGTCTGGGAGGATCTTTGGGGTCCAGTAGATGAAGTGATTTAGGAAGCAGGCACCAAACTAACCCTCTGAATTATTACTTAACTTGGAGCAAAAGGGTATCCACAGCTGTGTTCTGAGGAAAATCCAAAGATAAGATTCAAACCTCTACGGGAAAACATAAAAAAATCTAGTGGATCAAGGCCTCTGCACACCTTTTTCCTTTAAGGAACTAGGAATGTATTAAGAGTCATAAGCTCATTTAATAATTGGGGAATATTTAAGCAGAGTTTCAAGGGAGAGAAGGACTGCTGGGACCCTTCGCACCTGAGCTTTTGCATGGTTAGTGCCCTCCCCTCTGACAGAAGAGTGTGGTGGCAATGAACTGACTTCTCCCACCTTGCACAGTCAAAATCCTCCTCTGAGGAGTGTTCCTTGACTTTAAATGCTGCACAGATGAGAAAGACTACCCAAATTTGTGATGCTCCTACTGGTAATCCCAGTGCAGGCAGGTCAGGGATATGGTGGTTTCAGAGACAAACCAGGGAGTCATTACAAAGGAGAGATGTGTATCACAGAGAATAGTGCAGGTTCTTGCCAAAATATATTTATGAAGTGATGCCTTTGAGCTTCCAAAGGCGGTGACCCAGTGCACAAGTGGTACTCGAGCTTTGCCCCAAAGGGGCATTCTCAGTGTGCCAGTAACTCCTCTCCACCTTTCCTTTGTTGTGGTAAATTGTGGCATTTTGTATCCTAATCCGAGAATCAAAAGCTCTCTGCTCTTTCCCTGGCTGGAACAGGTTCCAAAGCCCTACTGGGGATAACACAGAGCAACAGATAGCACTTACAGCTCCTGTCATCTGGCACTGCAGGGTGAGCATTAAGCAAGCAAGGGGAACTGGGAGACTAACCTAATGAACAGCTGCTGAGCCCTGTGGAGAAGTGCTACAGCTCCCTGGAGCACTGCTGGAAACAGCAGAATAATTGGCTGCAAATAATGCTGCCCAAATACAGGCCTTTTGTGTCAGAGAAATGGGGAAAATGACTTCTCCAGTATTCAGTTATCTCCTAGCACGTGGGTTTTGATGGGGCTTTTGACTAAAACAAACACCTGGACAATTGAGCTGTGATGACAGAAGAGCTATGGGCCACCTTCTAGGGCCACCATACAGACATGTGAGGGTGTGAAAACAACTGATCTCTCTACAGTTCTGTTGGACATGTACAGATTGCCCCTTTATTAGGATAATATGCTCAAAGAACATCTTGGAAATGATGATGTCAGAAAGCCTTTAGTGTTATTTTTGAACTCTGGTCTACAGAAGTGTGACTGTCATGCCAGAACTTTGAGAAAAGCACCAAAATTTGGAGGCAGGGAGCAGAAACCCAGATACCAATCGAGCCAGCAGTGCTGCAAAGAACATACGTAGCCATTTTAATAATACATAAATCAGTGCTACTGTGCTCTCCAGGAGAACAAACATGCTTGGTTTGCAGCTGAAGTCTTGCTTGCACCTTTCCCCAAAGGAAAAAATACACTTTTAAAAGGAGAATAAATGCATTTTGTGTCAGAGAGCCTTCTAACATCCCTTTCTCTTCATGTGGTATGGTAGCAGCAGCAGCTTGCTGTGCTCAGTGGTTTGAGAGGTGCCAGACTCTTCCTTCTGTGAGAAGGGAGGAGATGGTGCTCGGGACTGGAGGAGCTGGCCAGCACCTCGAGCTGGGTGCAGGGTGATTGGATGCCAGGAAAGCAGCTGGGCCACTGCATCCCCTAAAATCCAACCCAGAGCTGCTCGAGGCAGTTTGCCTTAACTGCGGAAAACCACTGGCCATCTAATGTTTCTCAGGCTGCACTGGCTCAGTTTCCAGCCCGCTAGAGAAGCACAGCTGGAGGCATCCTAGGTGGTCACTCCATATGGCCTGGAGGAGCTCAGGGCTGTTCTCTGATGTTACTGACAGATGAGGGACCTCTGGCGGGTGGAGATTACACCAAATGAGTGAACTCCCCGAGCTAGTGAGAGAAATCCCTGGAAGTGTTCAAATGCTTTGTGTGGTCCCAGGACACTGCAGAGAAGCAGATATGAACTCCCTCACATGCTATGTGTTGGCCTAATTGCTCCATCAAAACCAGGGGTTGAACTTGATTGGCTTCATCAATTAGGCTAATGAGTTATCTCCCTGCAATCCCCTCCCTCTCTTAAAGCTGCTGCTTCTCTGTAGCCCCCTCAGAAGGCACCTCTTGGGGTGGCCAGCAGAAAGGAGCTGGCTCTGACTGAGTCTCAATATCACAATTACTCTGGTGTTTCAGTGTTCTCCAGACAGGTAAGTTGACTGGTAATTAAATAATGAGCACAGCCTATTCTTCCACAAATGGTGCCCCCTCGGGTCTTGCGTTGCATCCTTGGATTAGGAGCTGGCAGCTCTCCTGCCTGCAGCAGGATTTGCCTGCCTGGGAGAGGAGCTGCCAGGGTGCTCTGCCAAAGCCACTGGGAGAGAGGGAAGGGAAAGCTGGGGGTGTGAACAGCCATGGAACTGCTGGGCTAGTAAACCTGCCAGAAGTTTGCTGTTAGTTAGTTGTCTTTGTAAAATGAGCTACCCCAGGCTAAGCTTGTATTTCTGAGGGTCTGCATCAGCATTTTTGCCTAAAGATTGCAAACTTTTCCAGACTATGTTTGTTTCCTAATTATTTTAGGACGAAATATTTTTCTCCCTTGCAAAAGCAAATACTCTTAGGCAGTTTTAGCTTTATTAATCCTCGCCCTCTGAACTCTGGGTTTGGAAACCAGGATTTGAAGAGAATTCTTAGGGCACTGTTGTCTTTACAATGCAGATTAGTTGGGATCAGATTGCTGGGCTGGAACTCAGAGGCTAAGATGCCTTAATTCCGTATCCTCCATGGGCTTTTTGCATAGATTTAAGTCACTTTAATAGCTCTATACCTCTTCAGAACATGGGGATAACGTTCTTACCTGTCTTTCTTCACTTCAAATGATTTAGTGGATTGTCTGTTGCTTAAAGGTTTCTTGATAAGGTGTCCACAGTGAGGAGAGGAGGCTGTGGATGGGGAAACTGTAAATTAGCAATGCACCCCTAACATTCCTGTAGTTAATTGTGGTGCCATCATATTCTTTTAGTTTAACTGCATCCCTGATTTATACGTGCTAATTAATTCTTATTTATCATCCATTCCCTATCTATCTACATGTCTTTGTCTTTCCTTCCAATTGTGATCTTCACTGATACATTTACAGTGTCACTAAGCTCTCTTTCTTTAGCTGATGTTACCTTTTTAATACCTTGTGAGCTCTGAGCACTTCCATGACTTTTTTTTTTCCCTCCAGTGCATGATGCTTTCTTCCTACAAGCTTTGAGCTTCCTCTTGCCCATTACTCTAAATAGTTCCCTCTGCAATTTCTCATGTTCTGGCCTGAATATAGTCAGTAACCCCCCAGGATCAAATATCTCTGCTTCATGCTTCATTCATCTCTTCCAATCAAAAAAACTGGAAGGCATTAAGATTGATTTCCAATGAGGAAAATTTATCTTCCCACTTACAGTAGTTTTGTGGAAAATTGAGCTTATAATATTCTGTTCTTCATGATCACTCAAACTGGGATTTTTTCCCAGATAAAGATGTAAAGGTTGCTAGTTTGTGAGCTTTTGGATCATACCCTCAGGCATATGTTAAAATACAGATACGGTATTTGTGCTCTCCAGTTCTCTACAGCAATGTCTGTCAGAAATGCTCCCTTGGCTGTGAATTATTAAACCACTTCATTCTTGTGGGTATGGAATCATCTGGGATGGCAACATACTACAGGAAGCTGGAGAAAGTTGGCAACCCTTGGGGTATCCACAGGCAATCCCTTTGCATGGTAAGATAGAGGAGGAAAAGTAGAAATAGAAATGCTGCACCTAAAAATTGGAAGCAGAATGGGATGAGGGTGCCAGAGCAGATGAAAGATGCAAATCATTTGAGGCAAAACTTAACTGACTTCAAATGCAGTTTAAATTAGATATTAGAATAAAGGATTCTTCCCTCGGAGGGTGGGGAGGCCCTGGCACAGGCTGCCCAGAGCAGCTGTGGCTGCCCCATCCCTGGGAGTGTCCAAGGCCAGGTTAGACGGGGCTTGGAGCAACCTGGGCTCGTGGAAGGTGTCCCTGCCCACGGCAGGGAGTGAAATGAGATGATCTTCAAGATCCCTTCCAACCCAGGCTGGCCTGTGATTCTATAATTCTAATATCTCACCCCACATCTTTGCCAGCAGCTTCGTAATGACCCTATTCTTAAATCTTGTTCAAGCCTCCCTGGGGGAGGAGGGTGAGCAGGAATTATTCTGAAGAAAAAGGTTGTACACAGCTCCTGAGTGGAGAAATTTATAAAGCTTGTGAGGGGAGGAATTTCTCAGGGTGAGGGTGAAAAACATTTTAAGTTTCACTGGTTCAATTTAAACCCTGATCTGTCATACAAATGTTCTCGATCTTTGGCAAAGTTGGCTTTTAAATTTATTTTTAACAGCTTTTTGTGTCATCCACTCCCGAAGTGAGGAGTGGTGGCAGCCGAGTACATGGCACCACTAGCAAACCAGGCAGGGCTCAAGTGGATAAAAGCTTTCTGAAGAAAACTCCAGATTTCCCAGGGCATGTTTACTGAGAGGAGGAAGAAAGGGCTTTGTTGCACAAACATTCCTGCAGCTCCCCAGCTGCTGCTGTGCACAGCCAGGGGGAAGGGGATCAGCTGCACTCTCCGGGATATGAGGAACGGTGCCGAGGGGAAAAAAAAGCTCAAGACATTAGTTATTTTCCAGATTGATTTCTCCCCTGCTTGGACTAAACACCAAGCACTCTGTTCCTGAACAAAATGGGATTTGGGTGCCAAGGCCCAAGGTGCCATTTGAATTTTTACTCAGCCAAACATATCCATGGCAGCACTAGTCCCTCCTTTTCTTCAGCCTCCTATAAACAAGTAATTGCTGATTGCTGACAAACAGCTTTAGTATTTTGCAAGTGGTCTTGCACGAGTCGAGCCTTGGAAGGCGCTATAGATGCATCCACAATGTCTGGATCCACCCAGATAGTTCCACTAAGCTCGTCCATGGAGCATGAGGGAGCCTTCTGCAGGTGGAGACTGCAGCGTCTGCACAGCTCAGGATCTGGTCCTGTCAGTCTGGAATTGTCAAGTGATGAAGGAGGAGAGTAAAACTTGTGCCACATTGAGCAGAAAGAAGCCACACGTGGATTCCTCCTCTTTGCATGTGCAGTGTCAAAGGGCCACACATGTGGTTACTCTGCAGACTTGGGCAAATCCAACTTTCTGTCAGCAAGTATCACCTAAAGACTTGCTCACAGTGAAGAACAAATTCAACGTTTCACCTTTTGCATCTTCCAAAAGTTGTTTTTTAAATGCTGTGTGTGGGTGAGGGTTCTTGCTAATGCTGCAATTCAGTACTTCGTTTCCAATGCTCGCAGCGGATGTGTCAGTCTTGGTTCAGGCTGTAGGAGTGTTCAAATATAGCCCCAAGTCACTGCTAAACAATCCCATACATAGGAAGATAAGGTTGTTTTTCTCCTTATTCTTGAAACTGTCATGTATCTTCCTCTTACTTGTTAAGCAGAGTTCAAAGATTTATATGGCTGGTGTGGGTTTTTTTTTTAAATTGTTTGTTTTTTTCCAAGAGGATTCTTTAAATCAAACCTGTAGTCCTCCTTCTCTTCTCTTGATACACAGTCTGATTATCCCTCTGTCTTTTCTAATACAGATGGCTATAGTGTCATTACTTCTGCTGTACAGTAACCCTGCCAGCTACTGCACTGGGACAGTGTGACAAAAGCAGACCACTGGCTTCATGTAAGGAGGTGCTCCCTCAGCAGTGTGCCAGTGGCCAAGCTTTAAGATGCATGTTTAAGTGAGACACAGGACTGACTCAAAATGGCTTTGCTGTTTGCTCTTTCCACTGGGACTCCTCTTTCCCCTTATTAATCCTGCTGCTGTTGCCTTTCTGACCAAGCTTGTTGACTCTACAAAGAAAGACACCACAATAATCTTGTTGGGGTTCAGGGTCTGTTCCCTTGGAGTTACTCATGTTGCACTCTAATTGCAGAAGACAATTTCTCCCCTCATGTGGTCAAAACTGGTGATCAGGTTCCTTCAGCAGCACCTCCTCTCTCTTTCCTCCAGACTGGAGCATATGTAAAAAGCACACAGGGTAGTAGGAGTGTGGAGAGTAGAAGGAGTCTGCTCAGCATAGATGCTTCCCCTTCCAGCAGAGGCTTTTCAGGAGCACCATGTAAGGTTTGCTCGAGTCACTGCCACAAGATGATGTTTTCCCAGTTCAGGAGTCCAAAGGTAATTCTCAGAGGGGAGATCCTTCCTCACAACTGGCTGGGTAGCAGTTAAGCCTCAGACTAAGATTCTCCTCTCTGCTCAGGAAGCATGCAGCTTCTCTGTGGCTCTTTAAGATCACTCATTAATAGATATCACTGCTGTTCTGCAGGCTCAGGGGTATTGCAGCTCCTTTTAGGTGCGTCCTCTGTTTGCAGTGGATGCATTTGTGCAGTGTCTCTGTGTTACTATCCGAACTGGCCACTGGATTGCACCATTGCTCCAAATAATGCATCTGAAAGCAAGGCAGTGCCTGAGAGCAGAGCCAGCTCTGTGTGTGAAACACCTTTTGTGTTCTTGCTTTCCAAGGTCCCTCTGAGAGAACAGAAACGACATGCTGAGCCTGCTACAAGAAAATCAGCCTCTGGTCAAGTTTTGTCTTCATTTGTGGGCTGGTGGGGATGAGAAACACAGCCACCTTTGATCCCCTCAGGCCATGGTTCCTGTGGTGTACTCAGCCACACTCTGAAGAGCTGGGCAAGAGCTGCTGCCTGGAGCTTCAGAAGAACATCCTGTCTGTGGTCTCTCATCTCATGGTGGAGGTGAGAAGACTGAGCAGCTTAGAGAACTAACTGCTTTATTTGAAAGACTCTGGTGAGAGGAAGAAACATCAGCACAGACAGGCAGAGTCCAGGCTGCACAACAGATCCATCACAGCAGGGTCTTCTGAGATATGGAGAACTGGGACGTGGAAGGGCCTTTTAATGAACTGGAGCAAATGGCTCTTGCAATAGTTGTCTTGCTTCCACCCCACACATCACCTGTCTAGGGCCAGGTGTGCCTGGAGCTGTTGGTGTGTTCTCTATCCCCCATTCCAGGAGCCAGCAGCCTGAGGCATGGGCTGCTGCAGGCCTGCCGGAGCTCGGTGACAGATGCATTTCTGCAGAGAGGTCAGCTGAGCCTCCTACAGATTTGGGCCAGGGTTACCACATATAGATCCTCTGCCTCAGGCCTTGTGCAAGGCAGGGAAACCCTATAATCAGTGTTCAGATCCTCCAGCGGGCCTCCTCTGGGGTTTTTGGAGGAGCTTCCCCAAACCTGACCTGCCCCAGCTTGTGCTTATGTTGGAGGTCTCTTCTTAGTCAGTCAGATCCTTGTGTTGCCTTGGTGCCATTCAGTTGTCAGACTCCTCCAGTGGACCCTAATTCTCTGTTGTGACTCTGGATTGGCTGCCCAGCGATTACAGTTCATTTCATATTTAACCCATCACCTTAAAGCCACAGGTCAGGTATTTCTATTTCCTCTGGTGACACTGCTCCTCTCACGGGTATTAACTTGATTGCTTGTCTCAAAAACCCATGATATTAACTCTGTGAACCTTTTTGACAATGAGACTCTTGCTATCCTGAGCAAAACCTTAATGATGAGGAAAACCTGAGCATTGTAGGCAGAATTTCTTCACAGAAAGGGTGGTTAAGCCTAAGGAAGTGGTTAAGTCCCCATCACTGGAGGGATTCCAAAGCCATGTGGATGTGGCACTTGGAGACACAGTTTTAGTGGTGGGCTTGGCGGTGCTGAGGGAACAGTTGGATCATCTTAAAGGTCTTTTCCAACCCTAACAATTCTATGATATGATTGAGCCAACCTTGTTGGCTTTTCTGAGAGACAAAGAGGATACAAAGGTACTTGTGCAGAATCAGCACAGCTGTGGGACTGGGGGAAGAGCTGGCACTGAAAACAGGAGAAGAGCTTTGCCTGGCTTCACTTCAGGTGGTGCAATGGTCCAGCTCAGCTCAGGGACATCATTCCCAGAGCACAGGAGAAGGGGAGTCACTGGCACTGCATCCAGTTGTTGAGCTCATGTATAGCTGGGCTTAAGGCAAGGCAGGCTACAAACAAGCTCAGACTGAGGTGCTTAACTCATGTCCAGCAAGACATATTCATTGCTTTATCACTGTGCCCCCTGACCTTGGCTAAATTAAAAAACTTCACTGCAATCAAAGTCACTGGGATTACTTGTGTTTACAGAGACTTCAAGGATCTCTACAATATACTCCAGCACTGCTATTTTAAGAAATAATGGTAGAATGTGTGTTTATTTCACAGAAAACCAGATATATTGTGCAAACATGACAGTTAAGCTTTGCAGTCATTGTTGAGTTGTAATTTAAGGTGCCCTTAGGAAACGCTGAGTTCAAAAGGAATCTGTATCTTAAAATTACATCCTCGGAGTAGGTAGGAAGTAACCCAGCTTTACAAGTTGCCAAATATTTGGGATTGTTTGAGGCTATTTGATGTAACTGTGCAGTCATTTTTCAGGGATGCTTTGGATGATTCAATTAGGCTTGCAAGAAGGTTTAACAGCTTGTTGCTGATAAAAGCTCTGTGCTGCCGTTCCTGGCTGTGATGCACAGAAAGGAGCAGAGTGGCAATCTCATCTCCAGAACCCAGACTGTTACCAGCCTAACATGGTACAAGAGGCCTGCATTTCCTTTGGCCTCACTGCTGAGGTGGCTCCAGTAGCCCTTGGTTGTCATTCCTCTGGTACAGATCACAGCCACCCAGAGCTGGATTGATGCCAGAAGAGATTGTATTAGGTGTGTTTTAATTATCCAGTTGATGTTGTACCGATTGCTGACACAGCCCCGGAGGCAAAGCTGTCCGATGCCACATATGACTTGACTTCTGGAGGTGAGGCAAGTGAGTGTTGTGCATGGAGACAATAAATTGATTTACCAGCCAACAGAGCTTTCTATTCAGAGCTGTTAGGCTCCCCTAGATGGGCAGATGAATCGTCATAAATACAGCAAATGTGGCATTTCTGAGCTGAGGTTAGCCTTTGAGAAAGCATAAGGAGAAACAGAAATGAGTTCAAAACAGAATTTTCACTGGTGTTGATCTGTGTTGCTCTGTTAAGAATAAAAAGTAAATCAACATATTATGTTGGGAGGAATTTTCACAAAAGCTACAGAAAGAAGTTCCTGTCTTGATTCTAAATGAACAGTACAAAATCTATTTTAAAAAGGAATATTTTATGCAATTCTTCAGTCATGACCCAGAGCATGGAATGACTGAAGTTTCAAAACATTTTGGTTTTTATCTTGTGCTAATTCTTTTGAAATCAGCAAGATTTAAATGGCCACTGCAGAGAAGAAGAAAATCACATTCTTTGATGCTTTTACCAAGCATTTTGATAAAGAAATGTGCAAAGAAGCTCTGGCTAGAGATGAAACTTGAAATACTTTGTCCCTTAGTTCATTAATTCATTTCACCTAAGTAGCACTAATAACGTGCCATCACTTACATGAATATGAAGAAATCCACTCAAAGGCCAAGGCCCCAGTGCTCCCTGACTGCATGGACACCTTTCTGTCATTTTCTAAATGGCAGGATTGGTTTTGATCTCTGCATCGAAGCCCAGTGAAGTTTTGGGTTGTGGGGTTTTTTTGATGAAGAAATATTTGTCTCTTCTAATATGCTTCTTCGTCTCCAAAAAACTTCTTAAGCTTTATCTCCCTGTCACCACCAGAGCAGGAAAGTTGCTTTCACCTTCCATCTGTAGTCATACTCCTCTCACTTCATCTTTAAAAGAGGAAAGAAAAAAAATCCTTATTTCAAATCACAGAATTGTTTAGGTTGGAAAGGACCTTTGAGATCATCGAGTCCAACCACAGTCAGAACTTTGGGCAATTCTTTGCCCTTAGTAATCTCTCTGTCTCCTGAAAGGAAATGGGTAAGTCCTCTGATTGGAAAGGGATGTGATAAAATATCTGTGCTCAGTTTATGGGAAGCACAAGGATAAATATATGCTCTGCAATATTGGCCTTCACCATGTATCAACTGCAGGGCAGAGCTCGTAACCCACAAAGCAGGGAATCTCTCAAGATAGGAAAGTAGCAAAGATTCTCTTCACAACTTTTATATTATTTTATTCTGCCACTGAGAGAAGGAATGAAAGAATCCAACCACAGGAAATTGCTGGGGAATCCAAAAGCACCTTCCCAGAACTAGAGGCAGGCAGCTTTTTGCACAGGTTTGGCTGAATCTGTTTGAAGTCAAGGGCAGACCTGTTTTAAATGAGATACTTCAGAGGGAAATTGCTGAGTTTAAGGTGGGCTCTGGATTTCACTGACTGTACACGGGAAAGCTGAAAATGCAACAGCCAAAAAGGGGAAGAAAATTAAGGCAGAAGGATCTGGGGTTACATATTTATGAACTAGATAGATATTAATAGTTTAATTTAAAATATTTTTTCCCACTAGAGTCTCCCATATATTCTTGTCTTGCAAGGATGCTTCCTTCCCACTCCTGCAAGTTGTTTTTCCTCCCCCAAAGCCGCAGTGCCAGTGACCTTGCATTCAGGAAATAACCGAGCCTTTTTTAGCCTCGGTGCTAATAGCTCAGTTCAGCGCTGTTAAGTTCTGTCAGCTTTGTTTTGCGACATTTATAGACATTGAAATGTTACAGTGTATTTAAACACGGAGATCAGCTCAACTGTCCTTATCTTTTTGTTTAATAAACACCCGGTGTTAACTCTGCTTTGCCAGGCTGGGGGATGTGCAGGCACGTGCGTGAGAGGGAATTCAATGAGCTGCAGCAGATGATGTTTTGCTCTTCTCCAAGCACATCGCTGTGATTACAGTTCATGCACACGCCCCCAGAAAAACCCGGAGTACTGACTCTTAGTGCGTGTTAGACGCCGGATTTCCAGCTTGCTGCTCTGTCCCCCGACACGGACAGGATGGTGTGGTGGGGTTTAATTTGTATCGTGGACTCTGTGCAACATTCTCAGCCACACTGACGCTCTGCGTACTGTTGGTTGTTAGCAGCTCACTTTACATTCACCTGGTAGTGAATCTCGCACAGGAGCAGTTTTACTGAAGGCAAAAAATCTGTCTCAAAATGTTGTGTTTTGAACCTCACCAAACAAGATTTGATAATGCCATAAGAGCCAACAAAAAGAATCGTCAGTTAATGCATAAATTTTGATTCTGAAATAGATAGCAATGACATGAAACAAACTGCACTTTTGAGGCATGAAAAACTATTAGAATTCGAGGATTCTAGATGGTGGGGTTTAGATCTTGAGATGGAAGTTGCAGTGCAGATGTTGTTATTACTTCTTTATTCTGTATTGACACTGTAAGGTGTTGTGGGAAATGTAGTTAGAAAATGGACAACTGGTTGAATTCTAGGGCTTACCTGGAAGTTCAGGACCTTTTATTTCCATTCCTGGAAATGCAGGCATCAGCTTCCTAATTCAGTTCTGGAGATTGCTTCCTCATGTACTACCTTAACAGCTCATTGACACTTGTTTTCCCTGGCCCATTGTAGCATGAGTTGTGTGTAGTCTATTTTATTTGATTACTCTGGAAGCCAAGAGCTCCTTGACTTCTATTTTCATCTGGTGTGAAACAAAACTGAGCTCAGTCCTGCGAGATGCCAGGGAAGGCTCTTCAATTCTGGCCATCCGGTGAACGCTGTTTAATTTTGAGTGGTGCTTTCTACCTGGCAATGCTGAGGCCACCTGTCCAAGCTAAAATGAAATGTGGACAGTCTGGGTGACACGATGGGACACCTTTCCAGAGGTTGTTACACCAGTGTGGGGTTGAAACTTCATCAGCATTACAGCAGTCCCACTATTTCTGTCTTCTGCAGCCTCTCTGTGAAAGAGCCAAGCAGTGCCTGCAGAAACAGGGAAAGAATCCCAGAATCAGAATCCCAGACTGGTTTGGATCGAGAGGGACCTTAAAGCCTATCCAGTGCCACCCCCTGCCATGGGCAGGGACACCTTCCACTAGCACAGGTTGCTCCAAGTCCTATCTAACCTGGCCTTGGACACTTTGAGGACTGGGGCAGCCACAGCTTCTCTGGGCAACCTGTGCCAGGGCCTCACCACCCTCACAGGGAAAAATTTCTTCCTAATATCCATTCTAAACCTATTCTCTGTCAGTTTGAAGCCATTTCCCCTTGTCCAGTCCTGATAGTTCCTGATGAACAGTCCCTCTCCAGCTTCCTTGCAGCCCCTTCAGATCCTGGAAGGTGCTCTGAGGTCTCCACACAACCTTCTCTTCTCCAGACAAGCTCTTGCTTAGCTTTCTCTCTTTTTGTGCTACCTGGCAGTTCCTCAAGCCCTGTCTCCTAATCCCTTCATGCTTATTTCTCCAAAGTTCCCCTCCTTTTTTATCGCTTTGAGTTCCAGTTGACACTTTACCTCCAGAGTAAACCCATGAGAGGAAAAAGTAATGATCATCCAGGTGATGATGGCCATCACCCAGCCTGTTTAGCCCACAGGTTCTTTGGGTTATAAATGTGTCCCTCTGAGCATTTTGCAAGGCAAGGGTCTGTCTCAGTGCTTGTTAGGCACTGCTGTATCCTAGTGTTCACTGAAAACTTTATGCCAGCTGGGGATGGTGTTATTAGCACTGGCTGGTGTAACTGGGCCTCACTTGACAGGAGGGCAATCGACTGTCTCCAGTGTTTAAGAATCACCCTGTCTGTAACAACACTTCAAGCAACACCTTTGTACAACCTCCACAACTGCCCGAGGCATTTGCCAGCTTTTGATCACTATGATGCACTGTGAGTTCCAGCAAAGACCTTTGCTTCTCTTAAATAGGCTTCAGAATAATGCTGCTTTTCACAACACTCACTTGACTGTTTTCAGAGATTACTTTGCACAACAAATATCCCTAGAACGGCAATATGTGAACAGAGATTAATGTTTTACATAGTGGGACAAGTAATTTCAACTCTGCTCATGTCTTGCCAAAAAATAACGTAGCTAAATGGAAGTGATGAGTAGGGAAATGATGGCACTCTCTTCACTTGCCAAATGCTCTTTTCCAGCCCTCTATGCCCTCTCCCACAAGCTACAGAGTCCTCAGCAAATCGCATTTCATGTCAAATATGGAAAAGGAGATTCAGAGACATGAAGTGTGGTCCTTTTAAAGCATTCATGAGAGACAAAGTGTTAGCATAAATGAATGGGACAAACCCAGTATTTCACAAGAACCTGTGTAGTGTATGAGGGATGGGTGCACTTCAGCTTTAAATAATTACAGACCCTTTGCTGTTCATAGTTATTTAAATTACTTGAAAGATGGGTGAACTCAGAACAGGGGGCTCTGTCTAAACATAATTGATGATGAACTACTTAAATCGGCTTTTGGTCTGTTCTTCAGCTCTCAGTGCTTTTCTCAAGGTGACCGATGGTAATTTACAGCAATTCCTCGAAAGCTGGCAGAGCCATTGATTTTGACCTGAGCTTTCAAGTGATGAGCTACCAATTACTGCTGTAAAGGTTTGAGCTGCTCTCTGTGGAAGCACATGCAGCACCGGCCCTTCAGCACTTCGAGATGGCAAGATATCCAATGTATTGATTGTCTCCTATTGATGAAGCTCCTGGGCAGTAGCTGCTGCAGATCTGGAGATTTTTGGCCATCTCGCATTTAATGACTTTCCCAAGTGGAGGCTTTAATGTGCATATTTAGCAGTAATACCCAATTAGCAGCGGACACAATAGGTACTGATTGATGGGTTTACAGGGAACTGCACAACATACACCATGGACAAAAGTTCCCCTCCCTCTTTGGCAAGGATAGATCACATGTAAAGTAACACAAGGAAAAATATCAAAGCCTACAACGCAAATCTTAAATGAAAAGCTAATCGAAATTCACCATACAGTGCTTGATTAGCTTAGAGACTTTAGTGCCAAGTGAGAGGTTTATTTGCACAAGTTTGAACTCCTGATTTCTGTTTTGGCCTTTATTCCTGGGGACCAGAGGAATTTATCTAACTTACAGCTTCCAAAGACACCGTGTAAGGGGTTCTAAAACTGCCTCTAGCCTCAGTAAGCAGATTTGCAAAATCCTTTCTCTTCTGTGCAGAGATCTTCGGCAGATGTACTATTCAACTACCAGGAAAGCTATTTGTTGT
Organism: Myiotriccus ornatus; assembly: GCA_036023395.1. Classification (NCBI taxonomy): domain Eukaryota; kingdom Metazoa; phylum Chordata; class Aves; order Passeriformes; family Tyrannidae; genus Myiotriccus; species Myiotriccus ornatus. The sequence continues at coordinate 73,389,270 of JAYRBT010000042.1, forward strand.
TATCTGCTATCCCTGGCAACTCCACCTATCTTTCATTGCAAACTCCAGCTATCTTTCCTGGGAACTCCAGCTATCTTTATTGCTAGAATCAACCTTAAAAAAAAAACAAGCCTGAAATCATACACTTAAATGCAGGCACACATACAAGATAAGGAATATTAATATATGGCACACAGATAGGCCTTCCTTTAGGCCAAAAAGCCTTTTGTAAGTTCTTTGATCATCATTGTATTAGTTGGAGATTTTTGGTAGGATGAGGCAGAAGATGGTACTTGGCCTGTGCTCTCTGGAAGACCTTCTCGTAAAACTAACTCAATGTTGCCCCTGCCTTGCTGGTTGATTTCTGCCTGTCTTTATAGGTTTTTTTGGATCTGGTTTCCTTGTGTTCTGCATTTGTGAAGATCCTACCGCAGAGAAGCCAAAGGCTTGAGTTCCTCTAATGTCTACAGAGAAATAAAAAGCTGTAGCCCAAAGGCTGAGTAACACCATCTACAGAATATGCAGAATTTCCCTTGTAGCTTTGGGGCTTTTCTGAGGAAAGTTTCTGCATAGGTGCAGAGATTTTCAGAGAATTTCTAAGCAATGTGCACCTTCCTTTTAATTTATCCTGCTTTATTTCCAATGGCTTTTGGCTTTTTCGTGTGCAGTGGTTGCTCACAGTAATAACCCCTAAGAGACAAGCCGGCGTAAAGCTTCTCAAAGTACAACAGATGCTTGTAATATCACTGCCCTCTCCACAGGGACCTGTGTAAACTGATTCCTTACTGCACTCAGCATGTTAACATCCAGGAGCAGAATATTGTTTGTGGAATTTATAATGGGACCAGGGATTCCAAAAATTGATCCACGGGGTCTTATAACCAGAGTAGCTCCAAACTATACCCTGTCAGGCTGCCTCGACTTTGCTGGTTTTCAAACACAACTCAGTTTGCATTTACAGCTTGTTTGGAATAATTTTCACTTGGTACATCCTTAAAAAGAGACTGTGGAGGAGAACGATCATCTGCCGAGCACTGTTTGGGAACGTTTAGCACAAGGTTTTTTTGTGTTATTTAAATGGATGACTTTTTTGTCACCCTCGAAGAAATGCATCGTCACTCTGGCAACCTCTGTGGGGTGGAAGGTGTGCAGGCAGTGAGGGCATAAAGGAACAAGAGGCAGCAGAATGGTGTGCATGATGAATGAGAAAAAGAAGTCATTAGGAAAGCCTGGAGGAAAACCAGAAGGGACAAAAAAAATACTCCTCACAGGCGTGTGAGGCGAGAAAATGGGGTTGGTTTAATTTTCTACTGTCTTGACAGATTTCTGAGAGTGCTTGCAAGGGCTTAGTGGGAAAATATGCATGAAAAATGCAAAAGTTCATGGAAAAACATAAACTCCTTGTTTCCAATGTTCAAGGGTTTATGGCATTATTTTATCTTAACTCCCTGTTATTTATTGCTCAATATTTCTCCCATGAATAAATGTATCAACCTCACACCCCCCACTCTGCCAGACCCTTTTTTCTGCTCCAAAACCATCTTCCTCCCCATGAGCTCTTTGGTTATAAAAAATGATTTTCAGTCATAGAAAACTTCAGCAGGTGCCCACAGCCTCTCTCACTACATTCCTGTACCCCACCTGCAGACACTGATGAGCATCAGCCCTCGGCAGGTTTTTTCCACAACATTTTCTTTGTTTATGGCCCCTACTTGTTTGAGAAGGTACACAACAAATGTATTTCCCTCAGCAACTAAAGAGGAGGCAGAACTGGATCCCCTCAAGTAGTGTTTTCTATTCTTCCTCATCAAAAATATTACTATATCAGTAAAAATAGTAAGTACTCAAATTTATTCACTTGCATTTAGGGTTTACTTATTCTTTTTTCTACCAGAGTGGTATCTTCAGGTCATAATTAAATGGATAAAATGAAATGCTATTCAAGTTAATTTTTCATTAAAAATGCTATTGGAAAGTGGCATATTCCTGTAATATTGTTTATCAGAATAACGCACATTGGTACATGTGATTACCAGTAGGGTTCTTGAATATGTACAATACAAAAATCATAGAATCACAGAGTGGTTTGGGTTGGAAGGGACCTGAAAGATCATCCAGTTCCACCTCCTGCCACAGACAGGCACATCTTCCACTAGCCCAGGTTGCTGCAAGCCCCATCCAACCTGGCCTTGGACACTTCCAGGGATGGGGCAGCCACAGCTTCTCTGGGAAAACTGTGCCAGGGCCTCACCACCCTCACAGGGAAGATTTTCTCCCTAATATGTCATCTAATCCTACTCTCTTTGCTCTCTTTGTTTTGTTTTATATTGGGCTGGTTTTCCTTTTTTTTTTTTTTTTTTTTTTAAACCCTGTGGAAATCCTGGTCTTTGATGAAAATGGCAGCACACGGGCAGACCACCTTGTCCTTCCTTTTTCTAGGCAGTTTTCCTGCAGTAAGTATATCAATTCAGGTAAAGCAGTACAATCTTTCAGTGTTGGTAAGATGTTAGGTGTCGTATTCCTGGGATAAATTATAGATATAAAAAGCATTAAACACCACAAGCCTTTGAAGCTGGGGCATGTCCTGTGTTGTTGCTCCTGTTAATACAAATAGCAGTAGTGGTACCACCAGCCTCTACGTTCACCTGTTAATTGGCTTCTTACCTCATCCCTATGCGAAGTCCTAACTCCACTTATCATGAGTTCTTTAGCTGCTCCAGACACATTAAATCAACCTCCAAATATCTCTGCTGCACTTCCTCATCCTACAAAACCACAGTGTCCAGCACAGCTTTTCCTTGGTCCTTTTTCAGTTTGCTGATTGATTATAGATACTGCCCATGTGAGGGGAGCTGCTTATCAGACACACTCTCAGCTTCCCCATTATCTCACCTGCAGAGTTACAAGATCCTTAGACTGTCTAACACTGCTTTGGCAAACTCGTGTTAATTAGCTTTAAGCACATATATTCCATTGGCTAAGGAGTGCTTCTTGTCCTCTGAATCCCCTCTTTGTTTTTTTTTGTTTGTTTGCTTGTTTGTGTTTTGTTTTGGTCTTTTTTGTTTGTTTTTTTTTTTTTAATCAAAAATGAATATGTTTTAGGGCACTGCAGGTGGGATCCAAATTTGAGAACCTGTGTGACAACATCACTGGGGTTTGTAAATACTGCATTATTTTTCATGTGCACCAGAAAGACAGAACTGCCACCCTACCGCTATTACTCCCAAATCTAAAATCTTCTCCAAATTACCTTTGAAGAAAGATGTTCCGTGGCCAAAACGTGTGATAAAATAAAGGCATCCAACAGAAGCAGCACAAATGTATTCGGAGAGATATTTTATTTTCCCCTTCAGGATTATAAAGTCTGTGTTTAGGGACTGGCCTTGTGCTTGGCATGCCAAGTGTTTGTTTATGCAATTCATCTTCCACAGTCGGTGTGCTCCTCATGGGATGCTGGAAACTCACCCAGAGCAGAGGTGTGCTGGAAGGCCTCTGTGTATGATCGCTGCTTGAGATTTGGGCAACTCACCTTTTAGACAATTCTCATGAGCAGTTCACATTTTCCCAACAGAACCCCTCTCAAATCCCTTTCTAACTGATGGTTTTGACCTCTGCAGTTCCTGATCGCACTGAAGTATTTGCCTTTCTGCGCCTCAGCTTGTCCCTTTCCAGGCAGAGGCTGCTTGGGAAGGAAAACTAATGCAATACGTGTAAGCACATTCAGCAGACAATGCTAATAATCCCACACTGCTGGATGATTATTTATCTTTTTTTGTTTCTTTTTGGTGAGGCCCTGGGGAATTTGCACAAATCCAGAGGCAGAGAGGCATAAAACAGTGACGAGTGGCTCCCTTGGCTTGAACACTAAGCAGCAGCTCTGGCTCAAGTGATGAACCAAGGGTATTAAAATTATTCTTATAAAACAGTAAGAGATGCCTTCTCAGGGCGCTTTTCAGCACTGACAATTACCTCTGTTTAATCTGGGCTTCTGGGGCCCAGCTCAGGCCAACCACAGCACCACCAGTGTCACTGGAACTCTTCCCACCTCAATGAAGGCAGCGTTTTTTGCACTCTGATTTACCAACACGTGCTGCTTGGATGAAAGAGAGTTGCCTTTGTACACTGGCTTTTAAAAATATTTTCACTCTTGAAAGAAGCCTGATTGACAAAGAATATGAGCCACTGAATTACAACACACCAGATTTTACTAAGAACACTCTAAATATGCAAATTTATGGGAGGGGAAGCAATATTCTTACTCCTATTTAGGATGGGTTTGATAGAAATAATTCTCTTGTCACTTGTTACAGAGAAGAATTAATAATTTTGCTTTGTCTGTAGAAAGGCAAAAGCCAGCAATCATGTTACAAAGTAGGCTGCATAAATTGGTTGACTTTCAATGCCTCTTTCCCCACCACATCTTAGGAAGAAGAAAAGATTTCTTAATGGCGCCAGGTTCCATCAGAAGAGCAGCACACCATAGTTTTAACTGAGTAGGCCATGTCTTAGGAAAACAGGAGGCAAACTCCCTGGCCAATCAATTACCATATAAATAAGAACGTGCATATCTCCCCTCATATCAGCATCTTGCTTTTTTTGTTGTTGACTAAAATATGTTAATGGCTAAAAGCAGCTTTTCGTTTGAATAATGATTGAGTGCTTCTGTGAATTTCAGGTGGTGGAATATAAGCCCATCCTTTAGAAGTTTGCAGTTCCCCTGGAGTTCACCAGCTGCCTTTGCAGAGCCACACTTGAGATGTGTGAGATCACTGAGGAAAGAAGCACCACTGCCTGCTTTTGACTTGGCCAGAGGAGAGCCACCTCCTCTGAGAGAAAATGAATGACTGACACGCAGGGCACTAACTTTCATTGTTCAAGCAGGTAATTATTTACAGGAATCAGTAGTAACTCCATCATTCTGCACTGCAGGCCCTTCCTGCTACCAGAAGTTTTGTTGTCTTGCTCCATTTTTCAGTGGTAGGAGGATGGAAAACCCATTTGCTTGATAGTCAGTGGATTCCCAAACAGCCAGCTGCCCTGTTTTAATGGATTTATATTCCTTTATTGTGACAGATTCATTTTCACAGATTTCACAGAATATTCCAAGTTGGAAGGGACCCACAAGCATCATCAGTTCCAGTTCAAACAGGCACTGCAGTTCAAATCACTTCCCTATTTTAGGAAGAAAAAACTAAGGCAATACCATGCTCCCCACACCTCATTTCTGAAATAATTGAACACTGACTGCTTTATAGGAGTCTTGAGCTTGCCAGAGGAGGCAGGAGGTGGTTTGAGGCTGGAGAGTGCCCCGGTGGAACATCCCAGACTAGTCCTACCCTGTGGTGCACAGAAGGGCTCTGTGAGTGGTGCTTGCTAGACTGAACTCACCTTTAAAACTTCAGACAGCTCTGAATCAGCTGTTAGAAAAACAACTTCCACTAGATGGAAGGCTCTTCTTTCTGCTTTCTCCTCATCTCTTCCCCCTATTCACTGAGTTTGGGACCTGCAAGCCACTGTGCTTTGATTGCACCCCCCTTTCACTTGGAACAGCACTTGTATTGCATCAGCAATTCACCCTGCAAGGGCCATTTTCTCTGTCTGATTTGGTGTACTTAGCACATCTATCTGAAAAATCCAGGCTGTTAATTATTGGCTCCAAATGATATATATCTTTAAGCTGAAAGCGAGAAAAGTATCAGGCTTTTCTCAGCAGGGATTTGTTTCTCCCAAGTGAATTCCTTAAAGTATCTAAGTCTTTCTATCCCTTTCACTGTGGAATAAGAATCTATGACTATTTGTCTTGCTAGAGAGGAAAATAATCTATGTTGTACTACACAATTGGAATGGTGTAGATAAAGGAATGTGTAAATAGATATGCTTCTATTTGCTGCCAGCTGCCTATGTGCAATAAAAAGGGCAATACTGCAATAGTTGTAAGGACCTGTTTCATTAGTCTAGAAGGGGTTTTCCTGTTCGTGGAGTAAGATTTACCATAACCATCCTCATCAAATAGAAAAAAAAATAAATAGGGTTCAAGCAAACATGGCACTGGTATAAACAAACAAAAAAAATTAAGAAAATCCAGTTAAAGTTCTCTTTATGTACCTCCTGTATTTTTTTGGGCCATTGATAGTACACTTGGATCCTTAATTTCATACATCATTTTGATAAGCCAAACATGATATTCCATAACAGTGTACAGAGAAATTTCAGCATAATAGATAGAAATAAACAGAAGCCATATGGAACATGAATGGGATTGTCTTGCTTTGTTGCCCATAATCATCTTGGTCTAGTTCCATATGGTGATTGAGCTCTGTTTACATGACTTTGATGTGTAGGCATCTATGTCATTGGAGCTGTTAACCAATTAATAAAAATCCACTGCCATATGTGCTGATTCCACAGTTCACTGCTGTATTTGCATTGGAAGCTGATTTTGGAATGTTTATTCTCAATTCTGCTCTGATGATAATAATAGCCTTTTATACAGAAACTGCATTTTCACTTGTGCTTCTAAGTTGTGCTTATTGAGAGGGAGCTCTTGATGTGAACTAACGCAAAACTTTGGTAGAAATCCAGGTTAAAGCAATTCATGACCTGAAACAAGCTGGTTCTTTTCAGTCCATAAATTGGGAGCAAACTCGGGCCAGAAAGCAAAGCTTAAGTCAGGTAGATGCTAAAGAGGAGGTAGAAACTCATGAACAGGTTTCTGGACAAGGGCTGATGAAAACGATGGAAAGAACTTGATTTTGAGATGATTCATCAGTTGTTACAACATTTAGAAAGGGATTTAAATTTCACACTTTGCTTGAAGACCAGATCTTCTATGGATCCCATTAAAATTTTCCCGAGGGATAGGTTTTGAAATGTCTCCCTTCTAGAAGGTGTGTGGCTTTTTTGACACACCTGGTACGTGTTGAGGGGCAGGGCGTGGACTGGGTGGACCATTGCTTGGGACCAAAGTGCTTCTTCCTGTAACCTGTGGTCCTGGGAAGTGTTTCTCAGAAAAATCCATATCTGTAATCTTTCTCCACTGATCCTCACTTATCTCTGCCCTCCAGGAACCCCCAGCCAGGCCTCCTGAAGCAACAAATGTGTTTGTACAGCAGTGCTTCCTGTGGGTCAGCCCCACACGGACTCTGTGCCTCGTAATTAGCTCGTTTGAAATAGGGGCAACGGGTGATTTGCCAGAGTAAATTGTTTTGCTGCTAAATTCAGTGAGGCTAAGCAAGCAAATGAAGATTTGGCCCATTTTAGCGTTTATTTCCTTTAAAAGGGAATGACTTTGAAAAGAGCCTGTGGATTCAGGGGGCTGCTATTACCATAGCTCACTAATGATAATTACTGTGGAATTTCCTGTTTGAGGAAATCCAACTGTGAGTTCATAAACATGTGTCAAAGCAACGGAGAGGAAAAGCAAAATTCAAACAACTTTTCAGTCCCTTAAATCTTGCTTTTGATTTGCAGCTTTCCTTGGGTGTTCAATTCTGTTTTGCAGCAATGAAAGGCTCTGACAAGTTGCCTGGATGGGGGAAGAATTACACAAACAAAACCAGAAATGAAGCTGCTCTTTGTTATTGATGTATGTTATTTTACACTCTAAAAAGCAGCACAGGGATTTCTTCTCACCTTCTAAATTAATGTTTTTGCTTTATTATCCATACAGTGGTGCTGCACTGCCATTTTAGAAATTAGGGATGCATTGAAAAAATACCGGAGGTTCCGCTGATTCCATGTATTTATGTTGCTGATACATTATACATTGTAAATAAAAAGGCCCAGTGCACCATACTAAGTCATTTTGCATTAGAGGGCTCTCATTTGCAACTTTCTCTGGAGCAAATTTTAACAATAGTGAATTATGTTCCTTAGGTGAACCTGTTCAAAAATTATAGATTTAGAAATGACAAATAGCATACATTTGCTTCTGGTTCATATGAAATGAAAGGCTAGAATATATAGAGTCAAACTGGGTACACTCTCCTACATAATGCTGTCTTATTTTGAATAAAAAAAAAAGAGCTTGCATGACTTATCAAGCCCAACCTGGTGAGATGTCCCAGCCTTATTTTGAAACATAACCTTGCTGTTCCCATAAGGTCAGCTGGCCTCAGTGCTGAGTCTAATCTTAGAGACCCACCATGCAAACCTGCTGCACCTTGAGAGGAAACATAGATGATCATTTACTGAGTAAAAAAAAAAAAAAAATCCAAATAACAAAAAAATCTGTAGCCTGAGGCTATTCCACTATTTTATCATTAAAACTTGCTTGCTGTGACCCAAGTCTAGTCTATACTCAGCTTTAGATCCTACCTAGAGAATTCTGGTCTTCTACCAGCACTGTTAAAATAACACAAGTGGTGCACATCTTGCACTGACACTCTGCTAAAAGATGTTGAACAGCTGTATTAGCACCAAAGGTTTCCAGGAAGGTTCCTACAGCCCTTACAGTCACCACTGCTCTGATTCAAATGTGCCCAGGAGCACATTCCAAATTTCTACATAATCTCCTTTTCCAACCTGAGCCTGCTGCCTCAGGATGGCGTTCATGCAAAGCCACCTCCAAACAAGCTGTTTATTCAGACACAGAAAAGGATGCAGAGGGGCTGAGGTACAACTTGCAAGAGTTTCCTGCTGCCTGAAGGTTATGGAAGTGCACTGGTCCAGCCAAAAATCTGGACATGACTCCCTCCCCTCCCATTTGTGCTACTGCTCTGAGGAATTAAATGCCACTCTCAGCAAGGACCTCACCACAATCTTTTCCATGCTGGAAGAAAGCAACTTGTAGTCTCCTATCAACTGGGAGCTAATTAAGAAAGTGGCAAAGGCCACAGAGAGATCAAATAATTGCAGGAGAAATAATTCTAAGAACAAATAATTGCAAGAGAAAAAACCCTCACTAAGTTTATCCTATGTAAGATAAATTGAATGCTTTATTCAGCCATGAATTTCACTGCTACATCTCATTTTGATGTGGCAGATGTCTATAATTGGAGATGAGAAAAGTGGTTTTGGTTTAAAATAGTAGTATTTATTCTAAATCCATTGACTGGACATGTTTATGAAGGGGAAAGTAGAAGCAGTGTTCTTCAATTGTCCTTTTGGGGTTGCAAAATGTTAATACAAGAAAAATGCAAGCATAAAGAAGTGCATTTGAAATAGAAAAGAGGTCTGGGCAAGGCAAGGCAAGAGCATTCAAGTTGGGTACATAAAATCCCAAAGGCATGATTGTGAGTAAATTTGGGAATTAGGCAATCTGAACGTGTGGTTTTGCAGAAGAAACCTGGCAGGCTTTGAAGTAAAAAAAAATACAACATTTGGTTTTTTCGGCCTGAGGGGTTAGTCTAAAATCAATCACAGGCATGCTGTGCCTTAATTTCAGGTCAGACCTGGTGGCCACAGGAGCCCAGGAAAGACACTGAAAAGTCTAGAGATTTTTGTGTGGGACTTGTATTTGGCGAGAAAAAGGACTGATCCAAGCAGCTACAAGGCTCTTTCATCTGACCTCATTAGTACACAAAGCTTTAGAACAAGCACTGAAGGAAAACTAATTAAAGATGTGGAGGTATATGAAAACCTAGTTAAAATGCAGCAGGACTTCACCAAAGATAGAACATACCAGACTCAGCCAGTGTGATAAAGTCTGATAAATCATTTTTTCAGACAATGAAAATACAGTAGATCAAATCTGTCTGGACTTCAATAAAACATTTGAGAGGATGCCATGCGAGAAAATATTAATTAAGATGGAGAGATGTGGATGAATGTAAGAAATGAAAAGTGAGGACAATAGCATGTGCTGAAAGGGAAGTCTAGATGGAAGGAGGTTACTAATGCGGTTCCACAGGGACTGATCTCATAAGTAATCTCAGTTAAAATTTTATTAGTGACCTTGGCACAAAAAACATGAGTGTGCTAATGAAATTTGCTGATGACATAAACCTAAGACCTGCTGTTACAACAGAAAAGGACTGGAATACCTTATGGAAAGAAATGGATGAGTCTGCGGACTGGAGAAAGAGAAATGAGATGCAATTTAATAGTAGAAATACAAAGTCATGCACTTAGCAGAAATTCATATTAATTTTAGTAAAGTGGGGTGAGGAGGAGGCTTCTCCAGATGGACAGAAGAAAAAGTGTTGCATGAACTAATCTAAAAAGCAGAAGAGTGCACAGTGAGCTGCCTTCTGTCAGACAGGGGGACACCATGCAGCCAGAGGTGTCAGGGCAGTGATTCCAGGGCAGAACCTGTGTTCACAGCCCCCCTTTCTGACAGCAGTCACCAGCAGAAGCCAGGGTGGGTGAGTCTAGCAGGATTTTCCCTGAGCACTGGAAGCATCCGGCATTTTGTGACTCAGTGAGGCAGTGGCCTTGTGCCTCTAATTGTGTTTTGAGGGTTTTTTTTTCCCTTTCACTGATTTATCTCAGCGTACTTCCCATTCTTTTACTGGCAGTGACAATTTCTGAGTGTGTCAGTTTGAGGGAGTATAAAGGAAATGTCAGGATACTGATAAAACTGTGGGACAGAAGATGAATCTGGAGTCCTTTAGGATGATCACAGAATCCCCGAATACGCTGAGTTGGAAGGAACCCATGAGGATCATTGAGTCCAACCTTTAGTCCTGCACAGGGCCATCCCCAAAAGTCCCCCCATGTGCCTGAGAGGATCATCCAAACACTTCTTGAGCTCTGGCAGCCTTGGGGCTGTGCCCACTGCCGCGGGGAGCCTGTTCAGTGCCAACCACCCTCTGGGGGAAGAACCTTGTCCTGAGATCCAACCTGAGCCTGCCCTGACACAACTCCAGCCATTCCCTGGGTCCTGCCCCTGGTCCCCACAGAGGAGAGCTCAGTGCCTGCTCCTCCTCTTCCCCTCGGGAGGATGTTGAAGACCAAAATGAGGTTTCCCCGCAGTCTCCTCTTCTCCAGGCTGAACAGGTGATGCCACTTTGGACCTCTCCAAACTGCCTGGGGATGCGGGTAGATCCAGAGGAGCTACCGGTGTCACACACCTGTAAAAACAACGTTAGTGGAAGGGATAAACGCCAGTCTTCTTTCACACCGGCTGGGAAAACACAGTGGGGAGACACTGCCTGCTGACTTCCAGGGCTGCCGGAGAGTGACACCGCATGGGTCCCCGCGGGGCTGTTGTGTCACTCGGCTCCGCTCTTCCCCGCCCGCAGTCAGGTGGCGACGCCGCGAAACTTGACACCTAATTTATCCAAACAACAACTTTTCCCCGCACGCCCCCAGGGCAGCAGCGGGGCAGTCCGGGGGGATCGATGCCCCCCGGGATTCCCCCCGCGGGCGGGCGGGGCCCGTGCCCGGCCAGCGCCGCCCCAGCCCCGCAGCCCCGGCCGGTCCCGCCGCCTCCGCCCCGCCGAGCGAAACCGAAAGGCCGGGCTTTGCTCCGGCACCCGCCGGCCTTGGCTCCGCCGGCCGCACCTCTGGCAAAGGGCGGAGGGGAAGAGGTAAAAGGGAAAAGGTAAAAGCCGCCGGGAGAGGTGTGGGAGGGGCGCGGGCGCGGCGGGACCCCGCGGGCTGCTCCGGAGAGCCAGTGTGGATACCGGGACCCACTCAGGGATGCGTCAGACTGAGCACTGCGTGCTTCTCCTGAGAGCAACCTGCTGGGCTGCCCTTTAAATCTAACCCTAATCGGTTTTTTTTTGGATGAAAGGTGCCCTGTCTAAAGGGGGACCAACCGGTCGGGTGGTCTGGGATCCCCCCGCATTTTGCCCCCCCGGGCACGGGCTGTACCCCGAGCTCACAGGATTTCGGTGGGTTCTTTCTGCAGGACACCTTCGTTGTTGCCGTTTCCCGTAATAATACGATTCGTTTCCCGCAATAATATGATTCAAAGGTCGTAATGAGACAGGTTTATGCTGTAACAGGTTTTATGCCGGGCTATTACTTTTTACACCGATGCTCACACCTCTGTCTGGGAAGGGAGTCGGGGTTATCTGCGCAAGGATATGACTCAGCTGAATAGGATTCTCTACGCTGAGAACATGTGAAATAGTTTCCTGAGTTTGATGGTGGGTAGGTGGTGGATTTGCACTCTTGTGGATATCCCCACTGACTTCGTGGGAGAACTTCACGGGAGATTTCTGCACGTGACTTGCAGAATTGGAGCTTGTAACAATGTGAAACCTCCCGAGAAAAAGGGGTCACAATTACCATTGTCTGGACATGATACAAGTCGTCAGGAGATGATGCAAATTGTGAATGTTGAGATTCAACTCCATAAGCCACAGAATGACTCTTGAGGAGTATCTCTAGCAATGCATTCATATGCTGTGCTTTCAGGGTTTTATTTCCTCCTCTTTGTTACCAGTCCCTTGAAAATTAATTCCTCTTCACTCCCACTGTAGTAGATATTTATATGTAGTTCGTTCAGCACTCTTTCTACACGTGTTGCATCATATATTTGGTATGTAGTTAAAGCCCATATCGCCGTGTGTGTGCATAAGGGGCTGAATTTATGTTATATACGGAACCTGCCCAGATGTCCGAACGATAACCTTGTTGTTTTGTCGCAAGTTTTCCAGGCAGAAGGTGACACAAGGTTTAGTTAAGGCCGATTTAACTCCGGGGGGGAGGCTGTGGGAGGCTTTGAGTACACACTGGAACCGGTTCCTCTTGTTTGCTGCCATTAGCATTCCTGCAATTCCTCCCATCCAACCCCCCTTCCCAAGACACCCTGGTAGAAGTCCACCAACAAGCTGACACCCTTCAGGGCAGACAAAGGAGGTTAAGCCTCTCTTCCCGCACTTGCACAGCAGGGAAGCCGCCCATTCCCGGTTAGATGCCTTTTCCCTTCCCGCAGGGATAGCTGAGGGCACAGCCGGGAGTTCCCGGCCTCGCTGCTGTGTGTTGGATTGCTGGCCTTGCTGGGCATTTGGCGTTCTTATTTTCCTTTTTAACACCGAGGAGCTGTTGGCCTGTTAGAGCTCAACTTCTTCTCCTCTGGGCTTCTGTACGCCCAGCCTCGGTGGACGCAGGAGTAAAGCTCCCCACGGAACACGAGTCAGGGCCACTGCAGGGAGGAGCCTTATTTCGGGCACCGAAGCCTCTCCCAAGGAGGTGTGACCTGCTCCGGGGAGGTGTTTTGGCATCCAAGTGTGACTTTTGCCACTGAGGTGCTGCAGACTTTCATATGCTGCCTGAAAGGGCACTTCATCTTAGCCTCAAATCTTGCTGTTTGCTGAGAGTTCTCTGAATAGAGCTGAGTCAGTCAGTGATGTTTCTGTAACCAAAGACATCGGTCATTAAAGTTGCTTTTGCACAAATCACTTATTTCAGTGCCTTCAGACAAAAATATGCACAAATTCCAGGTGGAACTTCAATGAAGTGCAACGAAACTGAGTTCCCTGCGTGATTTTCTTCATTGTTAGAGCAGGAATTCAAAAAGTAAGAAAACATGGGGAGATGTAAACTGTATTTTTAAAGTTCTGCTGGACTGAATAAATGTTTAATAGTAGCACTGCCAGGGGAAGTGTGTTAACGGTATTTTTTGTACTCCCCTATGAACTCTAGAGCTTTTTTTTTTACTCTAAAGAATATTCATAGAGCCATGAAGTCATTGTGTGACTGAGCTGAGCAAGTGTTCTACATGCTTATGTGGATATTGGGTTTTATTGGTTTTAAATTGAACAGGGTTTTTTTCAGATAAATTGTTCAGAGTCAATCCAGTCCTTGGTGTAAAGGGTTTGTGCATAGTACGGTTGTGTTTGTGCTGTGCTGACTGCATTGATTTAATTTGGAAATTCAGATACAACAGAAGTTGTTTAGGAGGCGTTGTGTTATTAAAACTATAACTCTCATTTTATTTAAAATTGATTTTTAATTGAAATTGCAAACGTTTATGGTAGATGTTTGGGGGTTTTTTGTTTGCTGTTGTTGTTTTAATGAGAATTAACATTATAACTGTACGTTAAGGATTGTCACCTTGCAGATAATATATCCAGGAATGAAGAAGTCTGGTTAGGATTTATGTAACTTTTTTTTTTTTTTTTTTTTAAGGGCTGTAAAATTTTTCGTGAAAAAAACAGGCTATGTGGACAGCATAAAATATGACAAAATAAATACAGAAAAAAATGTAGACATTTGGAAAATGTAAAACCTTACCGGTTTTAATGGACATTAAAAAACCCCAAAGAAACAGGAAACCAGACCTCTAGAATATGTGGGTAAAAGCACTGATGGTGGGAAAGTTTGAATCAGCAATGTTTAAGAATGAAAAGGACTGAAGGTGCGGAGTAGTTGAAAAATAATGCCAGAAGACCTTTATTTTAACAACACTGCTGGGTATTACTATAATAAGGCCCAAGTTCAGTTGTATGTATACACTGTTCAAGCCTGACAACTCAGCTGGTGCCTTTTCAAGGAGACAATTATCCAAAAAGCTTTCTTTGCATCAGATGAGAGCCTGGCAGTTGGTACTACCAATATACTACAGAGCAGCTTAGTTCAGCCATCAAATTTTCCCTGACCCTGACTAAAATAGGCTCTTTTGTTATAAAATATAAGGCATTAAAAAAGGAGAATGAAATCTAATAATTGACTTATAATACCTGGTTTAAGAAATAAGAACATTCAAGGGAAGAAAAACTAAAGAAGAAATTATTTCTTCTCTTCTTCTGCTGGAAGTCTTGCTTTGTTCGTGCTTAGTGAATCTCAGGTGCCTCTAAGAACCAAGAACAAGCTGCCCAGTGCCAGGCACTCAGCACAGAATTCCAGCTGTTATTTGGGTTTTCCTGTAGGCTGGTGGCTCTACTCAGTTTTCCTTTCTTCCCGAACCAATCCCTTATGTCAGTCTAGTCTCCCTAGTTCAGTCTATTTAAAGAGCAAAGCTCTTCTCTCTGTATACAGATAAATGGTTTTGGGGAAAAGCATATATATATGTATTTCCTTAAGCTTTTTTTTTTTTTTTTTAATGCTTTCAAACTGTTCCAAATGTAAGGATATTTCTGTTTTCACCATTCAGGCATCATGAAGGGAGCTGCTCTCTTCATGTTACTTGTGTTTGCCCCATGGCAAATTTACAGGCAGTGTTCAGATCCTCTAAGAGAGACATTTTCTTTAACGACTTGCAAAGTATTTAATGGGTAATTGTTGGCTGAAGTGAAAATGGATCCCAGATCATCCATATGAGGTCTGAGACCATCCCTCCTCCTGTTCCTTGAGTGCAAACCTTGGTGCTGTGGCACATCCACTGTGTCACTTGACTGAGGGAAGGACAATCATCTCATGAGAGGTGAATTTGTTCTCATTTAGATCATGCTCTCCTGTGGAAAAACAGGAATTGCATGGAAAGAAAAAATACTGTTCTGAGCCTGTAATTAAAAATATGTCTTTGCACACACACAGGGACCTAAAATCCCATTGCTGAGGCAAACTCATCTCTAGAATTCCTGAAGATTTGCATGCTAGGCTTAGGAAGGGTATTGATACCTCTGTAACAAACTCAGTGCCTTTGGATTCATAAATAAACTTCCCATTTTTAAAACACATTGTAATTCTCTTGTGGGATGTCATAGTGATCCCGGTGTAGGTCGTCATCGAGGCTGAATCTCAAGATGAGCTGCATGGACCTCTGTGCCTTGATATGCTGGAATAACAGATAGGAATTGTAGGTGGCTACTTTTGAGGCCAAGCAGGGGAAGGGGATGTAGCAGCTGATGTGCTGATAGAAAAAGAAAAAAAAGGTGAGATAGAACAATCTCAGGTTTCATTTCAAGCTACATTAGTGGACTCAGATTTTCTGCTTATTATCCCTGGTTGGGACTCATTCAGCTTCTCTCATATCTCATCTCCAGTCTCTTATCTTGTTCAGATCCCATTTCTTTCACTTAGCCTTCTCAGTAACCTTTCCTGAACTCCTGTCTTTTGAGGCTGGAAAATTTCAGCCCACAAATAAAGTTATGAAGAACTAAAAATAGGATCTCAGACTTGGAAGCTCAGGTGATACCAACCAGGCTGCCCATAGCAGAGAAAATCCCTTGCAGTGTACCCTCATTGCCCTTCAGCAATATCTGCTAAGGGCTTTTGCTGTGATTTGTTCGTTCTGGAGATATCTTTTATCCTTTTTTTTTTACATTAGTACATTCTGGGAATACTTTTTTTAACTGTAAATTCTTGGCAGAGGCTGTAGCTGACTTTGTGTGCTGTGTAGTGCTTGTGTTTCACTAGTTTTTTCTAACTTTGAAATGAAGCCTGAAGTAGAACTTGGGCTTTCTCTTCCACGTGGCTCACACAACCAGCAGAGAGTGCATTGTCTTTGGCAATGATGCTGCAGGACCCTGGTGATAAAGTTGAATATCAGAGCTTCAGGAATAACAACCACCAGGAACTAATTGTCCACAGTGACATATCCTGACAAAGTGACAGCACAGCGCAGTGAAGATAAAAAGTGACAGCATACAGCAAGTTGCTGCAGGTAGACGCTTCAAAACAAAGAGACAAAGGATTAAACTAAACCTTAAACTCCTTACAGAGTTCTCAGGCCATTGGCAGTCCCTCGGTGGGGATTTTGCTGGCCGTCCCAGGCTCACACTGGGCCGTGGTGAGCATGGAAAACTTGGGCTAGGTGTGAAATGGGTGCACAGGCAAGGTTATTTACAAGGAAATAGGTCTCTTTTTCCCCTCCTTAGTCTCCAAGGAAGAATCTCGGTTAATATCCACATCTTCTTAGTATTCTCCTGGTATATGATCTACAATATCCCTGTTTTTCCCGATGCTGCACTCTCACGTACAAGTGTGTCTACTAAAATTTTGCCGCCAGCTAAAAAGCTGCAGAGCCACCTCTGTGTGAACATGAAGGAAAATGTATTACATGTTATTTGTTAGACCACTGAATATAAGGTCTACAAATGCACAATAATGTGCATGCTGAGAATGCAGTGTATTGGGGTGATCCACGCTGAAATACTTCATGGTGTCTTTTATCACACAGCTGAGGAGAAACAGAGAAAATTCAGAACCTAAACTTAGTGAGTCTGTTCTTATATTTAAGACACTGAATTATTATGGAAGAATTCATTGCCTGCCGTACAAGGAATTCAAAGACTAAGGTGTTTCTGTTCACAGACTTTACAAATCCATCTTTACCACTTTTGTCCAGAATTTTAATCTGCCATGTGAGGCAGGAAAAAGCAAAAAATTTATTTGTTTGCTACGTGCATAATCTTTTATGTGTTTACACATAAATTAATTGAATCAATGAGAGAAGTCCAGAGTTTTATGTGCTTTTTAAATCTAAACCTTACTCTCTCATTTGGTGAATTTTACTGATGACAGTCTGTAGTGTAGGGCAAGGTTCCACTTTTGGAAGCTGTCCCAAGCTTAAAAAGCCACTTGCTGGAAGCTTGAGTTTGAGGCTGAAATTCAGGAGTTTGGCACGTTCCCTACAAAACTGCCTTTGAAGAAAGCCTGTGCAATAAGAGCTGATTTCTGTAGCTTCAGAGAATCTTGGTGCTCCTGGCAGCTTGGTTATCTCCAGCTTCAACATGTGGGAGCATGGAAACCACAGTGGCTTTAGCCTTAAACCTCAGTTTGATATCACAGAGTATTCTGAGTCAGAAGGGACCCACAGGGACCATCAAGTCCAACTCTGAAGTAAATGGCCTGCGGTTCTGATCCCGATCTTTCAGAATAACTGTGCTCTCCTGCAGGGATGTAGCACTTACTGGATGAAATGGGAATCAAAAAGTCTCTTTTCTGAAAGATACTCCACTGGTTTAGGTTTATGTGGTTTGCACCCTGCGTTTCAGGAGTTGAGAACCGGCAGCTTCAACGTACCTGTAGCAGATTGGCTGGGGTTGTGTTCGTGGTGGGATGTCAGGGAGGGAATGCTGGATGGGATGCTGTAGCTGGGTGCTGCAAGGGTGACTTCCCACAGAAGGTGGATAATTCTCGAGGGTTTTCAGCAAAAACAATGATGCTGTGCTTGGGAGGAAAATGCCTGACAACCCAGGAGCGAGCTCCTATCCCAGCTCAGTCGAGGTCAGCAGGAGTTACAAGTTCAGTGTGAGTTGTGGTGAATTCTTCAGGCAGGGAATCTCACTCTGTGTCTGCATGAATGCCATTAAACCTGGAGGCAAGTTTTTGTTTGAATCTCGGAGGCCAGAAATAACCTTGAGGCCTCAAGGCTTGGTATCATCTTCCCTGCTCTGGTATGTCCGCTCTGTCTTGTTTGTTTGGCTTTTTGATCTTGCCTAATGGTAGGAAAATTCTTTTGTGGCAGTGTTCAGGTAGCAGAGTAAATTGTGGCTCTGTTTGTTTGTCTCTGCATCTGGATTTATTATACATTCAGCTTTGCTTGACAGAAAGATTAAGCAGACTTGACAAACTCACAGTTGTAACCTTATCTTTGCAGTCAGAAGTGGTACAAGTCAGGATAAAAGAGATGTTATTAAGACTTGCAGAGGAAAATACTGCAGGAAAAAATGAAAAGGAAAGAAATTAAATTTTTGTGCTTGATTTGACGTCTGTCTTTGCAAGCAGAGCTTGTAGTACTGCATATTGGTGTTGTACAAATGCCAGTGATGTTGTAGATCTCTTTTATAAGTCTTAAGTTTAATTCTGGGTGTAGTGGCCTCATTGATTGTTTACTGTGACCTGGCGGCATCCCATGTATAAATGTGTAATTATTTGCTGCACTTAAAATAGAAAGAAAACCTGCAATCTAGTGATTTTTAAGTAAATTTTTAAGTAATTAGCTCCACATATTGCATTTCTTGTTTCATCTGACAACCTGGTGTCTTTTCTCATCCGTTATCTTTTTTGTCACTTAAAACAGGCTTCTCTCTCTTCTGCTAAAATACCAAGCAAAGGGGGTTGTTTACTGAGAAACCTGTGAAGATATCCAGGTATACAATGGTACAAACTAGGAACCATTAAAAGTACAAACTAAAAGAAAGAAATTGCAAACTTGGGTAAACCTTATCCTTGATTTATTGTAGTTATCTTTGCTCTTAATTGTTTTGGATGAGAATGTCATTTTAATCATTAGATGCCTTTGAATGGTTAAAATAGCTTCATGTTCCAGCTGTAAACCTAGTAGGGCCCAGTTATTATAAATGAAATTATTATAAATTCACCTTTCAGGGGCTTTTTTGTGCTCTTTCTCTCTCTCTTTCTCTCTCTCTTTCTCTCTCTCTTTCTCTCTCTCTTTCTCTCTCTCTTTCTCTCTCTTTCTCTCTCTCTTTCTCTCTCTCTCTTTCTCTCTCTCTTTCTCTCTCTCTCTTTCTCTCTCTCTTTCTCTCTCTCTCTTTCTCTCTCTCTCTTTCTCTCTCTCTCTTTCTCTCTCTCTCTTTCT
>JAYRBT010000043.1:3091-121124 GCA_036023395.1 Myiotriccus ornatus
CTACACCCATCAAATCATTATTAATTGGTACCTGATTCCCTCATCTCTGTCCTTGTTTTTCTTTGCTGGAAAACCTGATAATCCCTGGCTATTTTTAGGGTGGTTTTCTTCCACAGCTCCTTTTTCCCAGCTAAAACCTCCTGAGATATTCAGGGCTTATTTGGACGTAAGCCCCTCTGAGGTATTTCCTATCGTGAGATATAGAAATAAAAAAAGCATGTGAAGAGTTTGTTCTACCCCCTTGCTTTGCAAAACACACCCCCTTGTCCTTGGCAGCTCCATCCCCCCAGGATCTGCACCCGATGTGTCAGCTCTGCTGGGAAAGGGACAGCAAGTGCAGAAGGAAGTTTATTGCCATGCAGGGGCTCCCTGGGGAATAGCACTTCAGCGGTTTAGTCCATGGCCTTTTCTGCTGCCCTCCCTCCTGGAAGCAGAGCACGACCTGTACATCACTCTCTCCGTTGTTTCTCCCACACTTTGCAGACCCAGGTCCTGCTCTTTTGGCCCCACTTTTCAGCAGATCGGGCATCATTTTCCAGGGTCCCCAGGAAATTTATGCAATTAATTGACCCATTACAAAGTGCAGAGCACAGGACAAGGGAAGTACAAATTTTTCAGCACCTACCACCTGGAAGTTTCCTTCTCCACAACACGCTCCCGTTCCCGCTGCCTCTGTAGGTGCCTCCATGAGTCCTTGTCCCAGCCCTGCCACACTGCCACATGCACATAAGAAATCAACAGGTCTTGCTTGCACAGCTCCTGACCCTAACCCTTGTTTTTCCTGCCCAGAGCTGAGGGAAATCTGATGGGAAATATTTATTAAAATATTAATAAACCACTGTTGTTGAGAGCAGTCATCAGCCCAGTCCTTCAGGCTTTGTAGAAGTTTGTAGGGAACAGACCTAAATTCCAATCCTACCTCTATATTTCTAACAGCTTTTCCTGGAGAGATTCTGGACAGTAGCTCATACAACAGAAAAAAAAAAAACTGCACAAGGAGTAACAGAAAGCTTGCCATGAAGAACAGAAGTTTGTGTTCTCCCTCATCAGGCTGGGACTGTAGGACCCAATCTCTGCCACCAAGAGACCATAGAGTTGTCATTAAGACTTAAACCTCTCCCACATGGGTATTTCTCAGAGAACTGGGTCAGCACGGAGCTACTCCCAGATGCCTGCAGTGCTTTGGGGAGGGGCAAGACAACCTCCCACTTCTGCTTGGAAAAATACAAGAGAATGAAAAGTCATTCCCCTTCTCTCTCTCTGACCCAGCACCAAAGCAGTCATGTAGGACAACACGGACTATGCATGGAAGGCCTGATTCAAATGGGAAAGAAAAAAACCCTAAACAACCAAACCCACCCCAAATTTCAAGGTAAAAATACACTGCTTCCTGAACAGGAGCACACAAAATGCATTGAAGCCACGGAGAAAATGACAAACCAGAAAAAAAAAAGGGCCAAAAGAAATGCTCTGCCTTGATACGCTCTCTGGTTGATCATTCGAAAGGAAATTCTCTACAGATCAGAAGCAATTACCAATAATTTTTCCTCTGTAACAAATTAATGGCTTGGGTTTCTGCTGAGGTGCTCGACATGTCCACTGAGGATTCTGAGGTCTGGCAGGATTCCTTATGGCTGATCCTGACCGGCCCAGGCCAAACCCACCCACCCCCTTCGTTGCTCCATCCCACATCCAGAGGGAATACTGATATCATATAGAAATACTCCCCTTCCCTACTACGTCGTCCTTTCTTACACATCCATGGAGCAGGTTTACTCCATCCTTTGTTGCCAACAACAGCTCTCCAGGCCAAATCCCAGCTCTCGCAGACACAAACTAAACACACGTAAGGCGATGATTCCATCAACTCCTGGCATTCCGAGCTCCCCATTCCCTGGATTGTTCATTCCAACACTCATCGCAATCTCACCTCAGCCCACAGGTCTCTGTCCTCAGAGGAAAATACAACCCGGTGGGACACAGCTCTGGTACCGCATTTCCTTTCATTCCTGAATGAAAATTCCTGAAAGGAAATTCCTCCAAACTCACAGGGAAATCCAATCCCTCAGACCCTGCATCCCTGGACATGAGGGCAACTGGAGTTTGAACTAGATCCCAGTGATCTGGAAAGATACGTTCCCATGAGCACAAGCCCATTGCTCCATCCATCCCTCATTTCCCTCCAGGGAGTCCCAAACTCCCACACCTCCCCTGCCTCTGTCGTCTGTCCCACAGCCAAGCCCAGCTCCAGGCTCTCCCCCAGCGCTGCGTCAGCTCCATCCCTGGTAGAGCTCCAAACACCTCCCGAGCTTGGCCCCCTCAGCTCCGGAACCCCCAAATCAATGCTCAGGCTCACAAACGGGGAACAACCTGCCCCTCTCAGCACAGCCAAACCCCACAGCTCTATGAACCCCACATTTACCTGGTCCTTTGCCCCTTCCTCTCGACCCCTCCCAGCATACACAGCTAGGACCAGACTGGAGTGGGAAAAAGAGCCATTTCCCAGGGAAATGCCAACAGCCGGGAAAAGAGAAGCATGTCCCTCTAACTTACCCCACCCCACGGGCAGGACCAGGTGCCCCCAGAGCTGGTCGGTGGGGCTGGAGCCTGTTGCCTTTGGTTGCTCACACCCCAAAGCATTTGGCATCGCTGGACCCAATTCAGTGATTTTCCCTATCCTGAAAGAGAAGAAAAAAAGAAAATTAAGTGCACTGTGGAAGTCAAGGGCTCCTGGCTTTCACCCTTCTGTTCTGATTACTCACTACAGGCATTTCTTCCCTAAAGCCTGCTCTTACCTAGGAAAAGCTGAGCAATTCAGAGTTGTTTGTGTGGCAGCTTCCCAAAGAATTTCTCTCTCCCAGCAGCTGCAGCAGCAACGCTCCACGGGAAGCCCTGACTGAGGCTGGGAATTGACACAGAACAAGCCAAAAGCATTCACTCAGCACCCAAACACTCAACAATAAACCAGTTTAGAGTCACCTTTGTCTCATCCTCCCACAAAGACAGAGGCTTTGGGATTCCAAGGTAAATCCAGAGACCCCCAGAGAGCAGCAGCCCCTCAGCCCTACCACGGGCTCCCCCAGGGTCACCTGGCAGGGAACCAGGTTACCCAGCCCCTGCTGTGCAGAACAGCACAGAGGAGGATGACATTTGGGATGTGTCCCTGGGCACTGGAGAGCATTCAGGCATCAGGGCCAAGTCCTGCCCAGCCACCAGTCACTGCAGACAGTTCAGCCCCAGCAGCAGAGGGATTTTCTGCCTCTCGCTCCCATATTATTTGGAACTGAACGGTGAGGAATAAGCCCTGAGCAGACAGGGCGGGACCGGCACCGGACACAAGCAACGCCAAGCAGCAGCAACCTCTGGCCTTGGCAGTGGACTGGGCCTTCCTAAGCCAGGCTCTGGGCTTCCTTTGCTTTCTTCCACCGCAATCATCCTGCCCCGAGAAGTGTTAAAACACAGACTGCACAGTTAGACATTTCGTGAAACAGAAATAAATTCCAACTCCAGAAAATCTCAGCGTCACACTTAGAAACCCTTCAGCAAAGCCCCTGGAAAAGCCAAGGTGAGGTGTGATTACCTGGAGTCCCAGGGAACCGAGGGGAAGGTGGGGAACAGAGAGCAAACGTCTTCAGCCGCTTCTCACTCCAGCCCCTACAGCAAGTGCAGCTTCCCTAGGATTTCATATCCACTGTGTCTCGTCTGAGCTAACCGTTTGAGCAAATGGGTACTCCAAAATACACTTCCTCTGTACTTAAGCAGCACAGACCCATCACCAGGAACTGGAATCCAAGGGCACATCTAAGCACGGTCCTCCCTCCTGCCGCTCTCTCCACACGTTCTCCTTCCAGCGGGATGTCGGTGCCGCTCCGCAGGGGCAAGAAAACTGCCTCTCGGTTCGCCTCCCTGCAGTCCCCGATGGCCACGAGAGGGGCAAAGGAGCGGCCGCGCCCCCGCCGCCCCAGAGACGACCTCCTCGAGGGCCTGACGTTGTATCTGCCGCTTCCGGGAGGGGGGAACCGGCGGCGCATTGAAATCCAATCCCGAGCCATTCCTTTTTCGTTGCACATTTCCCCAGGTCTTACTCCCAAGGTTGTCCTTACCTGTCCACGACCCACGCTCTCGTTTTTATCCCCAGTCCCAGTCGGCCCTAGACTCTTTTCGTCAATCAGCTTTTGCTGCCACACCCGCTGGAGACAGGGTCAGGAGCCCCCAGGCACAGCGCCATCCCTCACCCCAGCATGCTGAATGACCGGCTGGCGACCCCAGATGCGAGGATCACAAGACACACCACCACATCTGAACGACAAAAATTCCAGATTATATTTCAGCATATTAAATAAAAATACTAAAGGTAGTAAAGAAATTGTGTCAGAATAAGGGATAGGAGAGTAGCTGAGTTGAATGCAGACTCTAGGTGAACTGGTCAGCTTGAAATACATCTTTTAAAAGCTAGGTCCGTTTAAACACTTAAAATCACGACTAATTGATACGATTCTGAATGCATTCTTTGTGTAACAGTAAATGCTCTTGGCCAGTGCCAGGATACGTCTCATCCCTTCTCCACTGTGCTCCTGCAGGACATGGCTGTCGTAATCTGTGCTCCCAGACCCATCCAATAGCTCTTGCCCTCACACTGCTGCTGCGCCTCTCGCTCACTTGGTTAGTAAATGAGAGCAAAGTGTAAAACTTTAAAGAATGAACTAAAAAATTAGGAATCTTGTGTTTATTCTTCTGCAGGTTCTCACTGCTGTGGCCACAGGCACAGAGCAACTCCAGCACAAACACACACAGACACACACTGCACAAAGCCAAGACAAATAATAAGATGCAGAGACATTAAAAGGCTCTTTAAAAACCATGACTGCTGGGGCAGAGAAACCATCGGGGAGAATACCTAGGGGGCTGTAAGAAAGAATCTGTGATATACAAGGGAGCAATGGTTGTGAATATTTTTCTCTGTCACAGCTTCTGTGCAGGCTTTTCTAGCCCTTCTTAAACCTGTCCATCACAGAGGCAGTGGCAGCATTGCTGATGTCCTTGTCTTTGACCAGATCCATCTTGCAGCTAGAACTGGCTGTGCCCATCCTGGGGGCAACTCCTGGTGTCTTCTCACTGAACTCTCCACTGCGGACTGTGCTTGCACCACCAGGTAATGATGTCTTGCCACATAAACCAAATACACCAGCAACTGGCTGCAGGACAGAGAAGGGGGGTAAAAAATAGGAAGAGGGAGCCACAGAGAACATGAGGCAGAAGAGGGGGAAAACAGCGATGGGCTACAGGCCAGGGAGAAAGAAGGGAGAGGGAACCAGAATGAACAAGATGAAGATAAACAAAGAATAGCAATGGGCCAAAGGGCAGAGAGGGAGGAATTTTAAAATGAGGACATGAAATGAACAGAAATTGACTGAGAAATACCACAAAACCCTCAATGAGCTAAAGGGGAGAGGAATTAAATTATGGGGAGAGGAAGACAGGGAATGGTGAAGAGAAAAATGGGCTGTGGGACAGAGAGGGAAGAAATGAAAACATAGGGACAGAGACCTGGAATGAGAGTATCTAAGAAAAAGTATACTTAGAATACAGGACAGAATGAGAGAAGAAATAAAAATGGGGGGGAGGCCATGAAGGACTAGAAGGCATGTGGGGAGAAGTTAAAAAAAATGAAAGACAGCTAAATGCAGAAAGACAAAAATAGTGATAGGCTGCATGACTGAGAGAGAAGGAAAACCAGAGGGGCGGGGAACAGAAGTGCAGAAAGAAGAACAAAACTCAGAGGTAGAACAATAGAGAAAGAAGAGGAGGGTATGGAGAATGAGAGAGGGAGAGGTGCAGGGAAGTAAAAAACATTACATCAGCAGAAGAAAGGTGGGGTGGTAGGGATGGGATGCAGTGGAGGGGTGACACAGATCAATGGGTTCATGAGTAACCACAGCTATCCCTCTAAGAGCTGCTGGGAAAATTTGACGGTTAGATGTGTCTTTGACTGTCTCTCTCCCTCCCTGACCTTTATTCTGTAGCTCCTAAGACACTGAATTAATGTCTTACTGCTTTTACAGTATGAGGCTTCACAAATACACAGCCTCACACATGCCCACACTACATGGCCGTGTTGTGCTTCTGGTTACACATACAGGCCTTACCGTGAAAGTCGGTGTAGGACTATGCTAAGAGGAATCCTTCCTCGCCCGGAGAGGCAGAGGAGATCCCAACACTCCTCTCTAGCAAGAAGGACAGGGTTTTCCCCTGAAATTTCCGGGGTCATGACTCAGGTTTTGTCCCTAGCACTCCGCAGTCAAATGAGCACTCCTCAGAAAGCACCGCTGCCAGAATACATCACCACTACAGTGACCCACGGCCGCCGGAACGACACCGACTCCCGCGCTTGGCAGGCTGCGACCCGCACTGGCCGCCCCGGTCGAGCCAGGCCGGTGGGAAGGGCTGGGGCCGCGCGGCCCCGCCCCGAGCGCGCGCGGGGGGGCCGAGGGGTGGGGCCGGCGCCAGGGAAGTGAGGTCACGCAGAATGGCGGCTGGGCTTGGTCGGCGCTGAGGGTCTGCTCGCGCGGCTAATCCGCGTCCATCCTGCCCGGGAGCTGCGGCGGTGGTGCCACCAGTATCGAGCGGCGAGACCAGAGCCGCGATGGCATCCGGAGCCGCAGGACTGTGAAGCATTAGAGCGAGAGCCGACGGGCCGGGCAGAGCAACAGAACCGGGTCGCGGACGAGCCGAGCTGCCGCCATGGAGCTGAGGGTTGGGAACCGGTACCGGCTGGGCCGGAAGATCGGGAGCGGCTCCTTCGGGGACATCTACCTGGGTAAGGAGGGTTGGCTCGCCGGGAGCTGACCTGGCGGTTCTGTAACTCTGTGGAGAATACCGGGAGGCTGGGCGCTGCCCTTTGCCCGGCCCACGCATAGCCTGCGGCGAGATTGGGCCGGGGGCAACCCCCGGAACCTCATTCACCCCGTTTCCAGCTCAGGCTGCGCTGCTGACCAACAAATGCCCTTTGGTGTAAAGTACCTTGCTAGGGCCGCAGGAGTAGCAATGTAATTTCGTTGATATCATGTCCTAATTTGGACAGTGCGGAAATCGGGAATTCTGGCTGCCTCTTCCTGTTGTCTGGTGACCTTGGGCCCGGGTCGCCTCTGTAAAATGGGGAGAAAGGTAAAAATCGCCTAATTTAAAAAGAAAAAAACCACATATGCCCCAAAAAACCCACAACCCACCATACTGAGAAAAAAATTTTGGGAAAGAAACGTGTATCAGAGTTAAATATCGCCGCAGTGGACTAGGAAAAATTGTTGTTACAGGGATATTTGTTTCACCTGTGAGGCCTAAAAAATAAGTCCACAGCTACAGGTGATTAGGTTGCAGTTCAAAAAAACCTTAAATGCTTCGAACAGTCCTTATAGTTTGGCTAATCCTGTTTCTTGGCTGTCGCCCTAATCGTGATTGGCATGCAATTGTAGAATGTACAGGATTGGAATTGTCTGTACCTATCCATTTCTATAGCTATCTAACATAACAGCCTAGTGCTTATGATTATGACAAGCACAACTGGTGGGTGCGTCAAGTTTTGAAAGCCGGTGTTTTTAAAATGCTCAATATATTATGCAAACTCTGAAGCCATATGAAATGAGTTAGATCCAAAGAAATAGGGATTTTATGTCTTGTCCCATAGAAACAAGTACTCTGCTTTTGAAAATTGAGTTAACTTTGAAAAGCAAATCAAGAAGCGGGGGGAAGGTGGAACTTGCAGGGGCTAAGATATATTTACTGCATATTTGTGGAAGGTAAAAGCAATGTCTTGATGATGTATGTGGTATGTCTGGCAGTTCATGCAGTATGCGGGGTGATGGGAGTTTTTTCTAGACAGCAGTACTTCATGTTGCAGTGCACAGCTGGCATTCCAAAATAATTTGTTAGCTAAAGCTGTTTGTTTACAGATAGTGAAATATTGGTTATTCATAATACAGATCATATTCCTGATGAAAAATCCATATTTATGACTTATGATATGTGGTTGTCTAGAGATAGAGAACGTGATTCTTTCCCTCTGCAATGCTTGCATAGAAGATTGAAGACTTGTGAGAAGGATTGTGCTAACGTTTGTGCAAAAATCCTTGTTAACTACTGTTGGGATTTTGGGTGGTGATTCAGACAGTAATTAAAATCTGAAAAGTCTTAGATGATTTGAAAAACTCAAACATTTGATTACTATTCAGATAAATCGGTTTATATTATAGTATAAATTCAAAGTGCAAGTAAAAGAAACTTATTTTTGGTCACTTTTTATGCATACAACTCACACCAGTAAAGTTGTACAGAAAGTAGTAGTTCACTGTATATTAGTGTTAATGCTATGCTGCATTTTGCACAGTTAATTCTCCAGTTTTTACATTTTATTTTTAAATACTGCTATGAATTTACATGTAGGGGCTTATTGCAAATGTCATGCCTGAGCCAGTAATTAGCGCAGATGTACATGAATGGAAGATCTAGCTGGTGGCATAGGTTTATTTTTCCATGGGAAATTACTGTCTCTCAAGAACTGAAGCCTTTTGTAGACCCCCGTTTGGTTTGCCTATCATCGTGTAGCACAGACATTTGAAAACTGTGCTTTTTATGGTAATGAAATGTGGTTGGGTTTTTAAAAAATCGATTTTCTGCTTGGTGTTTTTCAGACTGTACAGCAGACATAAGCGTCTTAAAATAACTTCTAAAGTTATTTCAGAAGTCATAAATTATTTTTAAGTACATGTGCTTTCTGATAGCCCTCAGTGAATTTTAGATTACTTCAGTGTATTTCCAGCTTGATTTTATGCTTTAAAACAGAAAATTTGATTATTTTTCCCTGTTTCCAGTCCCTAGTTTTTGTTTTAAATGCATCTACAAGGGTGTTGAAGACATTCCACAAGAGAGGGGAGGCACTTCCTCTCTTTTCCTAACCCTTCCCTCTTTCCCTTCTCTGGAATAAGCAGCCAGCACCACTGTTAGTATCATAGTCCTTCCATATTTTGTCCTATTCTCCCTCGTACCTCAAAATTTGCCTTCTGGAATTTGGAATGGGGGTCTGTGGGACAGGATTTTGAAATGTAAGGCACTGTTGTAAATAAAGGAGTAAGGATAACTTGAAGAAAAGAAAATTTAGGAATTTACCTAATTTTCCTTTCAGAGGAAGGTATGAAAGAAATAGATTCCTAGGTCTTTCGACTAGTATGAAACATGGAAAAGAGTGAGAGGATCAGAGTAGGCATTTGTTTTGTTGCCCAGACCATGAGATCAAGTAGATATGAGTCACAAAGACATTGCAGTCGTTGTGTTTTCATGGTTTTTTGCATTACATGTATATTTTTCTTAATAAATTTTGGGTTATAAACTAATTAAAATAATGTTCAAAGCCTTCCTTCCAGTAGAGGACTTTGTAATACCAAGTAAGTTGGAGGTTTTGGAGTTCAAAAGAAAATACATTCACAACTTTAGACTTGTTTTTTTCATTTACAAACGGTGACTTCTCATTTGTACTTCTTTTCATTATCTGTCTTAATTGGTTTGTGTGACTCCCCAGAAAGACATTATGGAACTGGCAAAGGTACAGATAAGGGAAATAGAAAATAATATGCAGTAATTAAAAATTACTTATGGAAAGAATGACAAGAATTTGAGAAGAGTTACTGGAAAGTGAAGCAGAGTAAAAGTCTATGGAATCTTAATAATGGCAAAAGTGAGTACAAAAAGATTGTTCACTGTTTCTTTTAAAGAAACTAGAGGACCTCAAGTTAGGCTTCTAAAAGTGGGGATCAGATCAAACAGGTGATGTATGTCACATAATCCTTGATCATTAGGTAATACAGAAAAGACAAAGCCAAATTCTGAAAGTAGAGACTTGGCAATGTGTCTAAAAAGTGTTAACACGTTTTCTTTTGCCAGTTCCGAAGTTGTTCGGCTGTAAGCGTATGTATTTTCTTGACTGTTTCCTTTCAAGAATCTCAGTTTTTCTCTACATACATTTAAACTTTAATGAACAGGTTAATCAGTTATTTCAGTCACTTGATTCCTGAAACAAGAATTTAATAAGATTTAAAGGAAGTTTTCTGAGAGTACAAATTCTTGTTTCTAGATGGCCTGCCTTCTAACCAGATAAAGTCATAATGTGTCAGGATATATCTGAAATATATGGAGATTTACGGAAGTTAGAGTCTCTATTTCCAAGGCATAAGAGGAGGTGATTTGAATACCTAGCATTTCTTGGGTTGGCGGGGATACATGCTAGGGTGTAAATATTCATTCTGAGCACTTACACTAGAAACTGGAAGTGGAAAGACACCCTTGAGAAGATACACTCATTTTTCAGTGGTTTTTTTTTTTATGGGATAGCAGCAATTTTGACTTCTTGTGTTACAGTGTCTAACAGTTGTCTTTTTAAATACTGGTCTGTCAGAGAGTATCTGTAAGGTTTCAGAAGAATTTTTTAGATAATTGTGGCCGAAAGTACTTAATAATCTCTGGGTGTTTGCCATTGAGAAATAGTTTGTCGATACTTGTGTTGTTTAAGTCCTGACAAAGGAAATGCATCTCAAAAAAATATTTTGACCAATGTTTTAAAATCTTGTGGTTTTAGGAACTGATATTGCTGCCGGAGAGGAGGTTGCAATTAAGCTGGAATGTGTGAAAACCAAACATCCTCAGCTCCACATCGAGAGTAAAATCTACAAAATGATGCAGGGTGGAGGCAAGCAAATTATTTTCTTTCGTCGAATATTTAACTGGTTTTACATCTTTGTATCTGCCACCTGGAATTGTTTAATGTCCAAGTTCTCTTTTGACAAATAAGGAGAGGGTGGGAAGGGTAGCAGGGTAGGTGAAGAGCAGCATCTCAGTTCTTCCTTAAGGAATGTAGAGTAGCAGTTCCGAATTCATGGCTACCAAACTTCATGATAAGATCCTCTGATGTTGCTCATGGTCCCATGATATTAAAATGTGAAGACCTTGTGCAATGTGAAACAAAGTTTGGTCCCGTTTAGCAGTAAACTGATTTACTTATGATTCTCATGGGTCAGTGAAAGATTGTAGTCATTGTTTTGTCCATTTCATCTAACTTGCTTATAGTAGTAGCACAATTCTGAACTTTTTTAATTCAGGTTAATTTTTGTTGCGTATGTTAATATTTTTCCTTCTGAGTTAAAAATATTTCCTTGCTATGAGAACTCAAAGACAAAAGGGCATTAGTAGTGGAAAACAGGAATGAAGCAACTTCATAGCTCCTACAAGTACTCTGCTACGATAACTTCCTCATATATTTTGGAATCGTGGAAATGTAAGATTCCTGTGCAGTTCTGGGACATAAACGTGGTGTAGTTAAGTTTTACTTTTGTTTCGTAGTCCCTGGAATTCTTCCTAAATGAGGCTATATTTTGCCTAAAGATGACATTCCACACTGTATCTTAAAATCAAAGTGCAGTAGTAAGATGTCTAGATAATAATGTGTATTTGCATTTAGGTATTTTTTAATTCCTGCCTCGTTCAGTTGCCAGCTGCATCTAACTGGAATAGCTTTCATAGAGTAAAATGCTTTCCTTACAGCCTAACTAAGGCTGTGATGGTGGATACTCTCTGAGGATGGATGTAGAGGAGTCAGGTGGCAGAAGGTTAAGTTTCTAAAGGTTTGTCTGTGAAGACAATTCAGGACAAAGTAATGCATATCAAGTGAAGGCAAGAGTTTAAATCGGGTGAATTACTCCATTTCACACCAAAATGCATAGAATTAACTCTAAGTAAGACATTTGAAATTCTGAATAAGGCTACCTACATACAGGTTTATTTAAAATATTTAAGCATTTCTACAACTTTGTGTGAAATAAGGTTCCTGAGTTTCTCCAAAAATTTCAGCTAATTTTCATGCTCTCAAACCAAATGTGTAATGCATCTTCTAAACAGTGTTACTTTGTTAGAAATTCACCAAACAGCAAATACCATGGAACCGAAGGAAAGACAAGTATGAAGAAAGTGAAAATTCATTGCAAATTGAAATGAAAGAGACAGGTATTTCGTGGTGATTTTGCAGGCTTTGAAACTAAGTTGATTTCTAAGGCCTTCCTCAGTAATAATGTCTTGTGGTTTATCAGTGTCTTTATTTTCAGAGTTCCAATTTGTGCCTTATTGCAGGCTTGGAGACGACATGAGAATTAATGTTTGTGGAATGCTTAAGGTTCAGATCCAGCAAAAATGCTCAATAGTGTCAAATTACCAGCTAAGTAACATTCACAGTAAACATTCACAGTAATGACCCCCTTAGAGTTCATCTTAAGAGCCTTGAAGATATGTGCATATGAACTGTATAAATCAAATTGTTATACTGAATAAACTGTTTCCTTTTTTCTAGTGGGTATTCCCACAATTAAGTGGTGTGGAGCTGAAGGGGACTACAACGTTATGGTGATGGAGCTGTTGGGGCCAAGTCTTGAAGATCTCTTCAATTTTTGTTCAAGGAAATTTAGTCTCAAGACAGTCCTGCTACTTGCTGACCAAATGGTAGGATACTGTTCTGTTCTTCATGATAGTGCAACATGTTGGGAATATTAAAATTTTCTAAGAAATCATAATCAACTACATTTTATTTCTGTAACTTAGAGATGAAATTTCCCCCAAGAAAGTTTTTGGAAATAAATATAAAGTAGACACAGGGAAAGACATGGAAAAAAGGTTTATCTGTTGTCTTCTATATAATGTTCTTGTTAATGCCCTTAGAATTTACAGTAAAAGTTTTTTTGCCTCTTTTGCTACAAAGACAGTATTGCTAGTGTTTTTGTAAGAAAAAGGTGTCTGCCTAAGTAGTCTCTCGACAATGGGGGTTTTTGTTGTCTATATTTAGATTAGTCGAATTGAATACATTCACTCTAAGAACTTCATCCACCGAGATGTGAAGCCAGATAACTTCCTAATGGGCCTGGGGAAGAAAGGCAATCTTGTCTACATAATAGACTTTGGACTAGCAAAGAAGTATCGAGATGCTCGAACTCACCAACATATCCCATATCGTGAAAATAAAAACCTAACAGGAACTGCCCGTTACGCATCCATCAACACTCATCTTGGAATTGGTGAGCTGGGGAAAGCAATAGATAGAAACTTAAGTGTCGATGCACGTAATTTTAGTGAAAGTGGATGTTCCTTTATGGGGGCATAGTAGACAGTCTCTATTTTTGGCACTAATAGTCCAGCATGTTTGGTCTTGCATCTCCTGATTGGGTGGGATTTGGTCAGTTTGTAATGCTCAGGAATTAGGACGTTTTTTAATAACTGTAAGGGTAGTAGGCTTTTTCTTGTACTAATTGAGTTTATCATGCGCATAGTAACTCTCAGCTATCTCTTGGTTTTCTATGACAGTCTTGTTGCACAGTCTTTTGGTTTTCCAGTAGAAAATGAAACCTAATGAGTTCACTTTTTTATACTGTTGTAGAGCAATCTCGCAGAGATGACTTGGAGTCCTTGGGCTATGTACTGATGTATTTTAACCTGGGCTCCCTCCCCTGGCAGGGATTGAAAGCAGCAACAAAGAGGCAGAAATACGAACGTATCAGTGAAAAGAAAATGTCTACACCCATTGAGGTTTTGTGTAAAGGATATCCTTGTAAGTTACTCTTTTGTGACACTAGGCCTACATGTTCATGTTTTAGCAGTTGTTTTCTTTGCACCAAATTCTACCAGTCTTTTTCACTTCTCTCTCTTTTCCCCCCCGCCTCGACTTTCCTTCCCCTACCCCTCACGATTTGGCACATCTGTGATAAAATACTGTGCTGTCAAGACTAGGATCTTTGTGTTCATAGAGCATTTGTAATTATCGCATGTCTAAACTCTTGGTAAATAATAACTGTGGTACCCTCAAGTGGAAGGGTAGCTTGGTACATCTGATTTGCGCTGTGTTTTGTGTGCATGTGTTGGCTGGATAACTCGTAACAGACAAACAGGTTTTTAACAAACTACCGATTTGTCTTAAGTGTGCGGGTACTGTTTCGTGGATAAATTGGATTGTATAGTCAGATGCACCTCTTAACCTATTGTAGTTGCCACTTGTCATCCCAGGTTCGTCCTGTTGGAGGTTAGCATTTGAGAGAGGCATAAGAAACCCTCTTGTATCCTGACATCATGCCTCAAAGCTGTTCTGTTTCTCAGTTTATTTACACCACAACAATAACAAGGCATTTTTGATTCCTGAAAAATGATACTTAAATCTGTTTTAAAAATTTTTAACGATAGCTGTCATCAGAGAATATTTTCATTTCATGAGGAGTTATGTCTCTTCTTTGCCCCCCCTTGGCTTTGGCAACTAGTTACAATGACAAGAGCTACAGTTTTTGTTCGGGTTGTAGGACAATTCACTGCCTTTGATATGTTTCAAATGTTGCATCATACATGTTCGTTTACATTCATGAACTATGTTTTTCTCTGGGGTTAACAGGCAGGGAAGACTAATCAACTTGTACCATTTTTTACAATTTCTTCCTTAACGTAAATTTTTAGTATCTTATTTCATCTGGAAAGACTTAAATTCAAAAGCTAGTCTTTTGATACTGCTATTTTCTCTGGTGTATTGAATTCACTACAATTTTTTTTTTTTCTGTGTAACTAATATTTTATTTCCCATCTAAAAACAAGCTTTCAGACTATTACAAATTAAAAAATATAGCATGACTTACGTGGGAAATTTGAGTCTCCTAGTTTTTGTGTGTTTTGTGAAATAGCAGAAGTGAATCTTTATATGGCTTAACAAGGAGATGCTGTTCCATGTCCCACAAATAATTGTGTTAAGTCTATTCAAAGCAAAGTTTTAAATCTCTCCTCCACCATCAATTGTTGGTTAAAAAACTGTACTAATGAGTCCTCTCTGCTGTTGGCAAGTGAGAGCTTTGCCTGCTCTGTGATAGACTGTTTTTCAGTGTTGTCTTGATAGGTGGGTTATAGTGGTCTCTTTGGTAGATTTCTAGTATTAGGGCATTATTCTTTTTCTTATGTTTTGGAGATTTCCCACTTTCTGTGTTCAGGGTGGTTTGGTTTTTTTTTTAATTTAGAGTTATAAAAAGCAAATGTGAAGCTGAAGAGAAAAACCAAGCTTTCTTTACTTACAGCGGAGTTTGCCACATACTTGAATTTCTGCCGTTCTCTGCGTTTTGATGACAAACCGGACTATTCTTATCTAAGGCAATTATTCAGAAACCTCTTCCATCGACAAGGGTTCTCCTATGACTATGTATTTGACTGGAACATGCTGAAATTTGTGAGTAGCTGACATAGCTTACTAAAACTTTTTAATTTTTAATGGTTTTGGTTGGTTTTCTCTATTACATTGTCAGTTTTGACCATCTTAACTGATACTGTGAGATTGTCTTCCCTTTTTCTTCCTGGCAGCTCTATTCTACAGGAAAAAAGATCAGGAAATGAGGAGAGGCAGGAGATACAGGATCCATGATATGTGGGTTGAATAACAACTAAGTTGAAATTACAGGGTTTTCAGTGTGTAAGGTTTCTGAGACACTTCCATTAGAGCAGTCACCAGGTTAGATTGTGGAATTATTATTTTGATGCCACCTTGATCTTTAGCATGGATCATTTGCAACTCCTGGGGAGGTGTCCAGCTGCCATAGCAGTATGTGTGTACTTTAGCGTTTTGAAGACTATACTACCAGTTGTATGAACAAAATTCATGGCAGTTCTAAAGAAATGTTATCAAAATAATGAATGCCGTATCGAATTTTAATTTACGTGTTGTCCGGTTCTTTCTTTTTAGCATTTTTATCCAAACATGTAGTTGTAAACTCAGTAATCCCCAAGTTGTTCACTAGTCTTGACCCGCAGGGTGCAAGCAGAGCGGCTGAAGATGCTGAACGTGAAAGGCGAGAACGAGAGGAAAGGTTAAGACATACACGAAGTCCAGCTGTGCGTGGATTACCCTCCACTGCGTCTGGCAGGCTGAGAGGAACGCAAGATGTAGCTTCTCCTACTCCCCTTACCCCAACTTCACATGCTGGTAAGTAACCAAGTACCTGGGTGGGTGCACCTTGTAGACTAACTTGAAGTTTGTCTCTAGTCAGAGTTTGGGTTTTTTTTTTTAGTTTTTATACCCCTTGCTTTTTAGTAGATTGAAGGTAATTATATACACTTATTACATGCTAATTGATACTTAAATTTCTGCGAATGTAAAACAAAGACCTCGATTTCTCTTGCTTGAGTTTGTGGAATTTTTATGTGCAAACAGCAAAAGTGTAATTTTTTCAGTGACTGTGTTAAAATTGCATTTCTCGTTATGAGAATCTAATGCAGTTTTTCTCATAGCCAACACCTCTCCTCGGCCAGTATCTGGTATGGAACGAGAAAGGAAAGTGAGTATGAGATTGCATCGTGGAGCCCCAGTCAATATCTCCTCATCCGACTTAACAGGCCGACAAGATACCTCTCGCATGTCAACTTCGCAGGTAAAGAAAAAACACCTGTGTACTGAAAGAAATGAGGGTGATTTGATAAAGTTCATTTGCCAAAAGAACTTATCAACTAAGAGATGTGATTTCATACTGATTTTGCAGATGATGTTTATTCATATAAATACTTGACACTTAGCCTGAATGTGATGTGGCTGTAAAGAATTATTTTTTTTTTACCTTGACAGCAGTAAGCATAAAATACTCCAAGCAATAAAGTCATTGGTGTCTGAGATGATGCGAAATTGTCAAGAGAGAGCATTTTTACCTATGATTATGAGATTTAGCTCCTTTATTCATTGAGTTTCTTGTATCTGTTACCAGTGAAGAAGCAGAGTAACAGGCAGTTGTGAGTCATGTTTCCGAATCAACTGAGCAGAGAGTATTGGTGCAGAAAAGATGAGAAATAGTTGGTGAAGTATAGGAAGGTGTAATAGTGAAGAAATATAATGTAGTGCTCTTAATTCAGAGCCAATAGGAGGCAACATACATGGGTGATGGATGGGTAGCAGAAGGCTCGTTTGAAGAGAACGGCAGGAGGATGAATGATAGTGATTCATAGTCAGCGCTGAAATAATCCTTGATGGTCACAGTGACTTAGCAGACTTCAGGAATGTTTCTTTTTAAGACTGACAGTTTTTAAATATGTTTTTAACTCTTTGTGCTAAAGCATAAAAGTTTAGACTGTAACATTCCTTTCTCAGCATATTCGCACAGTCTTGTCTCAAGCAGTGTGTGGTGTGGCTTTGTACAATTTACTTTCGGTCTTACTTAGAGAATGGGAATCACCCATACTGTAGACATTCTGCAACATTACTGGGAAAGCAGTGTGTTAGGAGGACTGGTGCAGTGACCTAGGGGTTTTTCCGTCATGTCTCAGTGCTGTGCTGGAGTTCTAACTGTATAGTTTTTGCCATGGGCTCATTCCTCATTGACAGGGAACACTGACAAAAATTAACTCGGTTCCTTTTGGCTTCATCATTTAATTGGGGGAGTTCATTATTTGGGATAGTACATGTTCTTATATGTGAAATCATAGTACTGGAAAGAAGGCTTTTTTATTTAGATGGACATAGATTTCTAATGAAGACTGAGGGTGAATTGGGTTGGATAAACAGTTCTGCTGTAATAAAAGTGAAGTGGGATTTTTTGGGCTTTTAAGGTGAATGGGTTGTTTAACCATGTAGCTGCACAGATATTTGTGCTTGTACAAGGGATGAACAGGTCAGGAGCAGAAGTGACTGGACGAGAATAGGGGATAGATGAGGTTTTCTGAATTCACTTTGGTAGCCAGTTTTGCCATCTTAAATTGTTCACTGAACTGCAATTCTTGCTACCAGACATTCTCATGCTGAAATATTTTTATTTTAAATAATATGAAAACAAAGAGGGTAGAATTGTGCATAGTTATGGATCTTGTAAATATGCATAAATAACTGATAAAAGAATGTAAAGAAGGTGCAGCTAGACTCTTCACAGTGATATCTGATGAATGGACAGCAGGCACAAATTGAAATAAAACAAATTCCATTTAAACATATGAATAAACCTTTTTACTATGAAAGTGGGCAAAGACTGTAACAGGTTCTGGAGTTTCCCTTTTCCAAATTACTAGGAGCCCAATTGGACATTGTCCTGAGTGGCCTGTTCTAGTTGACTGTGCTTTATATAGTGGGATTAGACTATACGGTTTCCAGGGGCCTCTTTTGACCTTGGGTGTTCTGTGAGGCTGTGATGCAGAGTTCTTCCCGAACCTTTACTCATATGTAAAGATGGTTTCCTGGAGAAGTGTGTATGCCCAGGGTTTGTCTCTGGCATTCTGAGCAAATCTCAGATGCTGTGTCTCCATTACCTGTCAGATAAATAACTAATATCAGTAACAGAAATAAATACAGTGATGTCACTTGATTGTGTTATGAGAGGGTCTGTCTTGAATTTTTTTTCTATGTTAATGACATGTTACTCAGTGTGCAGGTGACACTTTTCTAAACTTTGTAAGATATGAGTAAGACAAGTGGGCTTGCGGACATGTTTTTGTTCTGCCTAGCTTGTAAAATGGAAATACTCTGAGACTGTGTAGGGCTGTGTGGGGTTTTTTTGAGTAGTCTTTGAACATCCAGATGTGTAATTTGTGATGTGGGTCAACAGTACGGTCTGCCTTACTGGCACATCTCCGTATTTGCCCTTTTAAACACTCTGCTCCAAGTATGGAATCACTTGGTTGACTTCTTTACAATCCCAATAGCGCCCTGGTTGGGATATCTGAGTTTGTTAGAACTAATCATTCATCTGTTGTCTTCATTTTAGTTCTTAATCAAGACACTGAACCACTGCTAGTATCTACTTATGGTGACTGAATAATAGAATCACAGAATCAGAGAATTGTCTGAGTTCGAATAGACCCACAAGGATCATCAAGTTCAACTCTTAAGTGAATTGCCCATAAAGGGATCAAACCCACAACCTTGGTGTTAATAGCACCATGTTCTAACCAGCTGAGCTACTCTCAGGGTCACAGTGTGTGACTATAGTGTAATGTAAACAGATTCCCATGAGCCTGTTGTAATAGGAAGGCAAGAGAGATTTGCAAAGGGAATGGGCTGGGTTGGAAGGGACCTTAAGGATCATCTTGTTGCAACCCCTCTGCCGTGGGCAGAGAACCTTCCACTAGGCCAAGTTACTCAGAGCCCTGTTCAGCTTTTCCTTGAACATCTCCAGGGATGGGGCATCCACAACCTCTCTTGGGCAACCTGTTCCAATGCCTCACCACCTTTATAGTAAAGAATTTCTTCCCAATATCTAAATCTACCCTCCTTCAGTTTAAGGCCAATCACTTTGCCCCTCTCCAGCCTTCTGGTAAGCACACTTCAGGTATTGAAGGCTGCTCTAAGTCTTCCCAGAGCCTTCCCTTCTCCAGGCTGAACAGCCCCAACTCTCAGCATATTGTGATGGGAGAGATGCTCCAGCCCTGTGGTCAACTTAATGGCTCTCTTCTGGACTCATTCTGACAGGTCAACATCATTCTTGTGTTGGGGGCCCCAGACCAGGACACAGTACTCCAAGTGGGGTCTTGTAAAAGCAGAATGGAGCAGGAAAATCCTTTCCCTCTACCTGGTGATCACTCTTCTTTTGATGCAGCCCAGGACAGGGTTGACCTTTGGGACTGCGAGCACACATTGCTGAGTCATGTTGAGTTTTCATCCGTGAACACCCTGAAGACTTATTCTCCAGGGCTGCTCTCGATCCATTCTCCACCCAGCCTGTACTTCTGCTTGAGACTGACCTGACCCAGGTGCAGGAGCTTGCACTTGACGTTGTTGAACTACATGAGGCTCACAGAGGCCCACTGCTCAAGCCTGTCAAGGTCCCCCTGTATGCCATCCCTTCCCTCCAGCATGTTGACTGCATCACACAGTTTAGTGTTGTCAGCAAACTTGCTGAGGGTGCCCTCGATCTCCCGTCCGTGTCACTGACAAAGATGTTAAACAGTGCTGGTTCCAGTACTGACCCGTGAGGAACAAACACCACTTGTCACTCCTTTCCACATGGACATGGAGCCACTGACCACAACTCTTAGAGTGAAACCATCTGGCCAATTCCCTATCCACCAAGCGGTCTGTGTGTCAAATCCGTGTCTCTCCAGTTTAGAGACAAAGATGTCATGCGAGACAGTGTCGGATGCTTTGCACAAGTCCAAGTGGGTGATGTCAGTTGCTCATCCCTCATCCACCACCGCTTAACCCCATCGTAGAAGACCACCAAATTTGTCAGGCACAATTTACCTTTAGTGAAGCCGTATTGGCTGTCACCAATCACCTCATTTTCCATGTGCCTTAGCGTACTTTCCAGGAGGATCTCCTACGTGATTTTGCCAGACACTGAAGTGACACTGACTGGCCTGGACTTCCTTGCGTTTTATTTCATTTTATAAAAATAGGGCTTATGTTTCCCCTTTTCCAGTCAGTGGGAACTATACTTCTCAGATATAATGGATAGTGGTGTAGCCCCTTCCTCAACCAGTTCTCTCAGGACCCAAGGATGTATCTCATCAGGTCCCATGGATTGTGCACTTACAGGTTCCTTAAATGGTCTCAAACCCAGCCTTTTCCTACAGTGGGTGGTTCTTCATTCTCTCAGTCTTTCCCTTCACCTTTTGCAACTTGATGGTGTGACTGAAACACTTGACTTAAACTTCACCTTACAACACTTCCACTTGAGTTTGTTAGAAAAAACGTGCTTTCATTTTCCCAGTTCTCACTTACTCCCTAGCAGGCAAGATGGCTCAAGTTGCAGGTTTTCATAGCTTATGCTCCTACAGTCCTCATAATATTGAAGTAGTTCTTCCATAATCAAAATTTATCCTTAGATGTTAACCAGGTTACCAGTCAAAGCCATGGGTTTTCAATTATCTTCATACCTTATTCTCAATCAGGAAAACATTAACTACTCAAGTTATGTGACAGAGTCATTAAAGAGAGTTTTAATTGGCTAGATGTAAGAATATCCAGAGTCATCCATACAGCTTCTCATCAAGAGAATAGTAAAGAACAGCAACTATTTCTCTGTGCCCATTACAAGTGTGTTAATTTCCTTAGCAAGTCTTAAGTAATTATGCTACCACTGTTCCTTTTTCAGGAAGTGCTTAAACCATACTCCTGCCAAAAAGCAAGTTTTTTAGTTTGCCATACAGATCTGCAGATGCCTTCTGTTACAAACTACGTTTGTCAGAGTTCTTATTCATAACTTGATAGATTATTTTTGTTATTTATTTGGATGCCTTGGTTTAGCAAGGCAGCGGAGCATCTGTAATCTCTATTCATCTAGAAGAAGGGCTAGTCAAAGAAATAATGAAAGCTACGTGCCTCTAAGTAGATATTCTTAAAGATGACATTTTTAACTTTCTTCCAAATTGAGTTCTGATCCGTTTAGACTGAAACTGGAAAACTAAGGCTGTGAATGTAGATAATAGGAACCAAAATTCCCTTATGTTCTCAGAGAAATTTAACACTCACGGAAAGTGGTAATTGGTAAGCATAGCAAAGTAGGTGTCATTTATTTCCCACACCCAAGATACTGTCCACATCAAACCTAAGTAATTCTTATTAAAAGGACTAGCACTTAGTACCACTAAGTAATGGGTCTTTATTGGAGTGACAACTAGCATGTCTGTGAAAGGGTTCATAAAACTTTGAAGTGTGTCTAAAGAAATCTTGTAAATTCTGTGGCACATGTTATTCAGTACTTTTCTTGATTGTATGAAGTGAATGTAACAGCGAAAAACCTGCAAGTTGTGAGTTGACGTTGATAAACAGAAGCATTAGTGAGAGTTGAGCACTCAAGCAAAGCCTGTTCTAATAAAATGTGTATTTCTGCTGTATTCCAAATTCTGATTAGGATGAAGGAGTGGAAGCCATTGTCTTATATGTTAGAACTGTATCTGTGGTAAGGAATGACCGAAGAGGCAGGTATAATGTTGGAGAGGTTAGCACGATATCATAATGAAAAGGTGCAATTTCATCCTTGAATCTATGTACGATACAGTAATGAACAGAAGTGGAGAGGTTATTTTGTGTCATTAATAAGATGGATTAGGAAAACAAATTATATAATGCAAGAGTTTTAAATCCATTTCTTTTCGTTCGTCTGAAAGGTAAGAGAACGACTGAATTAGTTGGTGTAGTATTTGAGAGACAGTGATTTTAACAAGAACTAATGTTTATGCAGAAAACATGTGAAGAACCTATTGCTTAAAATTAAAACCACACATGTAGAGAAAGGCAACATAGAGGTCTAAATGAAGGTAGTTAGCTACTGAAAGAACTTCTAAAATAAGTAGATCATCTGTCCTCTTTGCCTTTGCATCAAAACTGGATTCATTTCTCAGTTGTGTATTTGAGTGTAAAGCAAGCCTAAATTACAGGTTTGTGTGCAGTGAAGGATTGTGATCTGTATTGGACAGAAAATCATACTGGCTGTTAAAAGATCTGTCTGCTCTTAAGCTCTGTAAGTGAATTGTTCCCTAAGTCTCCTTTACATGTAGTTTTTAAATGTTAAGAGACGTAGTAAAGGAGGTAACCAGTATTTCAGTAAACACTACTTTGAATCAGTGCTGTTGGTCCACATTGCACGGGCTGTATCCTGAAAGCAGTGGTTATCTCAAGAGTTTAGTTACGGGGTGAGTAGCCTTCATTTCCTTCGACAAAAGGTTCAGTCTGACTGTTCATGGTGTACAGTAAGTTGTTTAATTTTTTTCTTGAGTGCAGCATGTTCAGCACCCAACAAAGCTGTGCCAAATTCCTACTGGTAATAGAGGTATTCTCTCTATATTTGGAAGAAAAGATTGGAGTGCTGCACAAAGAAATATTTTATTAAGTCTGATAGGAGAAGTTTCTAGAAGACTGTAGCCAGCACTGGCATTGAACAACTTACAGGCTTTGCCATACTTCCAATGCCTCTGCATTTTCCATTTCCTCATCAGCAAATTTTTCTCCATGTATCCATCTTAATAGGCATCATACATTGTGTTGTTCTTCTGACCCTGTCAGCTTTCTTTGCGGATTAATGATTTGTTCCTTTAATATATCTCTTAATATGATGGAAATGTCCTATGAAATCAGAGCTCGTCAAAAGATAGAGTTGCTACTGCAAATTCAAGTTGGATTTTTGTTAGACATCTTTATATATTGAGGCAGTGGAACTGATACAAACTGCTGTCTTTTCCCCTACCTCAGAATAGCATTCCTTTCGAACACCATGGCAAGTAGCTGCTCGTCTCCTTTCGTTGGAAGGCAGCACTGGGTGAGTGCTTCTCATTAGACACCAAAACTTGGATGGGGTGGGAAAAAAACTCTTTGGAAACATCCGACTTTGCTTCTTCTCCTCATGTGATCTCATAATTTTATTTGTGCCTTCTCATCAGATGCTTGATAAAGCATTGATTTTTCTCTAACTTAAAAATAAATGTTCTTCCAAAAGTTGAGTTATTGCTGCTGTTCCACTTGGACTGCTAAGCAGAATTGACAAAAACAGTGACTTAAGAAGTCCCTAAAATTGTTCAAGTATCATCAATAAATAAAATAAATTTTAGCTGTTTGAGAATTACATGTCTTTCCAGGGATGTTGATGCAGCAGTATGTCATCCATTCAAAACCAGATCTGCTTCAGAATCATAAAAGCAAAATACTTGTATGAAGATTCAGTTGACAATATTACTCAAATGAGGCTCTGTCTTGTCATGAATAGCATGTTCTACTACAGCTTATCCATTTTTCACTGTTTTATATTCTTCTCTGTGCCCTATGAGCTCTCATTTTAAAAGTACACAGATCTATTCAGATGTACATTTA
Organism: Myiotriccus ornatus; assembly: GCA_036023395.1. Taxonomy (NCBI): domain Eukaryota; kingdom Metazoa; phylum Chordata; class Aves; order Passeriformes; family Tyrannidae; genus Myiotriccus; species Myiotriccus ornatus. The sequence goes on from JAYRBT010000043.1 coordinate 26,910, forward strand.
AAAAATTTTCACATACTAACGAGAATCACTTGAACATGAGCATCTCAGTGGTAGACAGGTTTGGATTTGGGTGTTTAGAACTCCTTTCCACTGTTCATTGTAGTAGAAGTTTCTGCCTTTCTGTGTGCAGCTTTTGGCCTTTTAGTCTGTTCTGCTTTTGGCAATAGCAGGTTTCATCAGGAAAATAACAAGTTTCAGTTGGAATCTGAACCTTAATGGCTGAAGAATGCTTTTCTTAAGTATTTCAGGAGCTTCTTTGCTTTGCTTATTATTAAAAAAAGGCTGTGGGATTTTTCTGTTCCTTAATAAATTCTATCGTATAGCTCTGTCTGCTGTCTCACTTTCTCTGTAAAGTCTACGCTTGCACTAATCCTGTATCTCTAGTTGGTGAAGAATTCTGCTATTCTTCTTCTGTTTTCTCCTTCTGCTTTGTGTGCTTGGCTGACTGTGCACAAGCTGCTTTGTGAACAGTTTGTAACTTTAAAAGATCCAACTGTAAATGGCAGTTTAACACTTTAAAGACCAACTATCAGACCTTAGTAAAAAAAATACATTAATAAATGCAAAAAAGCAAACCTAAAGATTTGCATTGAAAAGCCTGTGTGCTGGAGACATGCAAATTGTGGTCTGCTCAGGGTTCTGCCTGCATTGGTTGGTCTTTGTTGTATGCCTTAGTATTTGTAGCTGTTGACAACTGAAGTGAATACTGAATACTGATCCAGCTGCTTGGACATTTCTTGCTTCTTAAATTGCTGAGATGTTTGGTTGTTTTTCACTTTCACGGTGAAAGTGATATTTCAATAATGTTACGATCTCACTTGCAGTAGGTCAAGCTATGGAAATAATTGGAATATCTTTTAACACAATGTCCCATGAAAAGTTGTTGAAAATAATTACTTTTTTTTTAACTTTCTTAATGATACTTTTCCCCCAAAAACTTAAGTGTTCATTGAGTATATTATTGAACATTGGTAGTGTTTTTGCCTGGTTTGTTCTTTCTTCTGCGCTTGTTTATGCTCTATTCACTTTTCTTCAAAACATCCCCTCTGGCTGGAAAGGTGAATTTTCCATGTTAACTTCTAATAAAAGAAGAAAATGATAGGGAACTTGGTGTAGCTACAGGTGGGTATAAAACACTGTGTACCTCATTGGATTTTAAATTCACACACTTCTATTTGGCAATGAATTGTTTAAAAGTGCATTGAGAGACACTTGTATGTTAACTGGAAGGATACGTGCTGATATTGTCTTGTTTTTTGGCTTTGGTAGATTCCTGCTCGGGTAACTACCAGTGTTCTCCAGTCTGCTGTGCACCGATGAAAATTATTTTGCCATGGAGGGCAGATAATGCATGGCTGATCTCCTGTTTTACCGATGGCTTTACTAGCAAAAATAACCCTAAACTAGAGCGGAAATTGGAGTTCTCCATGTGACCTAAAAGGCAATTGGAGGAACATGCACAGACTCCGGCAGCTGCCATTACAGGACGCTTTTGCCAGAAACCCAATGACCTTAAGAGAAACCCTGTGGTAACAGGGCTGGAAAAGGAGGATGGTTTACAGAGTTAACCGCCTGTTATTGGATGGCCATTTCAGTTTTCCCTCCACAGGCGGCAGACTTTACCCCCTTTTTATTATTCTACTGTGACTATAAATCTTTTACTTGGTTTAAGAAAGTTTTTTGTATCATTTTGCTAAAATTATTGGCTTAATTCTCTGTAAAGAACTCTTGCTTTTGTCTGATTTAAAAATGTGGAATATAAACAAACCTGACCTAAAGACAATGACTTGAAATTTCTTGTTTAAAAGATTAGTTTGCCAGGGAACATGTAAATGAATCAAAACCATCTGATGTTATTTAAACTGTTTACTTTCATGTATGGTCCCATTCTAATTGAGTCAGTTTTCTCATGAAATTTTTAAAACTGTTATTTTGCCGTTTGCTGTCTTCATTCACACTGGACATTTAACTTTCTATGTAACACAAAGGAATTTGTAATACTCATTCTTTTCCATAAAAGAGGAGAACTAAATACCCTGCAGGAGAGTCTTAAGTATAGTAAAGATTGTACAGATAGATTTCTTTTTTGTAAAAACCATGAAGGACAAAGTGAAAGACTGGCATTTGAGGGATTTAGAATTTGACAGCTTGTCCTATCTCTCTGCTTAGTTTGAGTAAATGGATAGTTTCAAACATTGTTTTTACTGGGAAGATTTTGTTTCCTCATCTCTGAGGCTGGTTAGCTTGGAGGCTATTGCAGGTGGAAAATAGATGTTGCTACTGAGTCTTCAGTTAATTTGCGTGTTTCATTCAGTACTCACATGCTTATAAATAAATAAATGAATTGATTTAGGCCTTTTGTGACATGCCAAAAAGGGATTATTTAAAAAAAAAAAACAACAAAACCTTCCCCAAACATAGCAACCTATTCTTGCTGTGAAATCCTGAGAATTTTTACAATTCGGGTGCATACCATAATCAGTTCTTAACTATATTCAACCTGAGTATGCCCAGAATCATTAGCTAGGCATGAATGACTTGTCCAAAAAAACTGTTGTTAGCACTTGTTTATGGGATATGGGAAATTCCTCATATTGTTTGTTACTGTAAATGGTCTCATAAAAATAGGTGTTCTGTCTTCATGAACAGTATCAGAACTATTATGAATGAAATAGTGGAAAATTCCGTGCTGGAAATGAAAGTATATACAAAGATTTTGATTGAACAGTTAGGTATTTTGAGAAATTCTTCCCTGCTTGGAAACAATTTTTTAAATGTGTATTGCTCTTCAAATTTTTATGGAGGGTAGTTTTTACTTTTTGGGTCTTTACAAATTCTTTTTTGCCCCTCTCAGAAGTCCACATACTACATATTATCATTCTTCTTTGAGTGTTTTCATAATGTCAGCTCTTTGCTTGTGTGTACTTCGGGTCAGACTGGGGAAACGTGTTTGGGGAGAGTATAGTGGAAAAGCTTAAGAAGTTGATACACAGATAGGTTTGCCTAAGGGAATGACTTCCTCAGTTACTATAAACTTTGGTATTTTAGGCATGTGCACTACCATTTGAACAGTTTTACACTTCACTGTGCTTTCCTTGTAAATATCTGTGGTTAATAATGTAATGTTTGAGGGATTTACAAAAGCAGCGTTTTTATTCTCTCTGTATCTGGACCATTAGATTGCTGTGCTATACTTAAAAGTTGACTGCAGACTTCTAGAATTGTACTCACTTCTGGGCAATTTTTATTCCTCATAATGATTAAATTCCAACATGCAGAAAATAGTTAGAATGTCTGTGTAAACCTATGTACTGAAAACTAGCACTTCATTTGTACTACCACTGTATTTGTGTACTTTAACCGTTGTGTAAATACATTCAAAATAACTTCTGTTCTTCTTTGGTGTAACTTACTTATAATGAATCCTTATCCTTTACTTGATGCAACTTCTTTCTCTCCTTTTTTTTTTTTTTTTTTTTAAGGGGTTTCTGTACCTGCAAAGAACATTGTCAGTTGCAAACATTTGAAGATACTGTATTGGTACTAAAACTTGCACTGAAGGATTTTGGTAGTTGTGATCAGAATGCAGCAGTTGGGGTATACAGGAAGAAAGAGAAAGTATTATTTGCTTTGCTCACAGAAAGCATGTATTTTGTCTCTTGAAAGGTAAATGTTTTTGTTTAAATATCGCTTCATTTCGAGAAGTTGTTTTTTTTTTTTTTTTCAAATGCTTTTGCTTATCAAGTAATACATGGTACTGATAAAGATGTATGGTAAAAGAATTGAGAGTGGTTCAGTTATGGGAACTAAGATAAGAGCAAGAAAAATACTGAGCTCTACCCACAATGCCTTGTATAATAAAATCCTGGCTTTTGCTGTGTTATTCTCAAAAGTCTTCTTATAATCTGAGGGCAGATGCACCTTCAAGAATTCTTTCTGTTTCTTATTAGCAGGCCTTTAAAAGTTGGAAGGATATTTTAATTCATTCTCATAGTTTTCATTTAGAACTGGCTATATGCTTTTATGTGGAAAATACCACCTATGCTGCTGTTTTACATAATCTTGAATGGTTACAGAGTCCTTGAGTTCTTCATGATAGAAGTACTTTAAAAAATTGAAAATAAATCCTATGCTTTAAGAGGTACATTAATTAAAAAGCATTTGAGTCCATATATTCAGTGTTAACTTCACAGAAGTATGCAAAATATCCCTTGGATGAAGGCATGTAGAATTCATCCTTTATTCTCTGGTGGGGTAAAATGTCATAAGCACAACTATTTGTCTTTGTTTCCCCATGTCCCAAAGCCTAGTGTAGCATTGACCCCTGATTGTAGAATACATGTTCATTTCAAGAATATTTATTTTCTCTTTGTAAAAGAATGAAATAAAAAGGTCTGTATTTTGTTCTTCAACTTCCCCTTTGCAAAAGCTGCACTTGGTGTGTACAAAATACCAAGTGAAAACAAACAACGCTGCTCGATTTTTAATAGTGCTGAGCTGTCTGGTCAGAAATCTAGATTTAATCTGGTTGTGAGGAATTGTAATCCACGAACTTAATCCTACAACAGAGTAGCTTTTAAAATTCACTGGATGAGACAAGTTAATAATAAAATGGTTTTACTGTGAAAGAATGCAGTACTTTGTTATTAAAAACAGTACATATCCCTCTGGTTCATTCGGGCGACAATTACTGACTTTCCATGTGTATGTCTAGATTTAAGTGGCTGTTTGTACCTGAAGTGTATAGATTGTGTGCATTTTTCAATACTTTTGTACCAGGAGAGTGCTCAGAGGCCTGATCTTCATTAAGAATCTGTTTCACAGCAAAATTCTACTAACTTTATCAGCAGATATTTGCATGGGATTAAGACTTTATGACTTTTTCTCAGACATTGTTTTTTTTCTTGCTTAATATTATTAAGACTAGTACGTTTTGGTTCTTCTATCAAAACCACATGCTACAGGCAGAGGGACAACAGAAAATGAGATCTATACATACAGAATCTACAAAAATACATCGAACAAAAAATTTTAAGATCGTGTTCTTTTGTTAATCTCATTTTGGGAGAATTCTTGATTCAGACCTTGTTAAGATCTAGGTCTGAGATACATGTAAGCATAATGGACAAAGAATAATGTGGAAAAAGGAGAAATTGTGTGGATCATCCTAAAGTATCAAGCCCTAGTCTACTGTGTCTTTGCTGTGACCAATCCAGGATGCTTGGGACGGGATGTGGAACAAGACAAGAATTCGTTTGTACATTATGCACTGGGAAGAAAATGTTTAGTCTTGTGCATAACCAAAAACGTTTAATTATGGTGTTCAGCTTGCTTTGGACCTGCAAGTGTTATAGGCACAAAGGCAATGAGAGGTTCTGGTATTGCCTACAATCCTTAAGGAAAGCATAAACAAGGGTAATTTGAGGTCATGCACAGAGGTTTTTCTTAAAAGACCCCAAACAGCAAATGTTTCTCTGCTCTCACTGCTAAGAAATTGTATTTGAAGTTTGACTGTCATTTTCAAGTTAGTCTTATGACATGTTTTTCAACAATACTGAAAAGCCTTTTGCAATTTGAGAATTTTAAATACTAAAACCTAGATATACTACTTCATTGGATTCAGAGATTTACTGTAAAAGGGTTTAAACTGCTGAAAGAGAAGTAGATGAAGAGTGAGCAGAGCAAAAAGTATCCTTTCTTAATGCTCTGAAGTGTTCATCTGGGGTAGTGAGGAACATTGCCAGCTGGAATGTTGCTGAGATGATGAAGCAAGTGTGGAGATAGTCAAGGAACAAACAATGTATAACCAGAGGTAAGTCACTTTTTACTCTAACTTGCCATACTTTCTCAGACAAATACAGGACTCCTGATCTAACAGACTGTGTCACTTGCAAAGTGCTTTTAAGAGCCCTGAGTTTTTAGTAGATTCACCTTTTCCTACTGACACAAAGGTAAGCTCTATTCCAGAAGCATTAGAAAGCTGCTAAAATAATACACTCCAAAGCCATGGCTCCTCATATGCAGTATTCTGATATTGTCAAGGTTTTTCACTCTTCCAGCATTGGTGGATCATGTTCTTCCAACAGCAGGGAATAACAGGTGTGCAGCTCAGGTTGTACCCTTTTTCCTCTACAGCAGATGGCCTTTTACTTCTTTCTTTCAAGGAGTACCAGAGGCAAAGCTAAACTCTAGTTTTCTGTCACAAGGATCAGCTGCATGCTAGTAAGTTCTGTCATTTCAGTCCACCTGGTAACATTGATTCCTGAAGTAGCATATCTACATCTTGATCTGGCCAGGGGGCTAGCAAATTAATTACACCTTAGGTCTTACCAATTTAACTTATCTAGCATAAAAAAGGCAATCATATATTTATTCAAACATGGGTTTTGTGTAAACTAGACCTATGATCTTTTCAGTGTAAATATACAGTTGAAGATGATCTTAGAAGGATTTCTCAAAAATTTCTCACCAGATACTTAGAATTAAGCACAAGTAGGTGTCAACCTTGTGGATAGCAAAAGGTATGTCTTGTTACATTGAAGAGACTAATTTTGATTCACTTGGGTGTAGCCTTAAGATTATACCTTGAGGAGTCAGTCTTATATAGGGTATCATAAGATCTAAAAAAAGCGTATTCTTACACTTTTCTTAGGAATTTTCAAGTTCTAAAGAGCAGCATTTGACAATAGCTTGGTGGCAGGTCACTACTGAAAATATTTAGGGCTTTTTAAGTTATAGTAGTTTATAAAACTTTACCTGCAAACAAAACCTGGAGCACTCCTCAGAGGAGAACATTAATTTTTACACAGACCAGCACAAAAGTAATAGCTCTTATTATAAATTAGTTGATGCTTTAAAATAGTCTTCAGGATCATTTACAGCAAAAGGACATACCCATTTTGGAATTGGCCAAACTATGAGTCATGGCAAAAGCAGCCCCCTTGCTCACATAAAATTCTGGCTGCTTGTCAGCTAAGTGTCACTTCTCTATAAACAGTCTGCCTCTGTATAGCTGTTTGAGTGTGTGCAAATGGAGTCCAATTTCCAAATCTGGGTGTTAAAGTTATTTTTTCTGAGCTTATTTTCTCAAACCCACAGTTTTTGACAACCAGATATTTATTCACTACATTTGCAACAGTTTACTATAAAAGCATTAAAAAAAAATCTAAGTATAAATGTACACATTACATTAAAGTGCGTTAACAAGAAACAAAATTTCATCTCGCACAAAATTGAGGTGTATTCCCATAATTCTAAAGAAAGTGTGGCAGACACACACACAGAAGTCAGTACTCAGCCCTGTAACATGGAAGAGTTTGCATTCTGCTGAAATTCCTCTGTTTGTGATTGTCTACCAAACTAAACCTTCTCTTTGGGATGTACCAAAGGTGCATATGTGAATTCTGTTTTTTAATTTTGAAGTTTGATTGCTTGGTTAGGGGAATATCCTAACTTCTTTTTAGAGAATGATTTTACATTGTTTAACACGTTTTTGTGTATGGGATTTAATATTAACCAGCACAAGATCTGTCCAGTCCTTCACACTGTACCTTCATACCATCTCAAGTCTTAACTTTAGGGAACTGGCTTAGCTTTAAACAGATAGCTGCATCACTTTCAGTTCTACTGCAGTCTTCTAGGCTCCAAATAGCTGCAAGATATTTTATTTAGAATTTTTAAAAAGGCAAACTTAGGAGGAAGACGGAAATAATTTTAACTGCTCATTGTCTATAATAAATGGGTGAACTGTCTTTATTTACTCTGTTGCATCTTTGATATATATAGATCGATACATACGCAAATATATGTATGTGCATACACATGTACACCTCTTTATTATATAGTCTCTGTTACTGGCATTTATACACATTTCCTCTCCTTGCATCAGGAAGATAAGGGCCTAAGGTCCATTACACAATATACAGTATTTTAATCATAAATCCTATAGTATACAATTTATAAAAAGTATGAAGATCTAAAATGCTTCAAAAATTTTGCTCACCTGTTCAGTAAAAGACTGCTCATTGGTTTCAGAGCTATAATCTATGAAAACTGTCTTTCAGCAATTTTATAGTCTTATACTTGGATTTTTTGCACTTGTTTCCATTGACTGTTAGCTTTACAGACTTCTTAGATATCTGTCTATCAACTATGTGTCTCACAAAATTACGTTTGTTTCAATAGGAAGGAGCAAATCATAATCTTTGGATGCTTGGCAATTCAGTTGCATAATTACCTGCACTCCCTTCCTTTTTCCTCTCCCTTTTTTCAAATCATAAAATTTTAACCAGGTGGAGGCTGAACAAAGGTTCGTCTGGGTAGATGTCGCATGAAACTGTTCTGCCTGTGTCCTTGGGCATTAGTGTCTCTTTAGCATCTCAGTGGTGTTGGGATTAAAGAAATACCGTACCAAAATACCTGGAGGGATTTAGGATTTAAAAGCAATTCCTTGCATTTAAATATACAAAACATATGTTATGTATATTTATTTTTATTTACATGTATATTTAAATATTAAATACACAATAAGCAGAATTAAAATAAAGAGCCTGGCTAGACAGCGTTGGGAACCAAAGGACTCACCTTTTTTTTTTTTTTTTTTTTTTTTTTTTTTTTCTTGGTATAGGAAAGAGGAAGGTCTGTAAAACAGGAGCTCAGTGTGAAGGCCTTTGTGGCCCTTGTCAATAGGAGCAGTTTTACATGCTGCAGCACAGCCTCATACTGGCCAACAGGTGTCCAGGTTGGGATCTGACATGGATGGAGGTTTCTTTCCTATCAATGTAATCAATCTCTTTCCAAGGAAATTAAGGCAGCTGAACAGATAGAGGGCTTGCACACACCTGGGTGTTACCCTTGAATGGGAGCCGGAAGCTTAACGGACTCCAGAACTCTGAAATACCCTTAAGCCTGCCAGTTTTGGTGTTGCTAAGAGCTGCATTAGGAGCTTCTCATCTTTGAGGTGATGCTTCTTGTAATTAATGAAAATGGTAAAAGCTTTTTTAAATTTCTTAGCAAATTAAATCTAGCCCTTTTATTTCTCAGTTGATAAATGATTTGACTACTCTCATGTAGTAAAGCATCTTCTGCTGTTACAAACACCTCAATCCAGTAGTAGGTCTGTGCTGAAAACAGCTCAAGAGCACTGGCAGTCCTAGTCAGAGTAATTCATCTTTGAGTCAAAGAAAAAAAATTTTTATAGGCCAATAAGGCCCTTCCTGTGAACACTAGGTTTTACTTATGAGGTTATTTATGGTGTCTTGTTGAAATGGCTTTCCACTGTCTTTGTAACTTCCTCTTCTGCCTTAAGCACATAAAATTGTAACATAACACTTCTTGTTTCCAGCTTAACCATAAAAGTATTGTGTGGAAAATGAAACACAGTCTGGAAGGTCACTATGTTAAGCACAAAGGATATTCTATCACATACAAAGCCATCTAGACAATTTGCAGAATGTACAGAAACTTAAAATTGTGCCAAAACCTGAGGTTAAAGGAATAACCATTTAGTTCTGTAGCAGTGTAGCATTATTTATCAAATAAATCCAGTGATCAAAAGCTACAGTAAGAGAAAAATGGCTGAAAATCTGAATTTACCTCTGGGAACATTTCCAGTTTTTGCTTTTTGAAACAGAGCAGGGAACTCCAATCTGAAAACTGTAGGTCTTCATGTATCATCTGAAGCAGCTTCTAGGGATACGATAAACTGCTCTGTGGATTCCATTTTTCTCTTGTCTTCTGGAACTACCAGTGTTGTGTTTCAAGTATCAATTTAGTCTTTAGCAAACTGGAGCTAAGTTCTGTGACTAAGCTCTTGTAACTGGGAAATGTCACTGCATTTCCTGCCACTAAATTAATAAAAGGCTTTAAAGTAACACACTACATGTGATATAAAAATAAATGGTTTATTCTGTGCAGCATCTATTTCTTTTAAAAGTCACGATCCTAACGTCTCAATTTCTGTACAAGGTTGTCCTAATGATGCAAAGCCATTTTGAAAAAACTACCAGAATGGAAGGTGGTAGCAGAGATAGTTCATGGTTTTGGCACTTTGTTTCTGTTAAATATGAAGTATGAAACAATTAATGATGTTAATTTAAAAGTGATATAGGGTTTTAGGGGATTAGCGTCTTTAAGTTTTCAGTTATTAAGCAGAACAATTTTGGCACCTGAAAGCCAGTATTCCTTTGCTACCAATAAGAAAACTGGATCTGTTGCATTTAGTCTGTTTTGAAGATTGTTACTGCAGTCACAGAGCCTAGACAGATTTTTATAAGCAGATCTGAAAGGTAAGATGCAGTAGCATGATTATGTACAAAAAAATTACATTTTTTGAATGTGTTTGGATGAAAAAAAAAGCCAGAATGTTTTCCATGTGCCTCCCTTTTCTATTTCAGTGCAATGCTGTCATAAATACGATCAACAGTTCTGTTGTGTTTCTTCAGCCAGTAGGAATGGCACTTTGAACTTCCATAGATTAAGCAAAAGGATAGGGAAGTGGGATAAATAGGGGGAGGGAAAAGGTGGGGAGAGAGTAAGACAAAAAACAAACCAAACCCAAACATGTTAAGACCTTCCTGTGATGCTAACATTGCATTTTATAGATGGCTAACATGTTTCAAACTAGTCCAGTCTCTTCGCTAAGTCTACCCACTCTAATTTACAGGACATCTGGAATCTTGCACCATTTTTTTTATATACAAAATGGACATTTTTTCAGAATATTCTACTAAATCTAATATTCATGTTCTCCATGTTACTTGTAATATTTTTCAGTGCTCTAGGGAAATCATACTGAACACAGTATATGTAAATGTAGGCTAATTTTGTTTGCTGAAGATCTGTCAGGATCGATTCTGCTCATTTTTTTTCTTTTCTGTACTACCTCGGAATACCACTTGTGTCATCTAATGAGGACATTATCTGTAATGTGCCTTTTCACAAACAGGATTTCCAGATGATAATTACAAAGGTTACAGGTTTAGACAGAACTCAGAAATACATTTACATAAGTCAAAGTTACAGATATTATCAAAATTAAATTAGGGCTGAGCCAATTAATCTAAAAAATCTAAAAAAGTAAGACATTCAAAAACCTAATGGAAACCCTTAAGTTCCTGAGATTTTTCTCCATCTCAAACTCTTTTCCCTTCACAAAGAACACAGGGAAATTATATTTAGCCACACAACACAGCGGTTTCATCAATATTGTTTGAAAACATACATATAAGTCCACTTTTCTTAAAATATACTTTTCCTATATCTCTTCCAAGTGAGCAGTTTCTGGTGATGCATAGCAAGAGCCTACTTGTGTTTATAAAAAGCTTTTTAGTTTACATAAAAAGTATAATCACATTGTTCCACTTTTTACTGATAAAGCTGGTTTCCCAATAAAAAGTTGTCCAACTAATCAGCTTCCAAAGAGATCTGATGAGCTGACTAGCTTCCAGTTACTAAAGCAGATGGCCCAGCCCTAAACTAGTTCTGTTTCTAAAATAAATAGTGTTGGAAATCTTTCTTTTCTAAACACTTTTCAATTCCCTGTCATGTTCACACACATGTTTCTGGGTTAGTTACAACTTCGCCATTTTTTTCAGGCTCATCTTTCAGAAACTGCTCCACTTCAATAGAGTCCACCTTGGCATCTTCAGGAGTTTTGTCTTCCGATTTGTTTAATTCCTCTCTTTCTGCTGCTTCTTCTTTTGTATGTGGTTCTTCTGATTTTTTCTTAATGCAGAAGAAATTTCCGAAGGCCAATACAAGTGCTGAGGTCGTAACTTCAATTCCAGCAATAATGAACACAAACATGTACCTCCCTGTTGCATCCAGGAGTTTTCCTGAAAAAGGTAACATTCCAGGTAATTAACAAAAGTGAGTAATTTGCAGTGGATTTTTTCTGCTTTTTCTAAACATTTAAATAATTGCTGTTTAGAATTACCATGACTATCTATAAGCAAGTTTTTTGAAATAGGATTTTAACAAGTTTATAGCAAAATATTTCTCAATTATTTCAGTTCAGTTTAACAGTCGGACATTACATCACATGTCAAAACACATACTCCCATGCACACATACTGTCATGCAATTCAACTGGAATAAAACCAGCCCAGCCTTCACGTGCAAGAGATGAAACAAGTGCTATGTATTTCAGATAAAAATGTGTACATCTATGGCCAGGATCTGTATCATCAGCTTCCTCTTGCTCCCAATCATTTACCTTTCTCCATGGGCAATGCACTTTCTGCTTAAGATGCAAATCTTACTTAGTAGTGTCTGGAGTAATTGACTGATTCTGACACTTTAGTAAAGTTAAATTTTCACAGGACTTGGTAGATGTGAAAGAACAGGTGAGAGGATGTGAAGGAAGTGCCTCTCTGAACCTGAGTATCAAAGGAAGTAGTGCATAGTAGTGGTTTTCCCATGTGAAGGGGGTTCTGTCGCAATGAAAATACTTCACATTTTTTGGTATAGTGTAAACATTTGTCAATGAACTGTTGAGGTTTGGGAGGCAAAGTGCGTTTCATTTCAGGATCTGTAAAATATATGTTCTTTGATTAGTAATTTTCATTTTTACTTCAAATTAATGAATTTGACTATTTTGTTATGTTTCCTTATTCTTGGGTTGTGAGTCAAGTGCAACAGAAGCAGTCTACCTTCCTTAAAGCAGTCCAGTTTTATACTCCTCCTTGTAAGATTTTTTTTCTTCTGATGTTTTCTTTCCTCCTCCAAAACTACCATGGGTATAGAGAATCTGTCCTAGTACTTTCCAAAGAAAATTGACAGGTTTCATATTCTGAATCCCAATCAGGTATCTGCCAATAAGAGATTCAGTGCAGGCTTTCAGAGGAGAAATAGCAGCATCTCCAGATGGCAATTTAACCAGTACTGAAATGGATCCAAGAAGGAGAAAGGATTCATCCCACCTCTTCTTGGTCTATTTCAGAGTGTAACTGCAGAAAGCCTTTGAAGCATGTGCAACACTGGCACAATCTGCATTTCTTGAGTGACTCTCATCCTTTTCATCTCCCTTAAATTTTGTGTAAATGGATGCAGTGCACGTGATTTTGAATTCTGAACTAAATGGAATACTTACCTGCTGATGGTGGACCAATTAGAACAGCCATAGCTTCTGCCAGGAGCACTAAACCGATAGCACTGGAAAACTTCTGAGTACCAACAATAGCCATGAGAACTTCAAATTGAAGAGCACCTACCATTCCATAAGAAATGCCAAAGAAAATGCAAAAGACCACCAGTCCACCATAATCAACAGACATCGAACCCATGAGATCTGTGAAACCATTGAAAATCATAGCAAAACTGAAGAGGTAGACACAGCGTGGTCTAACCCATTTAAGACCAGCTACCATTCCACAAATAGGCCGAGCAAAGATATCAATGAATCCCAGAATAGTCAGAAGAAAAGCTGCTTTGGTGTCTTGATAGCCTAAATCCTTGGCATAACTCACAACAAAAACTGGGGGAACAAAGAGGCCAAGCACCATGATAGATGCTGCTAGGGCATAGATTACAAAACCACCATCTTTAAACACACTGAAATCCAGAAGTTTTTTCTTCACTTTCTTCTCATTTGGCTCTTTGGTAGCTTCAGACTTTTTGGGTGGCTCCAAAGGTCTCATTAGTGCTCCACATACACAGCAGTTGAGCAGCATCCCACCCAGTATAAGGAATCCTCCTCTCCAACCATACTCATGTTGTAGTATCTGCCCCAGTGGTGATAGAGCACAAAGAAACACTGGACTCCCAGCAGCAGAGAGCCCATTGGCCAAGGGCCGGCGTTTGTCAAAGTAACGGTTTAACATGATGAGTGAAGGCTGAAAGTTTAGTGCCAGACCCAAACCTGTAACAGAGGATACATAAAAAATAATACCATCCTACAATATCACTATTAAAGAAAGTATGATTACAAATAAAGAGAAAATAGTTTTATTCCAAATGGACAGAATAAATCTAAGATAACATTTTTAAAGCATTTCACCTCCATAATATTCTTGTACTTTATGATTACAGTTCATGCTATTCAATTTTCATAGCAAAAATAAATGACAGTTAAATTCCACATTTATCTGCCATCTTTATTAAAATCCATTTGGGTGATCATGATGCTTCAGGTATTTATCACATATAGAAAACTTCAACCTAAAGCTCAGACATATTTTCAGCAATACACACTACTTACCAGTAATCACACCTGCAGTGAGATAGATCTGAACGATGCTTGTACAGAAGGAAGCTATCACCATCCCCATGGAGGCAAAAAGGCCACCCACTAGCATGACAGGACGACAGCCAAAGCGGTTGACACATACACTACACAGTGGACCTAGGCAAGAAAAGCAAGTTAGAGTTGCTAAGATAAACGAACCTTTGCAATTGATTTCATGTCACTTTGCATTTCTTCTTTGGTGGACTTCACAGTGGTCGGAGTCAGTGATCTTAAAGGTCTAAGGTCTTCCCAACCTCAGTGATTCTATGATTCTCTCCTGCTTCCTCCATACAGTCAAGCCAATCAGGAAGAGTCTTCTTTCCTCTACAGTCAAACACTTATTTTTTTTATCTTCAGAGGGCCGTGCAATTTTTCTTTTGCATCATCTTTAGTAAATACTGAGCTACAGAGACTTAATTTAAATCCAAGCTGGATTTAAATAACGGTTTGACTGATGTGATTAATAATAATTCTTCTTTGGAATGCCTTACTTGCACACAAGTAACGATAGGCAGTCATGATACATGCTGTAAATAGCCATACGATTTACAAACTTCATTGTATGACACAATACTGTTTCAAAAACAGATAACGACCTACCTGTTCCATAAAGCATGGCCAGCAGAATGGAGGAAATCCATGCAGTGTCACTATATCCAATGCCAAATTCCCGGATAAGTTCTTTAAAGAAAACACTAACTGCCTTAGGAAAGGCATAGGAGAATCCTGTGATGATGAAACAGCCAAAAAGGACAGCCCAGCCCCAGCCTCCATCAGGGGCTTTAACACCAGACGGACCATCATCAGCTACTACAGCTCCCATGATGAAGCTTGTGTGTTCCCTAAGAAACAAAAAGCAGTTAGTATCTATAGACAATGGGATGATCATCTAACCAAAATCGGCAAAAATAGGAGTACAATTAAAAATAAGGTATAGGACTGCTTTAAATAAAAGTCTTGAAGATGCACTGGAATTGTAACTATTCCTTGTTTGGGTTTAGTTCTTACAAAGCTTGCAAAAATATTTAAAAAGGAGATGCACACATCTGTGTTCCAAATGTCCCTTCACAGCTCTCAAAGTCAAAACTGGATTTCAACCAAATCACTGTTCCATAGAAAAACTGGAGCCATTACAGCAGATCAGGGGTGTATTTGATTTTCACAAATATGTCAAAACTACTGCATTAAAGTCTGCAGGATTTTTGCTACAAGACCATGTTAGGTGAAGCTCCTGGACTATTCCTGTAGGAGATCTGGTGCATCACAAAAGTTCTGTGCAACAGTGGACTAATCACCCTGGCTTTTTGTTCCTACTGAGGATAGCAATACAGCCCTGATACTCTGCTATCTTGAAAAGATACAGAGATCCCTTGAGATGCTGAGAACCCATCCAGTAAGTACCTAAGCTAAACTGCAGTGAAAATCTGCTCAGGCAGCCTTTGTGGATGCTGGGAGTTAGTAACTGTAGCAATGGCCAGTATCACTGCCTGCCTGAAGCAAATACTTTCCATTGTTGTTGTTAGTACATTATCAATAAAAAAAAATTGTATTTCATTAATCTAATTTTTCACATCTATGAGCAGTCATAAGCAGCTTTGCATCTTAAAAATAAAATCTTTTCTCATGCAAATGTGTAATGCTGCCAAGTCTTTAAAGAGAGAGAGATTGCGGGGTGAAAAAAGACACTGAAGAGGCACATAAAGGGTCCCCATATGTGAGGAGTGCAGGAAGGTATTGCATCACAGCAATTAGGTTTTTGTAGGGTCTGTGTACTACAGAAGTCTTGAAAATGTTGAGGTGAGCTTCAAACAAGTTACACATTAAATCTTACATGTACGAAAATTGGCCATTTCTTTAAAGTGCAGTTGATTACTCCTATTGTGTCAGTGTTCTCTACAACAGTGCCTAAAAGAGGAGTGCAAGCATAGTTGCACATCAGAGATGTTCATCACTGAGGAATGCCTCTGCTTTCAACAAAATAGGCTTGCACAGCGATTGTTGTAAATTGGGAACTATGTAGTTCTTACATCTCCATTTCACAACTGGACCATGTGGGGCACAACAATCTGATGCAGATTTGTCTAGACAACTGAGCACCAAATGGATGATTGTTAATAGGCCTGTATGGACATACCTGCTATGGCATTTGACCAGCACTCTCACTTCTTGGAAGAAACAACTTTATATACAGATACAGCAATAAATCTGGCCATGACTATTGCTGTTCTATTACCCTGGACTGTACAAGGACAGTAAGTCTCATAGTACTGGCTTCACCAGTTTTCTGGTTTCTGGAAATCAAATAGAAAACAATTCAAGTTCATACAACTAGAACATAAAATGGTTTAACATGAAGGGAAACAATATCTCAACAAAACCAGTCATCGAGGCATCTGAGGCTGCAGATGGCTCACTTGCTGATTGCTGTAAGAATACGTAAAAACACATAGCTTGGTAGACTGGGCAATTTCTGCAGCAGACTTTAGTTGCTAAATAAGTCTTAAGATGCATCTCTGCACTTCTGACACTGGGATCTGTCAACCCTTCAGAATTGTTTTTCCCAGTAACTTCTGTTTGATACAAGGTATAAAGCATTATTCAGATAAGGACTTATTTTTTTAAGCAATAACCAAACAGCACAGAATAGGTACCGAAAGTGTAATCTGTGTGACAGTGGCAACTCTCTATTATTGATAATGGGGAAACGCCGATTGCTCAGTTTAAATGTACAAAGAGCATAAGATATAAAGATATATAAGATATATATATCTTATATAAATTTATATAACATATAAAACTGGAGTCCAGAGCATAGGAGAAACTGTCATGCTACTTCCAAACTGTCAGAACATTTCATTGTGAGTGTTTAAAATGTTGGGGGAAGGGTTGTGGAAATTTTGTTCTTTTGCATTAAACATCTAGTAGCAACACAAAGTTAGCAATAACATATGAGCATGCTTGGTTGAAAAATAGCAACTGGCAATCTCTCCAGACTGCTTAAAGTGCTGGATAGGGATATTCAGCGGCTTATGACATTCATCCCTGTGCTTCTTCCTGCACACAGGCGCGGTGAGTCTATTGCGTCGACAGCAAAGATGTTCAAAGGGCAGCCTCTGCAGCCCTACAATGCACAGCCCCGACAGCAAACGACATCTGCGTGAGGAAGCGCCGTCAAGAACCGGTTGGCAGCTCGCTTGTTCCTTCATAAAAGAATCATTCAAGCTTCTCCAGGGGGACAAAGTGGAGCCGGCGCTCCGGGCCCGCCGTGAGGGCGGGAAGAAGCCCCGGCCGGGCGGGGGCTTCGGAGGCCGCTCCCGCCGGGGCCCCGCGTGACCCGCGCTGTGGCAGCCCCGCCGCACTGAGACGTGCGGGACGTGACTGGGCGAGGGGCGGGCGCTGCCCGCGGACTGCGGGCGGGGCTGGGGCCGCTCCCCCGCCCAGCGCGCGCAGCAGCCGGAGCTCGGTTTCCCCACACGAGGGGGAAGCATCCTCCTCCGTTGCCGTCCTTCCATGCCCAACAGAGAAAGTCAGCCTGCAAGAGACATATTCTGTTCCACCTGCCCAACGGGAGTTACCATCTTTGCTATGAGAAACAGTCTCTAAAACGGTTTTATGTGCTGCTGTGATGAAAGAGCAAGATTTGCTGATGTGAGGGAACCTGGCCTACCTTCCAGCATTTCACAAAAATAGGCCTATGGGGAAACAAACAGTATCATCCATTTACTCTTCTTTATGTCATGTGTATTACCACATTTGGCTAAAAATAACCATAAACCAGCATGCCATCCTTTTAAGAGTGGTTTAATTTGCACACACATACATCAAAAAGAAACCCCTCTTACGAGGAAAGGCTGAGAGAATTGGGATTGATCAGCATGGAGAAGAGGATGCTCTGGGGCATCCTTATTGCAGCCTTCCAGTGCCTGAAGGGGTTACAAGAAGGCTGGAGAGGGACTTGTTACAAGGGTGTGTAGTGAGAGGACAAGGGGGAATGGCTTCAAGCTGACAGGCAGTAGGTTTAGGTCAGATATTAGGAGGGTGTGAAAGTGGTGAGGCCCTGGCACAGGTTGCCTAGAGAAGCTGTGGCTGCCCCTGGATCCTTGGAAGTGTCCAAGGTCAGGTTAGACGGGGCTTGGAGCAACTTGGTATAGCGGAAAGAGACCCCGCCCATGGCAGGGGTCTTGGAATAAGATGAACTTTAAGGCCCCTTTCAACCCAAACCATTCTGTGATTCTACCATTAATATTATTCATCTGGTTTTGTCCATCAGTAGTTCATGGTAACACACCACAATTAAAAGACTATTAACTGGAACGAAATGAACCCTGTCTCTGTAAACACAGCAGATGTACTTCATCCTTCTGCTGTGTGCCTTACTAGGCTAGATTGTATTCACCTCCTTAAGAACCAATAAGGAAGTAGTGCAGAGATTCCCGTGTAAGATGTGCAAACAGAGGGCAGTACTTTTAGAAAGGCTGGGCTTGTGATTGATTTGCACAGGTAAAATTTTTATTTACTATTTCGCTTCAGTGCTGGGATACTGTCAAAGCCTGCTAAGACAGGAGGCTACTGCAAAACTGTTGTAACAGCTTGCTTTGCTTTCTGCTTTTGCTAGCTCAGCCCTATTTAGAGGCAAAGGATTACATTTAATTGGCTGCAGCTCAGTTTGATATCTCCACAACAGTCATGATAGTATTGTCAGTATTTATTCCAGATTCCTTCTATCATGAATGGGTTCTTGCTTTGGCAATGTGTAAAACAAAGGGAACAAATGTAGTTAAATATGTGGGGTTTGATCTTCCTGATATTATCTTCCTGTTGCTATGGAAACTAGTATAGTCTCAGTTAGGAGGAAATACTAGGTGATTGTAGGGAGCATTGTGAGTGGTATTTTTGGTGTGATGTCTATATAAGGGGAGCATTTGGATTATAAAAAGGAGCAGCTAGAAATTGCAAGAATCTATTGTGTTTAGCCAATACTCTTATTGGCCATATAGCAGTACTTCATGGTCAGCAGTATGGGTAGAGAGGACATTTGTGAGTATGTAGGCTGACCTATACATCTTGAGAATTTCCCATTCTCGGGAAAAATTAATTTCAAGAATTCCCAAGAAGAAGTAATTTCTTCAAACTATGGCAGAAATCTACCCAACCTTTAATTCCTATGATACAAATAAAAAATGGTAATCAAAAATAGAACATGAACTTGCAGGTAGGGAACCCAGTTCAGGCTGGAATTCAGTCGGGAACCCCACCAGGTTGAGAACTGTATAATTACAAAATGAAGAAGGTGGTCTAAGCTGAGCAATGTACAGATCCTCCTTCAGCTTCTTATCTGTGGAGCAAAGAAAATAATGATTCTCTCTTCATAGGGTGTTGGGGGTATGAATACATTGAAAAGCATATGCTGCTCAATACTGTGCTAATAGAAGTCGTAAACCTCCTATATTAGCCCCCTTAAGGGTATTAAAATCTAAGCAGACTAAAAAAAATATATATGTTATTCTTGGCTTTGAGTGAAGAATCTTAAGACTAACCAACTCTACTGAAATTTTGCAGACAATTTTTTTTCCTGCAAAAATATTTTTATTTTAATATTCTTGACCCTTGTGACAGCCCTATACATTTAGAACAACTACATTTTGCATTGATATGACTGACATCTGCCTATTCAGCATGACTTTTTCCTAATTCTCTAAATACTAATGCATACATCTTTAAATCAAGTTTTATTTATTACAACTCAGGTACTTCATAGAAGCCATGTTGATGGGCCACTGGTATAACACACTAGTCCATTTCTTGTGGCTTACCTGCTTAAATATCAGCCAGTCGAATTACACATTCATTCCAAAGGCTGCTGCAAAGTTCTGTTCCCTACAAAATCATTACCATATTTGCCATAATCACAGCAGCACCTTAAGAACAGACAACACGTGCCCCTTCTGTGTTCACAGAAAGGTGACAAACATGCCTTCAGATGTATTGGAATTATCTGGCTGCTTTCAAAAATATAAGTTGCAGACCCCCAACTTCAGTTGAATACTTATAACTCATTTTCATGTACCATGAAAATTAATTTCAGCCCTGCAGCTGTGGTGGCTTTGCAATGTGTTGAAGCTTTACAAAACCAGAAAACTCTTAGAGAAGTATCCTTATACTGCCTAGTATAAAACCAAAAAGTGACAGAGCTAGATAAATACCAATTAAGGGTCTAGTCCTGTCACCAGCTGGACATACATGCTAATTTTTGCAGAATACCATGGAACTACCCTGATATATAAAGCACTTGTATGCACATGCACTGTATCTCAAGCCAGGTTAGCACATGTAGCTGAATATAGTGAGAAAAAAATCGCCTGGCTCAGAGGTGTCATTTTACACAATCACTTTGGATAGTGCAGCTGCATAATACAGTGTCATACACTGAGATATGTTAAAGCCACTTCAGTCACAATTTAAAACGACACCTTAATATTTTTATAATATGTCGTGTTATACTTCTGATTGAACCACAACAGGTGTACTGTACTAATAGATAGATTCTGGTTTATATTTTAAAACGGCTGACTGCCACACTGCTTCCTCTGAAATAACCATTGCAAAACCATACTTGACTTTACTCTGTGACATTCTACACTAAAAGATTTTCCAGTTGCTTTACCCGAAAAGCACGCAAACCTGCTGCCCAAGAGGAGCGCATTTCCACAACCAGTGCCAACGGTCTGTGCCCAAGAGGAAGTTGTATTGCTGCAATTCAACTCCACCTTTGTTAACTTTTTCTTCGCGGAACCTCTTAGAAGTAGGCAAGCCGCAGACCATTGACCGTGGATTGCGAGCAGCAGCAAAAACGGGCTCTTTCCCAAAGAGATGGAAAGGGGCTGCGGCGGCCGCCGGGCAGGGTAGGAGCGGGGTCGGGAAAACAATGGTGGCGGTCGTGGCGCCGCCAACGGCCACGGCCACGACCGCCCGAGCGGCGCTCTGGGGGGGGGCACGTAGCCGAGAGGGCTCCCGCGGAGCACTCGGGCGGCCGCCGATGCTCGCGAAGCCCAGGGAGGCGCCCCACCGTTCTCAGAGCGCTCGCTGAACCGAGTAACGGAGTTCATGCCCGGAGCTGCCACGACGTCCTTTATGAAGGGACGGTCCTCAGACTGCACGTTGCTCGCTCTGACGGATCTGAGCGGTCACGACTGTGACAAAGAACTCCGAAATTCACCCCCCGAGCCTCGACACTGAAATAAAAGGTGAGCAGCAGCGAAGGGACCGCGGAGGCGAGGCTTCCGCGGAGACCCTCTTCGCCCAGTATAGGTCTGAGAGCAGGGATGACGGGAACAAAGCCGGAGCTCGCGGGACTCTCACGAGCCACCGGTGTGGCATTCTACGTGCGCTGGGGCCGGCGGCACCGCAAGCCGAGACGTGACCCCGGCGCCACAGGGGGAAGCTGGGGACAGCGCTCTCCCGTAGCGGGCAGAGCGGGGCTTGGTCGCCAGCACTGCTCAGCGCCCGGACAGCGCTTTCAGGCCGTTGGCGGTGAGGACGTTGGGCGACCCGTACAGCAACGCGGGTTTTCCGAGAACATATACGCCCTCCTGGTCCCACGCGCGGGGAGAAAGGCAACCGGCGGGACGGCGCCCCGCCGTTCCTCGTGAGGTGGCGCCAAGGGGGGCGAGGATAGTCGGCGTCGTGCCCACCGGCGCCCAGCGCAGCCTCTGGGCGAGAGATGAACCCTCGCCTCCCGCGCCGCGCCCGCCCAAAGCTTAGGAGGCTCTCGGGCGCATCCGCCGGCCCGGCCAGCCCCACGCGGAGATGCGCCCTCGGTGAGCCCAGGGTTTTGAGGTCGGTTCGCGCGGCTCAGGAACCCCCCGCCCTCCCCGCGCTCCCCACGGCGTTCGGCCCC
The DNA here is from genome assembly GCA_036023395.1 of Myiotriccus ornatus. Taxonomy (NCBI): domain Eukaryota; kingdom Metazoa; phylum Chordata; class Aves; order Passeriformes; family Tyrannidae; genus Myiotriccus; species Myiotriccus ornatus. The sequence continues at coordinate 49,031 of JAYRBT010000043.1, forward strand.
GTGCGCCAGGCAAGCGCTTCGCAACATCACGCACGACGGCTCCGCCTCAGTACCTGAGTCAGGTCCCGCGCCTCACCGAGAGGATGACCGTGCTCGCGCCGGACCGCAGCTGCTGTCCCCGTGCGCTCGCACACACCCGCCTCAGCCCGTCTGGTCCCGCCGGCTGGGGAGCTCCGCCGCGGCGGGTTTGTGGCTCTCGCCCCTCCCCTGCCACGGCGGGGGCGCCCTGGGTCCTACTGCCGCCGTGACTCCTTCCCGCTGGTACGGGTTCTCCCGCGCAGGGCCGGCCGCGTGCTGCGCGGCGCCGGGACTGCACAAGACAGCGGCGCGAGCTTTGCGCTGCTTGCGCAGAGGCCAACGCGGGGCTGGGTCCTGCCGGCGTGGATGATGCACCGGCTGTCCAGAGGTCCAGAGGAGCAGGACTTGAGCTGTGGACTTCAACGTACGAATGGACTTCTACAGTTGGTTTGTTCTGTGCTGCTATTTCTGTTTTCCAGGGAGTGATCGCAATTTCTTCATTGTCTCGCATGAGAATGACTCTTACAAGCTTCCTTGCCTTGTTCTCAGGCATTTTGAATGTGATATTGTGCATTCGGCAGATAACTTTCAGGCTTCCCTCCTCATCCTCTACAAAGAGAGTGCTCCCTGCAAATATGTTTGCTTGAGACTTTTTTTACATCAAGATGGACTGAGCTCTCTGCACTGATCTGTTGTTGCTCTGCTGCTATTCATACACGTTGAGTTATAAAACTGAGTGTGCGTTCATACTGCTATTTAGCACCTGCGAAAGTTGTGGTGAGCTCCTCAAGTGCACTACAGAAAGTATCACTGTTTTGGGTCCTCAGTGCTTTGGAAATTCAGGATTAGATGCTCCACTCCGCTGTGTGCTTATAGCACACAATCCGGTGTGTAGAGGAGTGACTGTTCCCCTATGCTGGCCACTCGTGAGGCCGCACCTTGAATCCTGGGTTCAGTTTTTGGCTCCTCACAACAAGACAGACGTTGAGACTGGAGCGTGTCCAAGGAAGGAAACAGATCTGGGGAAGGGTCTGGAGCACAAAGTCCGGCTGAGCGAGATGGCAGAGCTCATCCTGGAGAAAAGGAGGCTCAGAGGGGACCTTCTCGCCCTGACAGGAAGGCGGAGCCAGGTGGAGATTAGGCTTTGCTCCTGGGGAGCAAGGGACAGGACAAGAGGATCAGCCTTGAGTTGTGTCAGAGGAGGTTTAGATTGGATATTAGGAAAAATTTCTTCTCCAAAAGGTTTGTCAAACGTCAGAGTGGGCTGTCCAGGGAGGTGGTGGAGTCACCATCCCCGAGGTTAACAGCTGGCCCTAAAAAATCAGTCTTTTCCAACCTAAATGATTCTGTGATTCCTATCACTGATGTGGAGATGCACAAGAGTAAGGTTCTAACTAGAAGAGGACAGGTAGGATACAATATTGTCTTTTGAGAACTACGGTATTGGACAGATTAGTAGCTTCCAATATTTTAGAACCTTGCTGTGATCATGTAATACTGAGGGAGGATCTGCGACTCTTCTAATGACTTAGAAATTTCTTTTCCCTGCACGTTATGTTTGTGTTGGCCTTTGGTTCAGTTTTGCTGAACTGTAGTACTCATTTGTCTGTGCTTAGAGATTCATTGCAGTAATGTGTGAAGATGAGCAAGGCTGTGTGGTTTATTTTGGGCAGATAGCATATAGCCAGTAAGACCCACGTTGCTAATCTTAAAGATCAGTAAAGCCAGTTTTTGGCTGTCTACCATCATCTGAATTTAGGCCATTTATTGCAGGCAACTTCATCTTGCAGGCTAGATGAAGTTAATTGCAGGAGAGCAGAAACCACTGATTGTCGTGGAGTTTCTGAAGCAAGCTGTGCAGTGCCTGAGGCCCAACACAACTGGTGAAGTCTAGCAGCTGAAGACATTTTTACATGTATTCACACAGGTAATCTTGATTCTCCAGGAAAAGGAAGTATGATTTCCATTCCCAGTCCCAAAGAACTGGAAAAACTTCAGGTTTTGAGAGGAAGACATTTTTACTTCTCATCACCCCACCCTCTGGCTCTAAGTTTTTAAGAAGGACAGTTCTGTCCTGTAAAATGGATTTTCATAAATCTGTTGCTCTAATTGTCCAGGTAAGCATCTTTGGAATGTGTCATGACTCTTGTATGGCCATAGAAAAAAAATGAGGATGGCAGGATGACTAGATTGTGTAATCCTGGGTCTTGTTACAGAGTTGGGCCATAATGGGTTGTACATAGCCTTTGGGCTGGAAACTTGGAAGTGCTTTTGAGCCTAGTAGTGTATGTGTAGCCAATATATACCCTGCTGTTTCTCTCTACAATGTAGCATTTTCAGAAGGTGAATCCTTTTTATTTTAATTTCCTTGTGAAGCTACATGTAAGTGTTGCTATTTCACAGTGTAGTGATGGGGCCAAAGGTTTGTATTCGAAAAGGGTGACTGAAAGTGGTTCCAAAGGTAGCTGAAATCTTACCTTTGGCCGAAATCTTATGGAACTCACTAATGTTTGGTAAGAACACAAAATCTCTTCTTAACTCCTGTTTCCTAAAAGGGCTGAATGTTTCCTTCCTTTTCCATCTATGAGACCAAGACATTTTCTGCATTTATTTTAGGTGTATTCAGGTTCCTACATCGATCCTCAAACTTACATTGTGCAGACTATAATCTTTTTGACTCACCAGTAAAGTTTATCCATTTTGGGCACTATTGAATCACTGGAAGCCATCAGTTACTCATTTGGGGAACTGACACACATTTAACTATGTGACTAGGGACTGTTTGGAGGTACGTTGGAGAATATGACAGCTCATTTGAAACGGGGGGTAGGGACGAAGAAGATAATGTAGTTGATAAGTTTTGCAATGCTGAGGAAAGGCATTAGAAAAAGGAGCATGGCAGCAGTCAGAATGGCATATGGATTTAGACATTCACCTATTATGTGATTATTCTGATGAGTGCTTTGAGAGGCCCACTGCAGAATGTAAATTATACTGGGACTTGCACTATAATTTTTGTGTGCTCAGGTTTGGAAAATGATTTGAAGCCAGTTTTCACTGTTGTATTTTAAACCAGAGATGATTAATATAAATAAATGAACTAAATCCCTTTAATAATTGTAGTATTCTGAAAATATATGTAGCTAAATGAAACTTGCTTTATTTCAGAAGTCAGGTTGTAGGTTCTGATTCTAATTTTCAAAATAGTTACTGATGGAAATGAACCCCTCCTTTCTTTAAATGGCGTGGGGCTAGGACACAGTTCTTTTCTGATGACATAAGGAAAGATTATAAGAACTACTTATATCTTAAGATATGTAACATATATATAGATATCTAAGATCTGTAAGAACTACTTAGATAATACTCTATCTTCTTTAAATTAGTACTTCAGATATAATATGGATACAACATTAAGGTTTCTGAAAAGTCCTCAGGCAAATCTTTATATAATCTAGAAAAACAGAAAAGTGAAAGAGTATTACAGGAAGTTTGCGTCATGACTTCCAGACAAGCAAGTCATCTAAGTGACTAAGGGAAAATCATGCTTTAGGTCCAGCTCATGTTTTACATCTCCATCTGTCTCACGTGGTTTGGTTTATGGATACATTTTTTAATAATTAAATGCCTTGGTAGCAAAATGTATTTATCTGTGCTGCATGACCTCATGTTGCAGTTAGCCTGAGCTTGTTATACAAGCTTTTTAAAGTTTTTCACATAATGCAGTGGAAGTTCAGAAGATGGGAATTTTGTTCCCATCCCTAACAGCTGTACTGTAAGGGGCCAAGAATCTCCTTTCTGATCTGCATTATGGAGAAATTTTTTAATACTAAACAAAATGTGTGGGAAGGCAAGTGAACAAGAGAGTGAAATCTGAGAGTATATACAAATATTAGTTGTGTTTTGGGGGAAGGGGGTGTTACTAAAAGAGCCTGGGGCTGCAGAGGAGCGTGCCCATCCTCACACGATGCAGAGGAGGAGCTGCTGTGCGAGAGTAGCGAGGATGGAACGGGGAGAATGTGAGGGAGAGAATATGCTACCGGCTGCCTGGAAGTGAACGCAGCGCGAGTAGCCGAGAAGCACCGGCTTGTTGATCAGGAAGGGAGGCAGAAAGGGAAGTGGTAGTGCCTCCCGGAGCGAGGGCCGAGAGGAGGCGGCTCGGCTGAGAGCAAAGGGAGGGGCAGGCCCCCCCCGAGGGATGACGGTGGGCGGTGTCCCTCACGGACAAGGGCCCGCCCCTCCCCGCCGCGGCTCCCGGGAGCCACGGCGACGTCCGTGAGCGGAGGGACGGGCAGGTTCGTGCCGGGAGGAGCCGAGCTGCGGCTGGTCGCACAGCATTTCGTCGTGCCGCAGGTTGTCTTTCGGAGCTCCCGACGCGTCGCTTGTGCATCTCGCGTCCTTTTCTTTGGGCACACCGTCTTTCTGCACCCCTTCTGCTAAGTGCCCTCCGTGTGCGGTCCCTGAGTCCAAAGCATTATCTTGTGCTTCTCTCTACTGCCTTCCTCTAAGGGACTTGACCTCAACAGTCTGCCTGCCATCTGCTCTTCTGCCTCAGAACATCTGACCCCCTGGGCCTTCAATGGAACCTTCCTTCTGGGATCTGCTCCCTGCCTGCGGGTTCTGTTGGCAGCGTTTTCTCTTGCCCTTACTCAGTTGTCTTTTTCTCCCTTTCTGCTCTGCAGGTGTACAGACCTCTAGTCCTGGAGAGTACTTGATCCCTGCCTTGCCAGTAGCATTCTTATCCTCCATCTGTGTGGCTGTCCCTTCCTGTCATCCCTGGGCATATTTGATCTAGGGACTCAGTGTCAGTGTTCCTCAGTGTGTTGCCCTCTGTTACATTCCTTGGACGCTCCCTAGAATATGTAACCATGTCTCAGTCCTAGAAGCAATTGTTTCTTCTCACCATACCTTGCAGCCCCTTATGCCTCCTAGTCTTCTATCTGCCCTGCGTAATGGGCCTGACACCATACCCCGTGTAGGGTGCAGTGTAGCCCACCACATACTCTGCCCGAGGTATGTCCCTGTTACCAGGTTTCTCTTGTTTGTTGTTGGGTTTTATCCTATCCCTCAGCTTCTGCTGTATTTTATCTATTTTGGTCGTATTGTATAATGCATGATGTATATTTGCTGTTTCATATATTTGACCTTACTTGAAAGGTAAACAGCAAACCTGCCTCCAGGAGTAAAGAAAGAGACAACACACAAGTGATGCTAACTTGTATCACTGATGGTCATAATTTTTTCGAGGAACTATGCTGACTGGTGGTCACAATACAGTGCCTATGCTGACTGCTTGTTTCATCTTGCAGCACACTGTGAAACAGTTAGATGTAAGGATAGCAAGGAAGAGAAAAGTGAGTTCAGTTTCTTTATAGTTTTTGAGGAAAATTGTAAAGCTTTACACTTCTTTGACAAATAGGGGTTGTATGGAAGTCTGGAGGTTCTCAAGAATTACTCTGTTCTTCAGCATCACCTTGCTCATATTTGATTGAAAGATGACTAGATCAAACATGGCATTTTAGTGGAAGCAATTGCAAAGTTTCTACTGAACCAGATATGCCAACCACATTCAGCTGTGTGTGATTTACAGCCAAGTTTGTGGGTGGGTGGGTGGTTTTGGTTTGGGTGTTTGCTTCTTTTTGTTTGTTTGTTTGTTTTGTTGGGGCTTTTGGTTTATTGGTTTTTTTTTGTTTTCTTTCTTTTTGTTATTTTAAAGAAACTGACATAAGTCCCCTTATGTGAGTGAGCAGAGTACCTATCAATCTCCTCTTTCTGTATATGCTGAAGTAAGTGGTTGGATTGCAATGGGTAATTTTGCTGGTTAGGTTGTAGGGGTAAGCTGTGCTTGTTATAATATGTTCTTTCTTACGTGAATGCTGTTTCCTGAGTCATCTTTTGCTCTCACCATATTTTGGTTTACCGTTCTTCTTGTGACTGCAAGACATCCAGGCAATTGGTGTAACTTATATTTAAAATTACACTGTTATTTACATTATGGTCGTTATTGAAACCAACTTGCAATTATAAATATTGCTGCTCTCAAAGGCAAAATGCTCTTTTTGTCTGCATTACATTGCATTTTTAAGAAATACAGTTCTTTGTGATGGAAAACAATATTTTAAAATTACAAGAAGGGTCATTAATTTATATTTTTATATGGAATTAATGATTCCTATGTTATATGGAACCCAAACTTGGCTCAGAATACCGCTTTCAATTTATCAGTAATTCGAGCTATGGAGATTGAGAGGAAGATTGTTTTTATAGGAAGTGGTGTGATGCTTTTTAATTTTAGCATAATTGTAGAGAAAGATTGTAAAAGAAGTATCATTTTTCTTAACCACCTCTTTCCAAGAAAAATTGTGACTTTAGTTGGATAATTTCAAGGAAGCAATGGGCTAGAGCTGTGGTCTTGTTTTTCATTCCTTGCACAAAGATCGTGTCTAATAATGTATTGTTAATTTTAACTAATAAAACATACATCAGGTTTTTAAAAGGCACTTGTAAAAGTGTTTTGATGCCTTAGTGGGTATAAATTGAGCATAGTATCTTTCAGTGTCTGATGTTCAGAAAGCATCTCATAAACACTTTTTATCTTTAATGTCTTTATGATCATGGTCGAGGGAGGAAGTCAGATTTAGTTAATCTTTTTAGCTGTGGTAACCATCAGATGGATTTGGAGCAACTGTAGCTGAAAGGATGATACAGAAAGAACATACCTTTCTTAGTGTTGCATGTTATAGGAAGGGAGACATGAATATCCACAACAGTGACTTTTAAAGAAAACATTTATTTCTCCTTACCCAAAGGAAGAAGGTATTACTTATACTATTTGTACATGGTAGCACGATTTGACCATTGCCAACAAGAAACAGAATATGAAGAGAAAACATAATTTTATTTTAATTGTCTTGGGGATAAATGTGAAATCTAGGCTGGCAGAATTGAAAGGCCACCAGATCATTGTGTCCTTTAGCAGGATTTGTTACTCAGTGTACTTGGGAAAAGCAAGTTGAATTCTTTTATGTTTATCACGTCCAATGATCAGAGACTCATTTTTTGATCCTAGATAATTAGGATTGTTTGTTTGTGAAAAAAAATGTTATTTAAGTTGTGGCATCCTTTAGCAGAGAGATACTGCATTATATTTGCTGATCTGAAAACCTCTCTTTCATTTAAAGAGATTAAAGAGGTACTGTTTAAAAGGCATGCTTGTCCGATTTGTTCTGTGCATCCTCTGCTTATCCAGAAGGGATTATTTACAACCACTGACACAGAGTAATACTGCACAGTGAGAGAAGCTATATTGACTCCAGAGATTTTCCCAAATCTCTGGAGATTTGGGAAATGGTAATTTCTTCTCAGATCTCTCCAGAGATTTTCCCAGATCTCTGGAGAGATCTGAGCAGAAATTACCATTTTTTAAAAGTTATTTTTTTTTTAACCAATCATAGTGCTTAGAGATAATGTGGTTTTTTTTCTTCTGCAGAATTTACAATTAAATACGAGACAAATATGGAGAAAAAACAACAGAAAGAGATGGAAGTGAAGCAAGTAAAAGGTTTTGCCAATAACTGCACAGGCTCCCTGTTGTTTATTTCCTTTTTAGTTTTAAAACTAGGAGAAAACAAATGGGACACAGCCGTTGATATTGCTGATAAAAGCGAAGGTTGAACAGTGACTTGACTCATCATAAATGTCTTGAAGAAAAGAGAAATAAGTGTGCAGTTTTTAGGGTGGAGGGAATAAACACCATTCTTGCATTTTGTCTGCACGTCATTCTTTATTAATGTAACTATTGTCTTCAGATGCAACGGTATCTTTGAGATTATTCTGTGCTGAAAATGGTAACTGCTGTAAAGTGCTGTAAACTGTTTTGGGTCAAACTACCTTTATAATGTAGAGGTGGCTGGGTAAGTTTTAAATAATTTTTTTTAGTTATTGTGAGTGGTCTGGGCAAGACTCTGGAATTTGTCAAGGGTCACTAAATGATGTTACTGTGGTTTTGGAATATATGCAAATTCATTTAAAGCCAGTTCGGGAATTTTTCCCAGAGCTTATCCTTTGGGAATGGAAGGAGGAGCTTGAGTCTTTTAGACCCAGCATTGCCTCTTTGCCAGGCTGAGCTGAATACTGGTCACTAAGCAATACAGCAATTATTCTTCTGATCTCCCTTGCCCTGAAGAGTTTTGGGATGAACAAGGGAGTTGTAAAAGTACCTGTCTAGACTACACTGAGACAGCACTTCTTATAGACTTTATTTGTATGCATAAGTGTTGACTATAGCATTCAGCTTAATTCAGGTGAAGTGTAAATTTAAAAGCAAAATCTAGCAGAATAGGAAAGTGAATATCCATTTAGATGTTTGTGACTCTCCTGTTCTAGTTCACAGCTCTGTCTATGTAATTATATGATCAATCTTATCTAACCAAATGCAGTGGTCATTCAGCTACATAAAATAACTGTAATATGGAGTTGAAAGTAACCAGGTTGCAGAACAGCATGAAATCAATAAGTCTTAAGGGATGATATCAATAAGTCTTGCAGGGATGAATACAAAACTTGAAAAGGTTGAGTGTATCATTACTAGTCACGTAAGTATCAGGAGCAGCATCAGCCCTTTGAATTTGTGTGAAATCCTGACCTTACTGGTATTCTTCCACTGTATCTCAGAGAAACTTTTTTGTTCATAGCAAATAAAAATACTGTGGGAGAATAGGAAAAGATATGGAGTTGTATCTAAATGTATCTAAAATATTAGATTTCTGCTGGTCAGCTCTTGTTTTGCAGTTTCTTCTTATGTGACTGAAATTTTTGGGTGCAGGAGGAACTCCATTATACTTAAGCAGAAGTCCTGCACTACTTTTCAGCAGATCCTCCTTGTTTTGTATGCACCTTCTGAAGCATTGTTTTGGGATATAACATACACTGCTATAATTGGTTTCAACTGACGAGAAAAAGATGTTATAGTGACTCTTTCTTTAGGAAATTATAGCGTCTTGTCTTCATAGTTATGTGTTATTGTTCAAAAAATTTTACATATGGATGCCTCATTAGTTCACCAGAGATGCTTTTCAATGTAAATTTGTTTTATTTTTGTTTATAGCTCTAGGAATAGTCACAGAGGTCATCAGCATGAGGAGTACGTGAACCTGAAACTTCACATGGAGCAAAAATTCAAGAACTGGAAGGAGAGATTGATGTCAGAAATGGGTATAAGCATGTTGGAGAAACAATGTTGTATTGCTGCATTGCCATCTAGAAATCCTTTTTTCAATTTTATATTTTTTAATTAGCGTGTTCTGGTTTAACATTGCTATAGGTGTATAAGCTTTCTTTTTTTTTCCTATTTTTTTCTAAAAATTGATTATAATTACAGATTATGCCCTGCTTGTGTAGCAGCTGCTGCTTTGCTTGTCGGACAGCTGCCCCTTGTAAGGAACTGCTAAGAACGTGTTTAGTAATCTGAGATTGTGTAAGATTATTTTATGTAGACAGCCCACTGCTAAATTCGTTAACCTTGAAATTGCAGGAAAGGTCAGCATCTAGAAAGCAGAGGTAGACTTAGGCAAGATGGGTAAATATACATTTTTTATCATACTCCTAATTACAAGGCTTTTTTTTCCCTTCTACCTCTTATATTCCTGTCACTTCACCATAAAAGTATCATCTGACTAACAGTGAAATTTGACCTTCAACTGTGATACTCTAGGGCAGAATTATACAACCTCTCTATATATTACAAACTTTAAAGAGCAACAAAACCTCCCTTCTTTGTTTTTGTATAAAAATGTATTTGATACTGAAATCACTCTTACATATGAATGTGTTTCATTGTTAGAACTAGAATAGTTAATTTTTGGCCTGTCAACCAAACCAATAAATAATATAAATGAAATGGTATTGTTGGACAGTTGTGTCTTGCAGGCAGCACCTGCTGATCCACATCTCGCTGCCCTCAGTCCTGCTAAAATAACCCAGCTTCATCCCGGGCTCTCTTGCCCATTGGTTCCCCAAATGCAATTTATGAACGTACCCAAAGAAGTATGGGCACTACTCACCTGAGCAATACTTGAGAGGTGGCTTGGTTTGAAAGTTATTGTTGTGCATTGTGCGGTTGAACTGTAACAATAAAGCTGATTAGCTGCTGTCTGCAAGCACAAGGGTACAGCATCTCATACACACGATTTTTCTTACCCCACTGGAGGACAAAAGTTATCTCCATTGTTTATGCCTTACAACTAAAGAAGCATTGCCATTGGATCTCCTTGCAGTCATTCCTTTTAATCCAACATATGATGTTGCATCAATTAGCAAAAATCCCTTGTGATCTCATCCTCTTGTTTTCAAATTTCAGTTGTGACTTATCAACTGAACTTGTCAAAGTATCTCTCAAACACTTTTTTCATTACCTTATCAGTTTAGACACCTGAATGGCAGCTCACTGCAACAGTTTAGTTTTCTGGAAAATCCATGTCTTCTTTATGAACAGTTTTTCATACACTTACAAAACATAGGTGGTGTGAAGCATGAGTGTCACACTTCCTCAGTGGTATCTTTACTGGTGTTTCCATGTGTCAGAATAACTTGCAGTATTACTTTGGAGGAATTTCACAGCAGAATGACCATTATGTAGTATTGTTCTTACGTGGGATTGAAATGTAAAGTCCTTTAACAGCAGATTTTTGTTTTCCCAAGAATGACAAACCATATGACTGTTTTGATTCTTTTCATTTAAACTGAAATTCAGGGAACAGGGTGGGGAGGGAAGTTGTTTTTCCCATAGCTTCCTGTCTCCCAGCAGCCCCCTTGTCACTTTGTCTCTAGAGTAGAAAACATGGTAGTATTTTTCTAACAACTTTTCAGTAATGCCTTAGTTTTCTAGCTCTTTAGTAGTTCTGCAAGTATACAGTTTAGAAGCCTCTTGAATGCAGCCAAAATTTTCCTTTCTAATTCTAGTGAATTGTTTTGCTTACCTTAAACAAAAAGCTTAGACTAGTGAATACAAGTCTCTATAGTGTACCTTTACATTTTTTCCATGAGATTTGTTAGTGACCACTTTTTGTACCGTTTCTATTGTCATCCTGCAAAAACAGAGGGAAACAGTTAAAAGTTTATCACCACTAGTTCCATATTTATATGCATGTGTGCATAAGAAGATGGATGTTCTAGCTGCTTGTAGTAGCTTGTACATAATAAACAATATCCTTTTATTCATGTGCTTATAATCTAAATTTAACTTCTGTTAAGATTTTTTATCTTATATTTAAAATTTTTCTTTGAACTGTGGCAAAAAAAAAGCTGAAATAATTTCATTTGGTTTCTTTTTGTGTAGCTCAAGACTGTTCTGCCCCATTTGATGAATGAAGTGTCCAGTTTAAAAAAATAAAGAAGTGGAAAATGCCCACAGCTTTTAGCACTGGAGAGAGAGAGCACTTTTCTGCACCTCTAAAAATTAAATTGAAGTTCAGTTATTTCTGTAATGCCTAGTCTTTGACATGTTACAGATACTCAGATGGCTGTAAAGGAATTGAACTTTTATGTCTATAAGATGGTGTTTTTTTTCATAAAATGAACTTCTTTTTTTTCTCTCTCCGTGATGGTTATTGAATCAGATCTTATTTTGCAAAGAATACCATTTGGCTGACGTGTTTCTTTCAATTCCCCTTTGCTGTACCTACCACATTAGGGTATGTACAAAAAACACCACAAAACATCCTTAGTTATTTATTCTGCTGAAATCAACAGAACTTTGCTCTTTGTATCATAGGTATAAGCAACTGTCTCTGGCAGCTACTCAAGAATGGATTCTAGAACAGAGTAAAATGCAAACAGAACTAAAATGGCAGCAGTTCTGTGAGAATGCTGAACATAATCGGTATCAGAAATCAGAGGATCTAACACAAAGCCTGTCTTCATCAAGAGAGGAGGTGAGAGTTTCAAATTAACACTGTTTAAGAATCATCTGTTGCAGAGAGACCTATGGAGTTTTTTCCTCCATGGTGTTTCTTGGGGAAGTATGATTTTGGTCCTCTTTCAAAAATATGTAAAATAGTAATTCTGTATTGAGCACAGCAATTCACCACACATATCTGATCAGAGACTAGATTAATTTTCATGAACAATCTGTAATAGTGGCCTTTTCTCCCTTTTCATGAAATCAAGTCATCTTGAGAGATGTCACTGCTTTTCTCTTGCCATTTTAGCAAAAGAAGAAAGATCTCTCTTAGAGCAGCCCCAGGCCAAAAAGAATTTCAGGTCACAGTACCACTTGAATTCTATCAAGGAAACAGTATTAGACCTGAGAAACTCTGAGTATTTTTGTATGGGGGAAAAAATCTATTTTGTGTAGTGTACAAGCTTCTGTTTCTGAAAAATTAAATACATGTTTATTGTTTAGAGACTATTACACAATGGGCTATCAGCTCTTCATGCCAGATTGCCTAGTAAACTCATGGGTACAGAGGAAACACTTGTTTATGAAGTTCAGAATGCAGGCATTTACTCTGGTGTTATTTTATCATTGTCTTTCAAAAATGATTCATAGGCATCAATAGCTGCAGCACAGGAACACGTGAGAGATGAATCAGCATTGTCCATTTCACATAAAGATGAGACAATGAAGCTAAATTATTTGTCTGTGAAGGCGGTTTTTGACAGAGCCAAAAGGGATGTGCTTAAGTCCCTGTGCTATGATTTAAAATATCTTTTGTTTTTTTAATTTTTTTATTTCCTTTTTCCTTTTCTTCTCCCTTTCCCTTCCTTTCTTTTCCTTTTCTCCATCCCTTTGTCCTTGAGCTACTGGCATTCTCTGCTATTTGTCTTCTCCCTCTCTCCTGGGTTGGAGCTGATCTACAGAAAACAGACTGCAGGTTGCATAAAGTGAAGACTGTTCTTTCTGCTTTGACTGTTGAGAAAGAACAGACAATACAAGCATCATTTAATCAGTATTTTACCTGAAGGGGAGAAACAGGTTAGACAACACTTAGTGTTAGACACTAGTGCAGACATTCTAGTATGTCAGCTTTATGGGCCTTGTTTCCACTGGATTTACTGTAAGCAGTTCATCTGTTTCATATATTTTATTTAAGAGATAGACATATCTAGCCTGGAATACACATGGATTAGATGTCCCGGGCTCAATTATGGCTTTCATTTATTAGTCACTGGCAAAAGGCACAAGCTGGATGTAGATAGTTACTCCAAAACACGACAATGTAGTGTACCGTCATGGCACATCAGAATGGGAAGAATTAATTTTTGGAATGTTCCTGAGGCTCTATGTCAGTTGCAGTTCAAGGTAGATTTTAAGTTGTAAAGTTAAAATTTTAAGGCAATGCTTCAAAATACTAATATGCCAACTGTATAAAATTAATGTCTTATATTTCAGTATCACTATTTTTCCTTTCATTGCTACCTATTAAAATACATGTATTTTAAAAATGCATTCAAAATTGCAAGCATAACGCTGGTTTGAAGCCACGCTGAAGGATAACACATTATAAGTAGAAAATTGTCTTTTGTAACTAAATGAAAGTAAAGAGTGTGCTGCAGTGCACTCTACTGGGCAGCTACAGGTGCTCAACAGTGAGCAGTTCAGAGCATGTTACCAGAGCTTAAAGAAAGAAAGAAAAAGAAGAAGTACGAAAAAGCAGTGTTAAGCAAGCCTAGTAGTTCCTGAACGCAGGAGCGTTGTATTCAGAAAGATACTTTCTGAATTTTTATCAGACAAAAGTAGACTGCTAGCAAAAACTTGCTATGGAGCTAGTTGTTTTTCCAATTTCATTTCAAACTGTACTGATTTGTGAATTGATTGTTGAGATACCGAAAGAAGCAAGGTTGGGCAGGGGTTTTTTAGCTGTTCGCATTTACTGTTGTCTTCAACTGTTGTTGACAAGACTTTTGTTTTCATTGTCCCACTTTTCTTTCTGTTGTTAAAATACTCTGGTTTTTGCACTTTTGGCCTGTAGGATAAGCAGTACCCATCTCAGCAAAAACTATTTTGGTCTCTGCTTTATGGGAAGGGCCAGTGTTTAAAAAAGTAAATAACAAAAAAGGGTCTACTATTCTGAACTAGAACCTTTTCCTGTAATTTTTCTATACAAAATGAAAATGAATTTTCTATACAAAATGAAGTGTAGTAGTCATTCTCAGCCTTTAATTCAGCAACAGAGATGTGAAACACAGCAGTCTGGAAAATCTTGCTTATAACTGATTTTTTTTAGTATGACTTAGGTCATATTTGTCTAACTAGACCATGCTGATAATACCATAGGAGTGCATAGATAAGGAAAGATTGCTTACAGTAATCCTGGATAATTATGTGGTGTTCTCTCCGGACCCTTTTCCGCTTACAAAAATCTGGAACAGTTGTATTTCTGGTTCAAACTGTGATGGTTCATGTTTTTGTTGCAAGTTGAGATGAAGTCCAGGGCCCCAAAATTCAGAACACATCCTGGTGCCTTTCCCCTCCTCACCTTAACAACCTTGGAGAGATCGTAAAAGCAGAATAGACTATCCTCATCTTCTACATACCATGTACTGTTAGGGCAGAAAGAGCCCCAAGAGAAAGAAACTGTAGGGCAGCCATTGCCTTTATGACAGGGAAATTTAATTTGAAGGCTATTAGCGTTTTAGGTCACACTCACAGAACAGCCTTATGACTGGGGAAATAAGGGGACTGAAGGAAGGAGGGAATAATGGAGAAGATGGAAAGGAAGTAGTGTTTGAGGCTGTGGAAGGCATAAATGTTGAGACTGAAATAATTTGCTCACACGTGTTTTACATTCAGTGCCTCATCGATTGCCATGCCCTCTGAAGAGGCAGAATTGGTGCTTTGCAGTGATTTAAGGTTAGGGTTGAATTCAAAGAAACATTTAAAATTAGCAACATTTAATACAAATGCTCCAAACACATTTCACAGCCTTTTTGTTTTCAAAAACATCTGATCTGGGTGGTCTATGAATTAGGATTTCTTTAGTGACTGGAGGAATGTATATTCTGCTGTTGCAGAGCTTTCCAGTACTCCTGTACCAAATAGTATCTGCATTTCTTAGATGGATGATGACAAATGTTTCTATCAGTGAGAGAGGATTTTACAAGAGTGGAAACTAAATTATGCATTCTCTGTTTGGATAAAATTACAGTTAAAATACACCACCAGTGGTCTAACATAACTTCTTTAAAAATGTTTGCAGACACACTTTGAATGAAGAAACATCAGAAGTAAATACTGTCAAAACCCTAATATCATGGTCCTTATATCCCAGTGATCCTACTAGATTTTTTTCCCTGAAGATTGTGCTGAAATTTCAAGTGAACAGAAGATGTGCTTTCCAATCAATATCTGTGTGTTTTAGTTTTTGAGTTATTTTGTCACATCTGGTTTTCCTTTCTTTTCCATCACCAAAAGCTGCAAATTTGGAAATTGAGGAGGCATGTAAGAGGAAGAAAGCATTTTGGTATTTGTCCTTTTTCCTAAACATATGTAACTGACTATTGTTTGGAGCTAGCAACCTTTGGTAGAACAGACTAAAGCAGTTCTTCTGGCTTGTGATCTAGAGCATCTCACATTTTTGCCCTGATTAAGCCATCGCTTTATGCACATAGGGCTAGATTTCCAAACTAAACTCTCCGAGATAATCTTTATATGCAACCCATGAAGAAAAGGGAGCAATTACCCATCAAAAACTTTTGAAGTAGAATGATTCTGGGATGTATTACTCTGTAAGCAAGTTGCTCATATTTTACTTATATAAATAAGGTGTTCTATAGTAAAAGGCAACCTTGGCAATCTGGGGTTTGTCAGCCTCTTCAGTTCTGGAAGTCTATATTGCTTATCCATTCAAACTTCTACCAAGTATTATTAAGAGAAGACAGGCTTCAAGGCCTTTGTGAAGGTAGAGCTTCGATCATTATCTGACAAATGTTCCTTTTACAGTGCTTGTTGTTAGCTTATCTAACTAACATGCAACGGAAGGACATTGCTACTTACTTTAAATCGAAATGCTTGGAGGTTTTCTAGATACTGTCCACTGTCCAAGTTATCTGGGTGTAGTCCATACACTCCTTCCCCTTCTTCTGTTTAGCAAAGAACATCCAGCGTCTTTATGTTACTGTGAACAGATGATCTCCAATGACACTTTCAAGAATTTGACAGGTCAGAAAGGGGACTGCTGGTGAACCAGTAAGTTCTTTAAGGAGATGGGTGCATGGAAGAGACAGAGATAGCACAGTTACAGAACAACAGTGACAAAACAGAGCCACCTCTGTGGCCACGGTCCTCCCCAGCTATGCCTCCTCCTATGATGTTCTCAGCATAGCACCTTTTTCCCTGGCAAATCCTCAATAACCAGATCTTTTTCTTTTCTTCCTATGGTTCTTTTCTCCCATGTATGTTCATGGGTTGTCAGTTTTAGGATGTGTGTGTGTGGTGTGTAAAGGCAATATGGGTTGCTTATCAATGAAGGGTTCTTATTGTGTTGTACTTTTATTTTCCAGATATTTCAGTATGGTGATAAAACTTCTCTGTGCAAAGATATTCCTACCTTGGAAATAAAAAAGCTGCAGAAGCAGAATGCCAGCCTTCGGGCTGCTATTGCACAAATGAGGAAAGAAATGGAGAGTCTTGATGAGCAGATGTTGTCCTCTCTTCCTCTGACAGAAAACAGACAACTTGTAGAGCAAGGTAACAACTCTTGCAAAGACCTTTAAATTCTGTAAGGAAGTGTAGCAGTCATGGTCACAGCCTATGAGGGCTATCCAGCCCTTGGGTGTGTAAAACTCGTTGCTGTGGGGTTCTCAAGATTGCACAATACATAAGCACACAGTGGTCTGAGATTCTTTATTACAAATTACTACAAAACTGTAAAAACAAATGCACACACACACCATAAGTCACTACAAAATTCCCACTAGAAAAGCAAATGTATATATATATTCCAGGAGTAAAGCAAATACACGTATATTACAAGTTATGACAGAGTTCCTGCTAGTGAAGCAAGTATATAGAATCACAGAATGCTTTTTGTTGGAAGGGACCTTTAAAGATCTCCTAGTCCAAACCTCCCTCCCATGGGGTTTACAGTATATCTGTTTACAGTATATCTACTGAAGTGGTGTACAAAAGGAGGCTCAGGGGGACCTTACCACTCTACAGCTACCTGAAAGGAGGTTGTTGTGAGGTGACGTCTGTCTCTTCTCCCAAGTAATAGGCAACAGGACAAGAGAAATGACCTCAAGTTATGCCAGTGCAGGTTTAGATTGGATTTTAGGAAAAAGTTTCTTTTCGGAAAGGGTTATTCAAGCATTGGTGCAAGCTGCCGAGGAAAATGGTTGAGTCACCATCCCTAGAGGTACTTCGAAGACATGTAGATGTGGCACTCGAGAACATGCTTTAGCAGTCAACTTAGCAGTGTTCTATTAATGGTTTGACTTGATGATCTTAAAGGTCTTTTCCAACCTAAATGATGCTATGATTCTAAACATGTATATTCCTGAGACAGTGTTCTAAAGCAGCTGTTGCTTTTATACTCCTCTTTTAGGTTCAGTGAGCACAAACAAAATTTCAACTGTAACCACTCTGAGCAACATCAGAGTCAGCTCAACTAAGCTGGACTGTATAGTAAACCCAGACACAGAAAAGGTATGAAGAGGTTTAAACTACCTGAAATACCTATGCGTGTGTGTGTGTAATTAAATGCAAAGCACATTATTTTTATTTGAATGCATGCTATAAACTGAAGTAATATATGCTTATATGGCCAGTTAGATGAGAGCCAGCAAAGATTTTTTCAACCAAACTTTTGCTCATTCTTTCTAGGCAATAAATTTTGACGAGTCGCTCCCTGGCACAAGTCACTCCTGATCTTTCAAGCTTGTCTTGATTTTTTTTCCCCCACTTTCAAATGCTTAAGCTACTGTGTATCACCTCCTAAAGTTTTCCATTGTAAATCCATTTTTGTAAATCCAAATGTGACTCAGTATGAACAGGAGAAAGTACCAAGCCTCGCTGCTGTCTTGCAGCGCTCACCACCCACAAAGGAAAAACCCACTGGCTCTGGGAGTATGTTTTGCTCAGTTCAAGGGTTTACAAATGTCATTCCCACTGTGTTATTTAAAGAGCAGCAAAAATATCAGCATTAATGTATGACAGTGGCATCTTCTGAAAAAAATAATAATGGAATTGAAAACTGGGACAGATATCTAATACTATGTAAGGAGTAAGTCACTGTATGTTCTCCTCTTCCTGTCTCCCAGCAAATTCATGATGCAGTAAACAGTCTGAAGTAAGATAGTTTAAAATACAATTCAAAAAGAATGGGTTTCTAATTGTCATAGAATTTAACAATATCTGTTTCGTGCTTTAATCTTATTGTTAAGAATCACCAGTAACCATCTAAGTTCAAGAAAATTGAAATAATAGGTAAGTAATAAAAAAGCATGAGAGGTCCCGATTACATTAAAAGCTAAGAGCTTTAAAAACTGAAACAATATCAATGTTTAAATAAAACTTCGGAGCCCTGGGAACCTTGTGTGGAAAAAATGCAAAACCTACCAGGATCATGCTTAATCTTTGCTGAATATAGAAGGGGATTTGTTTGTTCATTCTGTCAAATCACATTTTGAAAATCATTGTGTGCCAGTATAGACAGTACAGGTTTATTTTTTCTCTTTGACCACTTCCAGAACTAGGTGAAAACTGAATTTTATACTGATTATTCTTTTCTTGTTGCAGAAAATGTTTTACAAACTGCTCTCCAAGATGCATTCTCATTTTCTTTGTGTTTCTTTAAGTCGGGAAAGAGCCTTCAAAGAAAAGTAGAGAGTGACTTTGCCTTGGAGACTGTAAAATAGGAAATTAACATTCTCTGTTCCAGAGGTTAATCCTTTGCTTCATTATGCTAAACTATAATAGAGTGCTTATGGCTGGATATGAGAACAGGAACATTTTTCAGGCAGATGTGCACCTCCAGCATGAAATGCTGAATTAATTGTGCTTTGTATAGATGGACACGTGCTAAGTAGTAAATGTGCAGGCCAAAACTTCAAGTGAATAAAATGCTAGATTTGTACTTAATGCTGTCTTCACTGAACTATTGTTTCCTGGCTATTTCTGCTGTCTGCTTTATTTTTTTTTTTCTTAGCGCATAACAAGCCTTCTTAGACATAGACTGGGAGCTGGAAACAGTCCTGAAAATGTCTTAAAAATAATGGGCAAAACTTCATTAGAATTTCTTACTGGATTCTAGAAGTGCTTATCTTTAACTTTCTTCTATACTGTCTCTGTACTTCTTATGTTTATTAATTGCATGCTAAGGATGTACTTAAGGCCATGAAGAAATACAGGCACAAATATTTCTACCTCAGGGAGTTCAGAATCTGTTGAGCAATAATGGTAACTAAACATGGGTGTGCAGATGTGAAGAGAACGATAGCAATGGTTTTCTTTTTTCCACTTAACATAGCAGAGATTCTGTGACCGTAATCTAGAAATTATGGACTCCAGGGCTAAAGAGGAAAGTTTATTGTGGAAACTAGTAAAATAGGCATGTAAACTTCTGTGTGTATGTATATTTTTCTTTTGTATCAGCTCTGACAAGAGTTTTTCCTCCCTCTCTTTTTTAGTACTCACTTTATCAGTGTTTTCTCTCTTTTGTACTGTGGAATATTGCTCTGGAAACAGATCTAAAGGTAAAAAGATCTGAGTTCCAATCCTAACTCTACAGTTTACTGACAAGTCTGTCACTTGACAAAAAATTTTCTGTGTAATGCTTTTGAAAGTTTTTCTGAAAAGTTCAGGAAAAATAGAAGTTTAAGCAAATGGTATTAGTTGCCCCAGCCATGTGATGTGCTTTTGCCTTTTGGTCTGGTGAAGACGGCACAGTGTGACAACCAGTGGGGCTGTAATGAGTCGTTGCCTTCACCTCTCTTTATGCTGAGCCTTGCTTGTTAATTTCACTGTTCATATGATGAAGGGAGAATGTAATAATTTGGGTTTACTTATAATAATTTCTTTTATATAAATTGCCAAATGTGTCTCAGTGGTGTTCCTTTTTGTTTTTTACTTTACTGTCTTTCTTAGTATTTTTAGATTCTAGTCTTGCACTAATTTCTCTACCATTCTCCCTCACAGAGTTTGTAGAACTGTGTGCTTTCCATGTACATTCTCAAGAGCCTTCCCTTTTATGTTAAAACTCTCCAAAGGAATAAGAGAAAGGGAATTGCATGGCATGCTAAGGCAATGGTGGTTGGTTTTTTTGTCAGTATGGATAATAGCTTTCAATGTGTACTTCTTGAATCGTACTGTACAGGGTGATTTACTTGAAAACTGATTGGGGTTGCACAGTTGTAGTACACGTCTAACTAGATTATATATAAACATACAGTTGAGCAAGAGTTTTGTTAAATGATTTTAATGCATGGGATATATTTAGATACTTGTGGCAATGTGTGAAATTTAAAATGTCTATAGGGAGATGATTTGTTCAGTGAATGATGAGTATTTAAATGGATATCAAAAAATGCCCTTTGTAGGGGCTGCAAGAAGCAAGTATATAGCTCTTGAAAACCAGGAATGTTATCTTTTGGGTAAGTACTTTTATCATTATGTATATGTACAGGTGGACTCAGGTTTGCAGAGACAAAACAGACTGTAAAATCTTTGCTTTTCATTTGGCAGCCTTTTCTCTTTAAAGCAGTGTTTTAAGTCAGATCTACCCCTTATGTGTGTTATGTACACGATGATTAAACAAAGAAGGGTTTGTGCTAGATTGCTATTTGCTATAAAGTGGGTTTTTTCCACATTTTATCTTAAAATTAACTGCTCTTTAGTTTACAGTTATATGGTGTTTATCCTGTGTGTATTATTTTATACTCACAATTAACAGTATTTGTGGGGATGTCTCAGTCTGTTAAGTGTTTTGCTCCACAGTTTCGTTTGCCGTATATTGCTAACAAAATCTAAAAAATGGGTGGTAGACTTGACTTTACACTTTTTCTTCAACTGGATTCTAATGCGTGTTTGTACAAATCTCTCAACCTGCAGACCACACTTTCAAAATATTCATTACAAGCACTATCTGTTTTATTCAGGGACCAGAACACACAGCTCTTGAAGAAGAGATAGTAGATCTTGGACAAGAGTTGCCTGATGTAGGTCCTGGTGTTGAGCTTCAATATGGTGTCAGACATACTCTACAGGGAATGCGAAATAAACTGAAAGAAGCAGCAAGAAAAATCTCAGTCCTAAACCAAGAGAAGCGGCAGTTGATTGAAATGGGAAACAGATTTAGGGCAGAACGTGGAATGATGTTAAAGGAAGGTAAATTTATTCTACAGAAGAGTGCTTACATATATTTAGAATAAAATCTGGGAATCCCTTGAGCTGGGGGAACTAGGCTTTAATATGAAAACAAAGTGCTGGACCTGACTGATCCTTGATCTGCATAGTTTCTGTGAGACTGTGGTACTAATTGTTGCAAGTAAGATTATCCTGTGATAGGCGATGCTAATATAGAACAATGAGAGTCTATATGTAGTCACTTTTGTTGATTAACATTGTAGATGAAGGACTCCCTGATGCCTAGATGTCAGTGTGGGAACTGGAACTTGAACTACGACTTTGTTTCTGAGCAGAAAAGAGGAGTTTATCTCTTGGAATAAAAACTAATGTTTTAGGAAAGTGGAAGAGAAAGCAGAATAAGTTTACTGTAGAGCAAACTTGAATTAAGAGTATATATCATGTAAGAAGATTTCACAGTGGATATTTATGTTCCATGTACAGTTTCTTTGGCAATGAAGCAAAGGAAAAAACCGTGAGGCCTATTTCTGCATAGCATCGAAACCATCTGCAATGAGAAGGCCTGTGTTCTGTGGTTCATCCCTATCTGCTGTAAACACTTCCTGGGAATGTAATATTGATGACAAAATAACAACCAAGAATGCGTTCCTTGATATTTTCTCTCCTTTATAGGACTTTGGCATCCTGTTGGCTCTAAACGCTGCACAGCTTGTATTGCCTCTGGTAGTCTGCTTCCAAGAGAACTTGTCAAAAGAACACAATGTCAGCTATCAGCTCTAAAACATCTACAGCATGGACTTACAACACAGGTAACTATATGCTCTCTGAAATTTAGTGATAATGATCCATTAAGCCAGTTTGAATTTCATGAATGTAACTTTCCTTAAAATTCCACATTTAAATTACTCTTTCTGACTTTAGCTCAAATCTATCTTTGGAAGATTTCATAGAAGCACAGAATATCCAGAGCTGGAAGGGACCCGTGAGGATCTTTGAATCCTGATGCCAGACAGGACAACCTAGAAGTTAAACCATGTATCCAAGGGCATTGTCCCAAATGCTTCTTGAACAGAGACAGGCTTGGGGCCATGACTACTCTCTGGGGAGGTTGTTCCACTGCTTGACCACCCTCTCAGGGAAGAACTTCTTTCTAATATTCAGTCTGAATTTCCCCTGATGCAGCTTTAAGTCATTCCCCTGCATCCTATCACTGGACACCAAAAAGAGGAGATCAGCACCTCCTACACTGCTCCCTATCATGAGGAAGTTACAGACAGCAAGGAGGTCATTCCTCAGTCTCATCTTTTTTAAGCTGAACAAGCCAAGTATCCTCAGCCAGTCCTCATAAATCTAGCCCTCTGGTCCTTTCACCATCTTTGTTGCTCTTCTTTGGGCACATTCTAGTATTTCTATATCCTTCTCATATTGTGGAGCCCAAAACTGCACACAGGACTCAAGGTGAGGCCACACCAATGCTGAGCATAGTGGGACAGTCACTCTTTTGGTCGTTCAGCTGTGCTGTGCTTAACGCACTGAGGACACAGTTGGCATTTTTGGCCACCAGGACACACTGTTGACTCACGCTGAGCTTGCCAGCAACCAAACTCCCCAGATAACTTTCTTCAGGGCTGCACTTCAGCCTCTTGTCCCCCAGTGGATACAGACCTCCAGCATTACACTGTCCTGGGTACAGAATCCATAATTTTTGCTCTTATTAATTTTCATGCAGTTGGTGATTGCAAAGTGTTCCAGTCTATCAAGATCTCTCTGTAAGGTCTCTCTACTCTCAAGGAAATCAATGAGTCCTCCTAATTTAGTATCATCAGCAGACTTACTTAATGTGGACTCAAGCTGTGTGTCCAAGTCATTGATAGAAAGAGTGAAGAGAACTAGCCTTAAAATTGAGCCCTGGGGAAAATCACTAGTGACTGGCTGCCAGCCAGATGGGGTTTCCCCAGGTGCTTAAAGAGTTTGGGACTTCAAAAGTAATATTTTTAAACATGGTCTTCAACCAAGGTATTTTAGAAACGCAGCAATAAATGCAATCCTAAATTACGAGTTTTATAAAGCTTAGTTATAAGTAAGTGAGGAAAGGCCATTTGACATATTTGCAGTATGTGCTAAGATAAATGTTAAAATTATTAATCAGTGAGTATATTTTCAAACATTCACAATGGTGGGATTCTAAAGCACCCATGTCCAAATTATTGTAATTGTACCTTTCCCATATATGAAAGCAGGATATACAGATAACCTGTCTCTTTTCTTTTGTAATTGAAATACAACTTTTAATGGTTAAATTGAAGCTTTCATCAGAGAGACAAATGGATAAATCCTGGCTCCCCTAGTAGTTAGTGGCAAATCTCCCAGTAACTTGGATAGTCAGGATTTCATTATGTACTTACTTAATTGATCAGCGGATTTGTTCCTGTGAGGATTGAGTCAGAGCAGCTGATTGTCGTTGTAGTTTTGAGGGCAGTAAACAATGTTCTTTCAGAAAGGGGGAGGTTGTTGCTCCAAGGTATAAAACTCCAGTAGAATTATTAACCAAGTTCAGTTGGGGAAATACTTCCTTTGGGAACAGCTCCAGGCAACTTGTTCCAGTGTTTGGTCACCCTTCCAATAAAGATCACTGGCATTTGGTTGAGGTTTTTTGCCTTCCTTACACTTCAGCAGAGTATCCTGTACTTCTTTCTGCCCACTGCCTCGCTCTTCCACTGTATAACACTGGGAAGAGTTAAGCTCAGTCATCTTTATATCCTTCCACCATCCTCATCAGATGCTTATACACGTTGAAAAGATCACTCCTGACCTATCTTCTCTGGGGACCAGCAAGGCCAGCTGCCCCAACCTCTCTCTGATGTAAAATATTTCAATTTGCTGGTCGTCTGTGTGGCTGTTTGCTGTTTGTGGTTGTTGCGGTATGTCCATGTCTTTCTTGTCCTGGGGAGCCCAAAAGTGGACACAGTACTCTAAATGTGGTTGCACCAGTGCTTGATAGAGGGAAATAATCACCTCCTGTGACCTGCTGGCAGTGCTTTTCTTGGTGCAGTCAGGATGCTGTTTGCCAAAGGCTTCATGAGTACACTGCTGCCTCATGTTCAGCTTCTAGTCCACCAGGTTTCTTGTTTCTTTGCTGCTGAGCTGCTTTACAAACAGTCAGCCTCCAGCATATTAAATTGAAAGTGCTATCTCCTCTGCCTTTTGGGTTAAATATCAGCTGAATTTAAGATAATGTCCTCTGGAGGATCCTTTTTATTTTTAATTCTCCCTTTATGTATTCTTACTTGTCTTAACTTAAATCAAGAAAAGATTTGAGAACCTTTTTGTGGATTATTAAAGTTCATCCATGAATATGTAGGAGATTGAAATTAAATGTTTATCTTTTTAAGTATTAAGATCTCTAGTATTATCTCTAGATAATATGAAACTACATAGGAGATATTCCCATCATGTTGTCAGATTACACTAAGAAATCACAAATTTAAGTAATTTACTTGAAAATTTTACCATCTGAATACATTCTAAAAATGTCTTAAACATTTTTACACCAGACACATTCTAAAAAGATAAGATGGAATAACCCCACATTCATGGTGAGCATGCCATCCTGTGGGGGTTTTAGCCTGAAATCAGCACTAATTCTTCAGATGTTACCTGGTTTGCCTAGGTATAATACAAAGTATATGAACCATCTGATCAGACAGTTTGAATGGCAAAGGTGAGTTTCTTGAGAAAGAGCCACTGGAATTAAATTCTAATTAATATTATATTTTCTTACAGTTAAGAGTGGTGCTAAAGAAAAAAAAAACAAAGCCTATTAACCTCTGTAGTTGCATGGAATGCGTACTACAAATTACGTAAATGAAGGTTAAGTGACTCAGCTGATCCAATCTTTTTGGCAATTTAGTTATGCTGAAAACGGATATATTTTTTTTCCTGTGAAGTAAAACAGCACTGCAGATTGTACCCATGAGGGGTATTATCTAGACTAATTTCAAAAACATCTGGGTTAGTAGATCTAAGAAAATACTGTAAAAGTTTGAAATGCAAAGGTCATCCAGCAATTAAATTTGAGAACAAGTACTGACAGGGTCAAGTTCTGTGTTCTGCTGTCAGGTCTTTAGGCAGACAGGCAGCTTCTGCACAAGATTGCTATTACCTTGGATAAATAGTAATAAAACCAGGTAGTACTTATTTGAAGGGCTCAAACATTTGAGTATGAAAGGAAAAGGATCTCCAAGCATCTAAAGTATGCAGCAGTATATCAGCCAGAAAAGGCATATTATTTGGGGAAAAAAACAAGTACATATGTTTCTTGGCTAAGGTGAATTTGTCAGATTGAATCTATGGCAACATTTTGAAATATGTTCTAAGGGAACCTGGCAGGGAAGAGCTCTGCATTTGGACATCTTGTCCCAGGTATTTGCATTTCTCTTAGCTTCTTCCTAGCAGAAGGTATCCAACAAGAGGGACTCTCTTGTCTGGTAGAGGAAGGTTGCCTGAAGTTCAAAGGGCTGTGCTGTTAATAGTCGATTAGAACCAAATTTGACAGGTTGCTTGAGTGAAAATAAGTCCCTTTTCTTTACTGCCCATTAGTCAGTGAAGAAGTTTTAAAGGTTGCAGTGTGAACAAACATTGTAGACCATCGATCTGACAATGGTAAACTAAGAATGCCATCTGCTGTACCTTTCCAGAGCTAATGGAGACTTGTTCTCCCTCAGATATAGCAGATAGTCTAAGACAACAGAAATTGAGAACTGTAAAAGGTCAGTCAGGTAAGTGCAATGTGCGCTGGAGAATCTGGTATATTTTAGCAAATTTATCTAATCAAGTTTTTTTGAAGTCAAAAGTAGTAGTGAGGGCATGAAAAATACGATTTAGGACATAATATAGTGAAAGCCACCTTGATCTTGAGCTGGGAAGATTCAAATTACTTGAGCTTTGTGAGAACACATCTGGTAATGCAGCACTGTTTTTCAACTCTTCATTGACAGTCTGAGGGCCTGATCAAGAGCTGTCACAACAGCATTGCCACAGGTATTAGCATCTTGTTGTAGCGCAAGGAGGGTCCTCAGAGAAAAGAACTGAGCATCAAATAAATAGCCTCGCTGACATATCAATGACACATCTTATGGGACACTGGTATGAGCTACTTCTGGAGCAGGAAATCTTTAATTTTTTGTAAAATTCCAAGGTGGAAAGTTCAAATCTGGTCCTCCGTAACAGTCCTGAGCATAGGATTCTGATCTTTCTCTGTAAAGTTTCAGAAGGAAATAGGTGAGGCAACTGTTACAGTGTGCAGAATGCCTGGAATGTGGTCTGCCAACAGGAGAACTTACTGTGGAATGCCTCAGCATGCTTGTGGATAGATCATTTGTTTAGGATGCTTGTGAACATCTTATTAACTTAAAGTCACAAGCTTGGCATCCTTTGTTCATTTGAACTTTCAGTTCACTGTTTCAGAAATAGTGATCTTCTTAAACTCTTAACACTGGAAATAATTATTACACGGGAAATTAGGGTACAGCAAAGCATTTGAGTAGACCTCTTGTAACCTGTTTTTTTCCATCTGTGCACTGCTGGGATTGAGTCTGAAAAACACTAGCTAAATGCTTATACTAAACATAGCTAAAGATGATTTCCAGATCTGTGCAAAATTCCAACAATTCAAACCCACGTTTTTTACAACTTTTTTTTTTATTCACCTCTTTAATTTTTCTTTCTTTCACAGCTCATCTTAAAATGTACCTGACACTTAAATTAAGACCAGTGAATTCTCATCACCCATCCATCCCAGTCTTCTGTGGTTTTATTTTTAATGAGCTAGATACTGTGTTTGTATTTTTCTACACATCTTATGTCTCACGTGTTCTGTTAAAAATCATTAAAGATCATTCTTACTTTTGTAAGAATAAATAGATTTTAAAAATACAGTATGTCCATGGCACTTGGAGAGGTAGCATTTGACTATGAGTTTCCAGCTGGTGTGCTAAACTCTGGGAGTAGTTGTTCAATCTGTTCAGCTGATGGCTTGCTTGGAGTGGCTGTTGTTGAGGATCTTTCCAACTCTGGAACCTTTGAAAACATCATTTGTCCAGACTAGAAAGTATAGCCCTTCTTGTATCCAAGCTATTCAGTGCTCTAATTCCAGGCTGCTCTTTACCCAGAACATACCTGCTGAGGCTTCAGCTCCTGCACTGAAGCTGAGCTCCAGGCTGACCTTAAAAAACTACTGTTATTCTAGTTTGGGTATTTTTATTCCTGCTGATCACTCTTACTAGCCAGGCTACATTTGCTCCTGTGTTCAAAATCATCATCCTTACCAAAAACTGAGAGAATTTATTACTGTCATAGCTACAGGAATTTCACTGTCAGTTATTTTATATGATGGGCTCACATTTTTTTTCTTTAGCCTTAAATATATAGCAAAAGACTTCGATGTTTATTTTCATCTCCTTTGACAGGGCTGAAGCAGTTTGCTTTTCATCAAACCTCACTTTAATTGCTACATGTTGAAAGCTGGTGAAACTTTGTGGGGTAAATTAGTTCTTTTTAGTTGCTGACAAATTACTTTTCCATACCTGCCTTATTTTAATTGGGGTTTTAGGTATTCTTTTGGAGTTTTTCTTCTGTAATTTAATCATGGGAAAAGATGAAACTGAAGAATGACTCTGACAATATGAACCTGAGTAACAAGCAGAGTGATAGTAAAGGCACCAGGAAATACAGATTTTGAACAGATTTAATACAAGGTTTATTAGGAGGGTAGGTTGGCCCCGTTGATCTGAAGGGAACATAATTTTGTTCAGTATTATTTGTAACTGATTATTTTAAATCTAGCAGTGTAACGGCAAACTGAGCTGTAAAGGTATTATTTTTAGAGGCCGTGAGTTATTTGTGTAAATGTAATATTTCATATTAGAAGCTGCAACATGCAAGGCAACAGCATCCCTCGAGATTCTCTTCTCTAGTTGCCTGCCCTGGCTTAAAGGAAGAAGCTCCAAGCAGCTGTGGGGAAGAAACGGAATTGCCATCTGCTGAGGTATAGTGCAGTTTTATCATCAGTGTAATCACCTTAAGTTGGATTTTTCAATTGAAATTACTCAACATCTCCTGGAAGACTTAAAAATCAATGTATTTTTTAAATTAAGAATTTTTCCTGTACAAAATAGCATTTGTTAACACTAAATAAACTAGGGTTTCTCAATCACTGTCATGATATTGTAATTAATCTTGTATAACCTTTCAAAAAACAGGTTCAGCTAGATTTCTCTACTGAAAATCACAGGCCAGAGCAACAAAAGGCAAATGCGTCCTCAAAGATTGTTCAAAGTCAGCTGGTCAGGCAGAGTCCTAGTCAAGTCCAGCAGGTCCAGCCTTCTTCATCTAGAGCACTTAATTTCTGCCAAGGTGTTTGGCAAACGTTAGAAATGGGATCAAGCCTTTCTATTCTCAGTCCTCAAAAGAACAGCAACCAAGGTAAGCCCACTTTGTAAAGTAGTCACAGTATTTGAGTCTTCTTGAAGAGTGGAAGTATGGTAGTGGAATTCTGTCCCCTTCCACTAATTATTTTACATGACTGCTGCTGTTGTTACAGTCCTATCATCAGAATCTGAATGAGTTACTTGAAGGGAATTCCACTTTGCCAGCAGAAGTAAGAATTAAAAGGAATGTCTATACAGCTCTTTGGTTTTAATGCCATTGTTCAAAATACTTCTCCATTTTTATTAAGTACTCCTGGAAAACGCAAATTCTGTTTTTACATAGTCTAAAACTTAGCTGGGGCAGATAGGAAAGCGTCTGTTTGAGAACTGCACACTTTATGTATTGCCAGGTAATTAAATCCTTGCTTAATTGTTATTTTTGTAGCAGGTTAATTGCTACAATACTGCTTAATGTGTTAAGACCTAAAAGCCAAAAGTGACATCACGGGCGTGATGTGGTATACGCTGTGGGGACACAGTGAACTAGGTATTGATATTCATGAGAGTTTTATAGTCCAGTGCAACAAGTTGGAAGAGAAAAAAAAAAAGCAGACACACATTCTTATATTTGAGACAGCGTTCAGACCTTATGTGTGAGACATTG
The DNA here is from genome assembly GCA_036023395.1 of Myiotriccus ornatus. NCBI lineage: Eukaryota > Metazoa > Chordata > Aves > Passeriformes > Tyrannidae > Myiotriccus > Myiotriccus ornatus. The sequence continues at coordinate 78,441 of JAYRBT010000043.1, forward strand.
TCAGGGTTAGGATGAGAGGCGAAGGTAAAACCTAGGTCATAGACTGAACATTAATCAGTGTTATACTTCTACAAAAAGCACCATGTTTTTGGAATATTTGGCAAGAGCACCATTTGTAAGATGTGTGCAGTAAAGTTTAGCTTCTTAACAGGCAAATTATAAAGGAACTTTTTAATGGTAGCTATTATGTTGAGCAGTGTATTGCAGATTAATGTTACGTCTCCCAAACTGTTGGCCTGTACATGGAGTAATCCTTCATCAGCGAAACTTTGGGAAACTCTTCTAATACCTATTGTGGATCGGACAAAAAGTAACAGACTTACAAACTTCAGGGATGGCTTAACAGCAGGATGGCTAATAGCAGACTGTGTTCCCTAGAGAGATTGTAGACTCTTCTTTATTTAAGGTCTTTATAAGTAGACAGACAAACATTTCTCCAGAATGTTTCAAGTAAAGGGGATCATCATTACTCCTGAGATCTGACAGCATCTGTGGAATAATATGACAGCCATTTAGCCTTTTCAAGTGAGCTTTATATTGGCAGTGACCTGTTACCATTACGTAGATACTCATGTTCCATTAACCACGTATAAGACTGCAGGAACAAGAATGCAACCACTGAATTAAGGGATTTGTTCACTTCTATTTGATACTTATGAGGCCACATCTGGAGACAGCATCCATCTTTGGATCCTCTGGTACAAAGGACTGACAAACTGGAGTCCAGTGCAGAGTCACTAAATTGCTGGGGCACAGGAACACACTGCATGAGAAGAGGTTGAGAGAGCTGTGTTGTTCAGCATGGAAAAGAATCAGTGAGTAGTGTGATTGCTGCTTTTTTTACTACCCAGAGAGGGATTTTGGAGAAGACAGAAAAAGAGCCTTAGAGGTGCACAGTGAAAAGAAAAGAGGCAATGGACACAAGTTGTGTCAAGATATATTCTGAGTGGGGAGTGATAAGCACTGTGACATTTCACCCAGAAGTCCTTTCCAGTCTATGTTACATCTACTTTTAAATCAGTATGTGGATGCAATGAACCATCTTTAGCAGCTCACAATTAAAAATAATATTTTAAAGGGCTTTCAAAATGAGGAGTGGATTATAAGTGTATTTACTCACAACAGCAGTGCACTGCAGGGACAAAGTAATGTGCATTGGTAGACCTGTAGGACTGGAATGGACATAGTACTTTCACGTGCTTTTTTTGTGAGGCTGGGACTGAAATAGGAAGAGTTATTTCAGGTCAGGTCTATATTGACAGGATAAGCAAAAGGATGTCTTTGAAACATTACTGATAGTGCCATGCAGTTTCGTGCTGTTGTATGTGTGATGCAACAGCTCTGGCAACTTTACAAGGACATCAGTTTCTTAATGTCTAGAAATTTCCAGCCACTGTTGCAAAACTTAATGTAGATTTTTGGGGATCTAGAGAATAGCAAAAGAGAAAGATGGTACTGCCAATGTGAAACATTAGTAAAGGCTGATATTTTCCTGAGAACAACTTTATCTCTGTATCCAGATTTATATGAAGAACACCAGAGTGGAACTTCTAACTCAAACATGAAGGCCCTGAAATACTGCATTGCAAGAATAAGACTTTTAAATGATCTTTTTTGCTGCCTAGCTTTCTCTTCCAGGAAACCAACCAAAAGGTGTCCTTAATTCTACTAGAGTGAATTCTGCATTTCAGAAATAAAGAGATTGTGAAAAAAAGATTGTGAAAGCAAAATTTTTCCTTTTTGGAAGAATATCCCCTTAGGAGCAAAATATACTAAATTTTGAAGTTCTGATTTTTAGCAGAGGCTTGCATTATTTTTCATGTGTGAGCTATGAAAAATTAATTCAGTCTTTCCTATTTAATTCCACGCACTGGAATTTAGTACTTTCATCAAACACATGGTTAGATAAAACTGTCTTTAAGATAAAGTGACTCGGAACTGGGCTTTCAGGTACAAGTAACACACACAGAGACTTGGAAGCTCAGTAACAAGAATGATTTGCTACAGAGCAAGCAAGTTAGTTTGCTTATTCCAGGTTCACTCTGTCCAAATTGATTATACCAGTAGCTATGTTTTAGGGACATTTCTGGTGAAACAGAGAACTGTAGCACAAAAATGATTTTTCTAAACCTGTTAAACAGTTTGATTCTTTTTTTTCATGTACAGAACAGCCTATTGGCACTCAAAATGGTTGGCATGTCAAGTAAGCCCTTTGATTTGCTCTGTTTCCAGCATATGACAGAATGCAATGACTCAGTGCTCGATGTGTTTTGAAGTGTTAGACTACATCTTAATACTGAATTACTAGACTGTTATAGACTTTATTCATTTCACCATCAAATTCAGAACTTGTGTAAACTTCCAAGCAAGTCAAAAGGCTATATTTTAATTTTCTGTCTCTTTACTCTGCTTGCTAATTTTCAGTTTGTACTGTAGAAATGAGATGGATGTAATAGCTTGTATGTTAATTCTGTAGATAACTAGAGAGCAGGTGTTTAGAAGGAACATAGGTTACTGCTGAAGGTGTTTTTCTTGTTCCATATTATTAAAAGAAAAAGAACCTGCTACAGAGGTAGACAGGTACAAGCCATGATGATATTAAAAGGCTACATAAGATACATAGGCTGTACTAGTAAGAAATACACTTCTGTATTTCTTTCCTTTTTAAATGCTCTATACCAGAGGCTGAGAGCAGGTGAAAGATTTTGGTTGGTGATCCACATCATGTGTGCCTTGAATGCTGATGACAAGCCACCCTCAAAGGAAAGTTGCTTATCAGAATAGTTGTCTGCTTTCCTCTGAAAATCGTGGCACACATGTAGAGCCAGGTGATCAGGTGATACATGTCTGCTGCAAGTTTTTTCCATTCACCAGTGGGCTATTGGGCCTTTTTAGATTTCAGAGTAACTGGTAGGCAGGAGGATGTTCTAAATGTTTGTAAAACATTTAGAAAACTGAAATCTATTTTCTTTGAGTAATTTAGCTTAATAAAGTTATTACTTTGCTGTTGGAGACACTAGTTTTTGGAGGAAAAAAAGGCAAACATCACCTATTAAAGTTCAACTCTAAGACTGCATTTAGCATAAAGCCAGTACTGTTAAGGGCCCCGTGTGGTACCATGTGAACAGATCAGTATCAGCTGTACCTCCTGGGATCAGCAGAGGCTAGGGTCAGTGCAGAGGGAATAAGGGCATAAGGCAAGCTGTGTTCTCATTAGTCACTGGATTTATACATGTTTGGGGTAGATGAAACTTTGTGTTTTCATTTTCCACTCCACATTTTGAGAAACCGCACCTCCACAGGTACTCAGTAGGTGTCCTGGGTTTACTAATTGGCGTTTACATTGTAGCCTAACAAAGAATAGGAATGAGTTGCTTTGAGCAAAGTAACTTTTCTGGTTTACTACTTGAGTTTAGGGGAGTTTCTTCTACTATAATTCTCATCGTTACTTGCAAAGCTCTGTGGTCTGAAATGCTACACTTTATGGATCAAAAGTTATCTTAAGTGTTTCCACACTAGACAGAATTTCAACAGCTTTGACATCACTGACAGTTCTAAGAGCAATCCATGGGGGTAAAAAGCTGGCCAGAGAAAGAATCTGGTGAAATATTAACAAACAGAAAGAGTGCTCTGGCTCTGGCTTCATTCCGGCTCCAATCAGAGAAAGACTCATGATCTCTTTTCTGCGTTACATAAAACTTCATCTTTGAAGTGTTTCACAAATATTAACTAATCTCCTAGTTACATTTTCTTCACTTACATGCTCTTCTCCTGAATAGGAACTTGTTTGAGTTCGTGTTCCTTCAGAAGCACTGTTAGCCATAAGCAAATATCTAGTGACAAATCTGTTAAATGAAATTTTCCATCTGGAGAAATTTCAATTTGCTCATAGAACATGTCTACATATATCTCTTTCACCCTGAGAAAAAAAAAATCTGTGAATATTAATCTGACTGAAGTTAACACACATCAAATTGAAGAGATGTTAAACATTTCAATACACTAAATATTTAGTTCCATTTCCAAAAGCAGGTTAGGTGCTTAACTATGATCTTGCTAGCTCTGGTTGCCAAGGTCACTTCTGAAAGTAAGTTTCAGGCTTGTAAATTAGGTGTGTTTTTTCATTGGTGTGAAAACCAAGCTAGTGCATTCAAATTTTACTGTACAGTGCATATTCATGCTGATCTTATTCAAGGTCCCTCACAGATGTGAACAGTCCCAAGCAGAACCAGCAATACAGTAAGGTCTTTATTCAGTATTCTCATAGGATATTTCACTTTAAATAGTATTTCTCAGTCTTGGGTATTGATTCTTCATCTTTTTCCATTTTTGGAAATAACCGTACAAGTTTTCAGTGGTTGGTTTTAAATTTCTGTGTTAGCACACATTTTTGGCAGTTCAAAACTTTTTAAAATAGCCTTATAGAATGCTTGTGTCCTGTGTTGTTGTTCCAAACACCTAAATTAGCCTTTACTAGTTACATCTGTCATTTCTCTATGAATGACAGCAGACAAGCATACAGAAGTCTTCAGAGGAAGGGATGCATGTGATGCATTGGTGCATGGTTACTTTGGATTTACAGGATTAGGGCCTCCCACATTAACTTCTGAAAATCATCCCCTTTATTGAATACAAAAGACTCTTGAAAACTATTTAAAAAAACAGACTGTCTGTAAGCAGTGTTAAGTGTGTGCTATTTATGGATCTGCTCATTGCTGTTATTTAGACCACAAGCACAAACTAATATCATTCTGCTGCTGTTCCTGTTCAGGAAGATAATCCTTGAAGCAGTACCTTTCAGACACAGCTGCCTGTACTGTTCTAAACGGTTGATGTTGTGAAATTATGCATTATTATCTGCCAGATGTGGTAGAGGTACTATAATGAATAAAGTCCATTTGCCAGGTAGGAAAAATACACCCAAAGATCTTCTATGGGTTCAAGCATGCTCTTCCATACCTTCTACATCTGTAGCAAGCCACTAGGTGGCAAGCTGGACAACAGGATTTCACATCCACAGCGCAAGAGTCCACTGAGCCTCTGCCACCTGTGATAACAAATGCCACTAAGCTGACTCAGTGCAGTGATGACACACACAAGTGAACAGCTGGTTCAAGCTAAGCCTGAATATAAAAATTATTTTGAAAAATGTCATGTTTTGACACTACCTACAGTGTCATGCTTTGCATAAAGCTATAAACCTTCAATAGATCAATACATTCCAGAATTCAGGAACATTTTTTATTTCCTTCCATGCTGAATTTTGTTTGAACTTTCTACCATGTCCAACTGACTTTGAAAATTTACCTTTTTCTCCTAATATCTTTTCTTTGTCAATTATTTGTGTACCTTTTATTCTTGCTCTGATTGAATAGTCTCTGGGACTGCAGCCTGTGGTGCTCATAATTTAAATTAGTTTGGAATGCTGTAGTGTGTTATCCCAAGTTTATCATGACTACTCCTCCTGTCTCCTTTGGCTCTTCATAGAAAATGTGAAGTCTTAGTGCCTTGAAAAATAAGGATTAAGTGGCTGGAGCCAAACACCTGTAAATATTACCTATAGCTTACAGTGAATACTTTGATTGACCAGTTACACTTAGCTTACCTAATGAAACCTGTGATAAGACTAAAGTTCAGTTAGTTGGAGATAATGGTTTTCAGAGAATTATGTGAGAAGCTGCAGATGGATTCCAGCTGATATTAGGACTGGTCCCACTGCTTCCCATTCAAAGATACTATTTTTTGAGTTAGTTCTCTCTATTACAGACAAGATATTTTAGTCTACAAAATCACAAATTTCCCCAATAAATGCCTTTCTCTGTGAGAGAAGATTGAAAAAAGCCCCAAAAGGTAATGGTAGTACTGCAGCTTTGTCAAGCCAACAGAATTGCCTCTGAGCCTTTTGTATCATGCATATCCAAACATATTCTCTCACAGTGGAGAGAAGGGTAAACTTGTAAAATGTGATGTTTAAAAACAGCTGAACAGATAGGTAGTGCTTAACTTCAGCAGTCACACCAACCTCCCAGCTGTCTTCCTCTCTTAAGCAGTCTGATGCTAATGGAGATGAGCAGCTACAGATGGAGCGAGGATTGAGCAGGAGATGCTGATGTGTTACACCATCAGTAGAGCAATCCTTAATGGACAGTTCTGGGCCTCCTATGTACAGAAATGATTCTGTTAATATAAGATTGTCACAATATGGCACTGTGGCAGCAGTGTATTTAGGGGAAAAGAGTAAATCAGTTCTCTTCATCTATCCAGTCTCATAATTAAATACAAACACAACTACAAAGTATTTTTCTGTCCATTTTTTGAGCAGTGGAATTGGAAGTTATACATTCAACCAAGAAATCTGAAGAATCTCAGCAAAATGTCAAAGCCAAGGATAAACTTGAAGTGCCAGCTGGAGATTTGACAGTCAGAGGAACAAGGTTGGAAGTTCAACAGAAGTTAAAATCCAGGAATTTATCTTATGCTCATCCATTAAAACCAAAAATCTCTTCTAACATGGCAAAAATCCGCAACTATAATATTAAAGACTGATTTCTATGTTGGCAGCAGGTTCCAGATCCACAGTTGCTATTAATTTACATTGAAATCTCTAAATCAGATCTGAGTATTGCTTCATTTTTGTATGTTGAGTTATTTGCAGCCAGAAAAGAGAACAAATACCCCGTTTCACATAGCGAACCGTAAAATAAAGGGTTAATGTGTTTACATTAAGAGATTACAGTCTTCACTGTTAATACCGATTTATTTTAATTATATGTGTTAAATTTTGCTTGCATCATGGATTTAGAAATGCCCAGTTAACACACAGGTAAAGCCTTGTGCCTTCAGGCAGGGCTTCCAGGTCTTTAGCAGATTTTTTGTTGAGAAACTGTAGACGTGATTTAAGCTTAGCAGTGGGATGCCTCAACCTACTTGTTTTCTTATAATTAACAATGCAACCGTTAATCCTGTGCAGCTATCTTTCTACTTGAAAGAAAAGGGGTTGAAAAGATTACACCTGAGTCTGTATTGTTTCTCATCTTCTGTAGCTCCTCCCACTTGTTCAGACATAATGAAAGAGTATAAAATTAAATCTCTATTTTCACACCAGTAATTATATTTTTCCTTGACATGAGATTGCACAGACTTTAAAGCAGTGAAAAACACTGCTAATGAGTTAGATTCATACCCTCAGAATCATACCAGATGCATTGTAAGATATAAGTCTTAAAACATGAAACTAAAAGAAAACTTGAATTAGTTGGGATGTAAGAAAGGATTTCTCTGTAGTAATGAACACACCAGGACATTGAAACAAGTGATGAGTGTATTTTTGTAACACTTCCGGTAATGCTGAGCTGTCTTGGGATATTACAGTGATGAACTTTACGTAAAGGAAATACACATGAAGAATTCAATAAAAAACTTTTTTTATGGAGTCCCTGTCTATGGAGATAATCAAAACTCAACTAGATGTGGTCCTGGACAGCCTGTTCCAGATGAGCCTGGAGCTGAGGGCTTGGACTAGGTAAACTCAAGAGGTACCTTCCAACGTAAGAGATTCTTTGAGTCTGTGAGTGGTATCACTGAAGTGAATAATACTTCTCAGTTGCTGCTAAACATATAAAATCTAAACAGGATAAGTGAAGGAAGAGAGCCTCTTACCCATGAGCATCTTTTTTTTCTGTAGCGCTTTTCTTTTTAGAAATGCTTTCCTGGTACCCTTGCAAACAGGTGCTCTCCTTGGCATCTGGTAGAAATTAGTTTGAGAATTTGAATAAATTTTTTCTACTACCTGTTGAAAATGTTTTGCTTTAGTGCAAAGGTGCTGTGATATTATAATCAGATGCTAAATCTGCAATAAATTTCATGAGATGTTACCAAGCCAATATAAGGCCTGAGAAACCTTGTGTCTTTCTTTTTCTTACTCAAAAATCCTGTCATTGGATTCAACATTGTTCATGAGGCAGAACAACATGATGCATTCCCTTGAACCAGGCCCTGAATAAGATCTTTCTGTAGCTCAAAGCATAGTGGTTTCTAACAAGTAGAGGAATTTTGGCCCTGATCATACCAGTTAAAAGACTCATTGGTTATTTTTAGAACTCATTGTGTAAATTCTGAAGTTTTGAATAGCTGTAGATTAGCCTGAAAAATTATTTATTATTTCCATGTTTAATAACTGTGGAGGTGCACAATAGTTCAGTTGTAGGAAATTCTGTGCATTTACAGGTGTTAAAAGCAGTAAAAAAGAGCAGTTTGTTCCTTAATCTTTGTAACACTGCATGTGGGCCTGGAAAACACTACTCTTTATTCCTTACATTGATGATATAAGCTCATGGCCTGCAGACTTCAGAAGATCTTTTGTGTAGGTTTCTATGCAGGTTTTTTTCTTTGTTCACTTGTTTGAGGGTTTTCTGAGTTTTGTTTTGTTTTTGGTTTTTTTTGTTTGTTTGTTTGTTGTGGTTTTTGTTTGTTTGGTTGGTTGGTTTTTTTGGTGTGTTTTTTTTTTTTTTTTTGGTTGTTTGGTGGTATGCCCCCCTTCCCCTGACCCCAGTATATCACCTGGCATGCCTGGTCATGCAGACCTCCTGCCAGAAATGCAGCTTTAATATATTCAGTTTCCCTGAGAAACAGGTTTCCTTAAGTCAACTGTAGGTAAGTGAAGATGATAGCTCTCAGGTGTTTAATTTTATTTTACTTGTGATAGAAAAAAAAAAAAAAAGCTGTTCAATCACTGTACGTTTGTTTCAGAGTAACAGTAAGAACATAGCGTGTAAGTATGCTGAAAATTAACAAAGTATGCATAATAATAAATAACATGACCATATTGCTTGGATCCTGCATGGGGAGGTTGTGCTAAGGGTGTACTGAATACCGCAGGAAAAGTCTCGTATATTTCTCTTGTGATCAAAATATTTAATAAATTGGGCATTGATTCTTAAGAACCAGATGAGAAGAGTGGAAACGAGGTACTACTGTGGATAATATTGAATTGTACAAAGAAAAGAACGCCTACAAAAAAGAGAATTCAGGCCGATCACAGAGTACTGAAAAGGTAAAAGAGTAAGTTATTGATTACGGTTCTTATCAAGCTGCTAAAAACCTGTTATACTGAGGAATATATGGATAAAGGCAAAAGGTCTGCCCCGAGAAGGTCGGAATGGAGCTGTATTGCGAAGTGGCAGCGCAGGCGCCACTGGGAGCGAGGCCCGTGCCCGGAGCCGGGTCTCCCCCTGGACCAGGGGTGAGGCGGGGGCTTTCGGCGTCTCGGCGCTCGGGCCCGCGTTTGCTGATCGAAAGGCAGGAAGGCTTTTTTTGTGTTGGAGCGGGAGTCGTAGGCAATAAAGAAGAAAATTGAAATTCGTTGACTGTTTGGCTTTATTTGAAGGAGTGTAAGTTACTGGGAAAGTGGATGAAAGGTGCCCGCACGCCAAGCGATCCGCCCTGTTCCGTCGGTGGAAGAGGGGCGTACAGAAGATTCGGCGGGTAGGGAGCCCCTGGCCCACCCGCCGCCTCCGGACGCGCTCTGCTGCCGCCAGTGAGGGCGGCGCGGCGGTCCCGGGCACGGGGCAGAGCATCCCCGGCCGGCGTGCCGGCTGCCCTGGGGTAACCCCGGCACCGCGCTCCGCCGGGGTGAACGACCGCCGCCGCCGGAGAGCAGCGGGCGCTGCTCGCCCTGCCGGCGGCCCCGAACGCCCCTCCACCGTCACCACATCGCCTTATCGCCTATAGCAACGCCGCGCGGGCGCCGCGATTGGCAGGGCCGCGCCCCCGCCCCCGCGTCCCCGCCCCCGCATTGGGTGCCGGCCCGGGATTGCGCGTCCGGCCCCGCGTTTCTTTGTGCGATCCGGCCGCGCTTGGAGTGGCGCCCGCGGAGCCTCCGCGTCAGTCGCCGAGCCTCGGTGCCGGCGCGGCCGTACCCCCGTCACAGTGTGCACACCCGCGGGGAGGTGGGAGAGGGACACGAAGAGATCCACGTTCGCGGTGGGTCGGCGCTGCCTCGCCCCCGGCCAGCCCGGCTCGAAGCCAGGCACCCCCGAAGCGCCCAGCCTTTCACGACTTCCAATGCGGGGCGGGGCGGGGCGCGACAGCTTGGCCCAGTGCCGCGGGCACGGGGATCCGCCTGTGTCCGACTCGAGAGCTGGTCAGGGCCCCCTTCTCCCGTGGAGTGATTCCGGCGGGCAGGGGTTGGCATCACCCCGGGTCCGACTCGGGGCGGCCCTGCCCCGGCTCTCATTGGACTGCGGCGAGGAGTAAACTGTCAGCCCATGTGGCGTGGCCGCCGGAGGTGGCGACTGCTTAAATAGCGGTGGGAGCTAGAGGGAGACAGTGAGAAGAGTGCGGAGTATCGGCCGTGCGCAGTTCGGCAGCGGCCGCCGCAGCGTCTGCCCGCAGAGCCCGCCCCGCAGCATCCCGACCGCTCTCTGAGCTGACGCCAGAGTCTTACCGACACGAAGCCTTCCGCCCCGGTGCAGGTACTGGCGGGACGGTCGCTGGCGCGGTCGGGAAAGCGGCAGCCCGTGCTCCCGCCTCCGCGGGCCGCTGCGCCCGGTGGGTGCGCCGAGAAGGCTCCATCTTGCCCCCGACGCCGGGCGGGCGGTGAGGGTCCGCGGGCTCGGTCCGCGCGACCGGAAAGTTCTGCTCCCCTCCCCGGGGTCGCCGCGCCCTGTTCCTCCGGCCGCTTTCCCGGGACCCAGCGCGGCAGTGCCGAGGAGAGTCCCCCGGCTCAGTGGCTGGTACCGCGCTGCAGCCTCCCGCTCCGCCCGCCCGTCGAGGTGGCTGCATTGTGGTGCTGGCGCTCGGCCATCTTGGTGGCGGGCGGGGACCGTGCCACCGCCGCGACCCCTTGCCGCCGGGCCGGGAGGGATCGGGGACGCGGCCGAGCCCCGCTGCCCGCAGCCCAGCCCCGCTGCCCGCAGCCCTCGTGCGCACTCGGCGGCAGCGCGAGGGGCCGCGCCCGGCGCGGGGCTGGGCCGCCGACCCCGCGCTGCCGCATTTCAAGCCCAGCACTGCCCAGAGCGGGCGTCGGGGCTGTACGGGCCGCGCGGCGGCGGCGCTTCGTTCTCTGCGGAGGCACGGCCGTGGCAGGCTGAGCTCGTTCGCACGGGAGGAGATCGGCGTTCGGTATTGCGAAAGGACACTCGTCAGTAGGTACTGGGAATCCAATCGCAAAAAAGGTGCCGAGGATACTGCTAAACTATTTTTTTACCACTTCGGTTTAAAACAGTCGCCCACACGAAATAACTCGATGATCGTACACCAGTGTGGATCTGATGATGTGATTCTGTCAGGAACGTGATGATCGTCTTTTCTTTTCTGCTGTTTTTGCACGTCTTTGGTTTTTATTCCACATTCCTTCCCTGTCACAGGGCCCTTTGCGATACTGAATGCATATTTTCCTAGCAAAGCTGTATTTGGATGCTTAAGTATAAACAGGTGTTATTAAGGCTGTGTAAGTTAACTTGCATACTTCATCAGACCACCGTTGGGAGCATGTCTTACCTTAAAAAAAAAAAAAAGAAAAAACCTCAAGCCACAAGAGCAAATTGTTCACCTTTTTCTGAAGCCTCTATCTACCCTTCTTGAAACGAAGTGAAAATAATAGAACATTGTGAAAGGCTACATTTAGTAGGTGATTTGAGAGGATGAGGGCAGTTATGAACAGATGTTTTGCAAACATGGAACTAAGATTTTTAACCAAGTCATTTTTGTTTCAGTGATTCCCCATCATGCTTGGGAATCAGCCAAGCTGTGTTGATTGTATGAGCAAAATTAACTTTTCTTCAATAACAGCTTTGAACCATATTGTGTTTCCCACTAAGTAGTAGCATTTTAAATATGAATGCACACTACTGTTTTTCATTTGTCTTGTGGTCAACTGGACAAATACAGCATTAAAACAGAAATTTGAAAAGTCTTCGTTAAATTGAAGCTATAGCACACAGAGTGATAGTAGCGAAATGCTTTCAAAAAATGAAAACCAAACTGTGTTTGCCTCTATTTTGTGAAGGGTTTCTTCACTTGTAAAGAGCATTACAGCTCTTTACAAGTGAAGTTCCTATGTAAGGACAGTTTTTATTACAGATTTTAGAAATTATAGAGATGAGGTAACCAGGATTATGATGTAATCATACTGAAAAACAAAGAAAGCAATCCTTTTGTCAATATCTGTGCTGAAGAAAGCTATGAAGGAGTCATGAGTATTTCATTTTACAATAATGGGAGCTCCAAAAAAGAGGAAGATTTAGACTGTCTAGAAACAGTAGTTGAGTTGGCTTTAATGATTCTATCCCACTGTGGTGACAGCATCAAAAACAGGTGAAATAAACACTGTACTCTTATCTAGGAAAAGGAACTGTGTGCATCAGGCAACACAAGATTTGGGTTTTATTTGTTGTTTCTTTGCAAACAGCTGTTTCTTCCCTCCCTCTCCCCTTCCTTTCCTTACCAATCCTATGTAAACAAGTTAGATCAGAATAAGTTGTCTTTGGTGGTTGGCAAGTCAGGTACGAGCAGGAAGAAATCAGATTTTACCTTCACTTTTTTATTTTCCTTGTATTTTGTTCTCTTTTCCCTTATAAGCTTGCAAGCTTAATGGTCACAGAGTTATTTCTGTAGGGAAACAGTAGATAAAATTATTATTAAAAAGTTGTACAGCTGCCAGGCATGGTGGAAAACCCTGATTAATACTTCTTTTGATTGATTTTTGGTACTCAATTAGGGAGGGACTGAAAAATAAATGTTTAAATGCAGTAGAGAACAGTATTTCAACTTAAGAGTAGCTTTGATAATAGTATTATGATAACATGGTGCCAATAGTTATTCAATACATAAAAAAACAGGTTAAGAAGGTATAACATGATTGGAGAAAGGAACTGGCACCAATAAACAAACCAACCTTGTCAAAAAGCTAATGTGGGAGGTAGACCAGAGCAGAGGTATAAAGTGATGAAAGTTGTTACTAGTCAGTAATACCAAAAGGGATTGTTAGTTATTACCAGTCACAAACTGAATGAGTCAGCAACACAATATAATTGCTAAAAAATATTGTGTAAATCCAGTGAGATGGTAGCTTATGCTTTACTGAGGTGTCTCCTGGACTGATATTTTGGCGGTGGGGTGGGTTGTGGTGTGTGTTTGCTTCTCTTCCCTCAGTTAAAAATGCTAACTGTCTGAGAAGAATTCACAGAACTCAATTTAAGCAAAAGCAGGGATAAACTGAGGAAAAAGGATGTTAGATGTCTAGTTGGATTCAGCAAAATACAGCCGTAAGAAATAGGCAACTCCTGTTTGTCCCTTTGTATCTTCTTTGTCTTCTATTTTAATCTGTTGCTTTTGAAAACCTTGCTCATCCAAGGTGGCAGGGGCAGTCTGTTCTGTATGTTTGCTCTTCTCATCTGCTGTAGTCTAATATCCTTTAGAGCAGCTGTAGAAATAATTTGCTTTCTTGATCTGTGCTATGCTCTATACTTGAGAATCTGTGTAGTGTGTTACTGTGTATAGTCTAAAAATGCTCTACAGCAAAAGTCTCTAATATGGTAAAACAACACAATACACCATTTCAGGGCAAAGGCAATCAACTTTAACTTGGTTTAGCTGCTTATTATCTGTCAAGGAAGACTGAAGACGTTGGTAGCTATAACAGCTATTTAAAAGCAGCTTAATCAGAGATGACTTAATATTCATGATTTTTCTTCTTACCACTCTTGTTTTCCAACAGCAGATCATCCCTTCTGTCTGCTACTAAATCTGTACTTTGTATCTTATCTTAGATGTACACCTCCGGAGCTCTTAGTGGCAAGTTTAAATGTTTCTGGTTCTTTGTGTATTAAAATCTTTAGCTTGTGGCTCTTCTTACCCATTCACCCTGCTAAAATTAACTTCTTGGCTCTTGTTCTTCTGATTTTGATTACTACAGCATCTTTTTCTCCACCTTTGACACAGTCTTGCTCAATTACATTCATAACATGTTGGCCAGAATTGCTTTGCTTATGAATTCCATTACTTCACTGTCTCAGAGGAACATTTTGTCAATTGGCCATACCTGGATGGAGTTTTTCTGATATTCAAGGGAAAGATGTGGGATGGGAAGTAACAATCCCAGAAGTGTTCTCTCAGTTCCCTGAAATAGAAATTATATTTCTCTCCCTAGAGATCATCACCCAAAGAGCTGAGGTGTAAACGTTTTTGTAATTAAATTATAATTCTGTGTATTTCTTATCTTAAGCTTGAATTGTAAGCTTTGGGCATGAGATCTGTTCATTCCCTGCCCCTAGCACAGAAATTCTGAATGTGTAGCAGAGTTATTGCGCCTGATTGGGTTTTACAGGTGCAGTGTTAAGGCTAGTAATACAACTGACTTACTTGTTTTGTGTGAGTGGGGCTTCTCTTCAGCACAAAGTGGACTGAGTCTGTTACTACCAACTTAAGTTTTGGGGACTAGTTTCTCAGTAAGGGCCTTGCTCAATTTGACCCTTAGTGTTTCCCTTTTTAAACAAATGAGAGTGGAATGAACCTTCTTTTGTTTGGGTGTTTAGCACAGGACCTAAAAATCCCAGATGTCCTTTTGGAAGCACTTCTGTTTCTACTCCCAGAAGGAATGGACTGGGTGAGGTAACCGTCCCTTCTGCTTCAGTGTTAGGTGTTGCATAATTCCACAGTTACTCCACAGGTCTGAATCAAGATAATTGCTGAAGGAAAGAAGGGTGAAAGAAATCAGGCAGCCTCTGTGGTGTGTTCTGGCGGAGCCAGAGCTCAGCTGAGCAGAGTGCTTTGCTTTCCCTCTGCACATCCCAGCAGTCTCTTCCAGCTACGGGAAGGCGTCACATTTCCTGAGCAATGTAATGTGTGGATGTAAGAGAGGCCCATTTCTTGCTCAAAAGCATCAGAAACTCCTGGAAGAGGCTGCAAAACAATGCCCAAATGAAACATCTTGGGTTGGAAAAACAGTTATGAAGTGCTCAACAGAGAATACCCATTATTGCTGTATTTTGGAGAAGATGATCAAGCCCCACCAGCTCTTAAGCAAAGTGCCTGCATGGCACCACAAAGCATAATACCTTGTGGAAGTCAAACTTCAGGTCTCTTGTAGCAAACTTTTCCATTCAAAGTTAAGACAGACTTGTAGGTGTTTAAATACCTAGTTTTCTTTGTGGTTGTTACTTGTCTAAAATTCTACACATTAAAGAATATTTTGCCTCTGCTTACCAGAAGGATTATTTAAGGAAGTACTGTGAATGCTTACTACCACTTTGGTTCCTGCAACGACACTTATTTATTTTTATATTAAAAAAACCGCCCATATGGTTATTTCCTCCTTCCTCCCCTGCTTTAATTTGTCTACTTAGGATCTAAAATTATAATTTGAATTTAGCTGAAACATCAGGTTAACTTACCTTCTCTCTGCGTAGTTGTTAATATATTTTTAGTGTAATAGAAAGTAATGGAGAGTAACGTATGAACTATCATTTGGTATTGTGGTCTGGTATAGGTGCCCTGCCATTCTGTGTTATGCAGCATGATGCTCTTTTGTGGTGTTTGAGATTGGGGTCTTTGAACGCAAATTTCTTGGGACAGCAGCTGAGCTTTTTCATCCCATCTGTAATCCAGACCTGTTCTGCCAAACTGTACCTTAAAGCACCGCCCTCTGTCATATGTAGTCAGTGCCACATTCCCAGTCCTCTAAATGTGCAGTGTGGCAGTGCAGGGTCTAATTAGCAAACACTTTAGATGTAAACTTACTTCTTTGGTTTGGGCATTTAAAATTATGCTAAATTGTGCTGTAGTCTTTGTGCTCTGTGTTGGGTTTTCTCCTCTCTGTATGGGCTTTTTCTTTTTGGTTGGTTGGGGTTTTTTTTCTGGCCTTTTTTTTCGTTTTGTTTTTGATGGGGTTTTTTTGTTTGCTTGGTGTTTTTGGGGCGGTTGTTTAAGGTTGTGTTGTTTATTTTTGGGGATTTTTTATTTTTGTTTGTTTGAAGTTTCTTTTTCCCCCTCCAAGAGATCTTTTGATTATTGATTCTTAAGTTAGCATTTACCTTTGGAATGATTGTAGAACTTGTTTTGCTACCTGTTAGGTTTGCCTTGTAATTATGTATTTTATTATGTACATTTCATAATTTCTCCACCCACCTCTGCTCCAGCATGTTAATCTTTCTTCTCTGCTGACTTCATAGGGGCTCTGCGTATAGTAGAGGTAGACTTATTCATTTTCTGGTTGTCATATAGAAGCTGATGGTTCTCAGAGAGCCTGATATTTCTTTCAGGATCAGTTTTCTCATCCTTATAAACCTCATGAATCTTACAGTCTGTTTGATTAGTTGGTGGGTTTTTTGTTGGTGTTTTCTTTGTGGTTTTGTTTTGTTTTGTTTTTTTTTTATAGTAGAGACTCCATGGGCTGTTCCTGTGTGGGTGTTTCTCCTGCAAATACACTTGTTTGTCACAACATGTTAGGAACACTAGACACGTATACTTTCTTCTGTGTGAAATCTTACTAGTCTTACTGCTTTGTGCATATCAGCAACAGGGAGAAGTTAAGCGATGGAGGACGTGGTGATTGCAGGCATAGCAGGAAAGCTGCCAGAATCTGAGAACTTGCAAGAGTTTTGGGAAAATCTGCTTAATGGAGTTGATATGGTCACAGAGGATGATCGGAGGTGGAAACCAGGTGAGTGCTTATTGTCCCTCCTTTGGGAACCCTGGGTTCTGAGTGTTTTAGGGGAATTATCCTGTGAAAAGAAAGGATTTATGAGATGCAAAACCCTGCCAGAGCTGAACTAACTTCTGATATATCATCAAGAAATTAAAGAACAGAACACTTTAGTGAAGATCTCACACAATCCATTTTATAATGTCACGTCCAGTGCAGTAGTACCGTACAAATTCTATGTAGCTTACTTTCAAAGAGCACTCTGACAGAGCAGCTAGGCAACATGAATCCTATACCTGCTGTTGATAGCTGTGACAATAAGACAACTCTGACATTTTTCTGGTTTCAGAAGTAGCACAGGGACTGCAGTGCTGTGATTTATGGCTTTTCACAATGTTGTGTTTTGTGTGATTGTCCTTTTGAAGTGTTTGGCATGTGTCTACCCAATTCAAGCTAATAATTTGCAGAAGTCAGAAACAGCTTTTGTTTTTCCTCTAATTGGGGACTGACTGGAACCACTGATTTGAACACTATATATACATGGTACAACTTGCCAAAGCCAAATTTTTTAAACTAGGTAGATGTCTTTTGCTGCTATATGCAGGAGAGTCTTAAAAATTACAATTGGTTTTGTTAATGCAGCATTTTCATTTCCAGATGAGGTGGGTCGGTAGATGCTCATGCAGCACTCTGGCTGCTGCACAGGGCAGTGAGGTTTCCTGGGTAATCCAGAAGCAACTGTGGTCATTCTGTACTGTCTCTCAGCTGTATTCTGTGACTCAGTGTTGAATTTTTCTTCTCAGGAATTTATGGACTGCCCAAGAGAAATGGAAAGCTCAAGGACATAAGCAAATTTGATGCATCTTTTTTTGGGGTTCATCCCAAACAAGCTCATACAATGGATCCTCAACTTCGCTTGCTGTTGGAAGTTTCGTATGAAGCTATTTTGGATGGAGGTGAGCAGATGAATGACTGAAGAGGAAGAATTGTGCTGTGTTGTCTGTGCAACAGGTGTAGACATGCAACACTAACAAGAGAAAGCCATCACATTAGCGTGGAGACCAAAGACCTGGTACAGGGGCTAGAACAAAGCTGTTTTCTCTGGAATGCAAACCAGGAAATCTGTGCTGACTGCCAGCAAATCTGTACCAGCATCGTATGATACAACCAGTATGACAGAATCACTTAAACAGTCAACAGGTCTAGACCTTTTCTGTGTTCTGCTCTACCCTAGTATTCCATAAGAATTCCTCTCTAAGAGGCAAATTTGTAGTGCAAAAGGAAGGTTACTTGGTTAGAATTTACATCCATGGTCTAAAAGAATGACAGGTGGCCTGATGTATTCCTGTCTGTTGGCCAGGTTCATCTGTTTCTATAGAAGGTTTTTCCAGGAAGTGTGCTTTCAGAAATAGCAGCCTCTCTCAAAACACTGGCTTTTGAGTTACTTATCCACAGAGCCAAGAAGTTTATTCTTCCTGTTAATCAGTTTCATGTCAGAACATAAGAAGCACAGGGGGGAAAAGTTGGAACCACCTCACCAATACTGTCTATTGATGGGTACAAATTGAAAGAGGGAGAATTTAGATTAGATATCAAAAAGAAATTCTTCCCTGTGAGGGTGGTGAGATACTGGAACAAGTTGTCCAGGGAGGTTGTGGATGCCCCAACCCTGGCAGTGTTCAAAGCCGAGTTGGATAAGGCCTTGAGCAACCTGATCTAGTGGGAGGTGTGGGGGGGGTTGAGACTAGGTGAATTTTAAGGTCCTTTCCAACCCTTGACATCCTATGATTCTATGACTTGTTAAAATTAACTCTTGCTCCTCTGCTGCTGAGCCTCAGTCTGGAGATTGAATATTCTGTTTGTCTTCAGGACTCCTGAAGTACAGAGAAGAAACAACAGGGATTTCTGCTAGTTGAGCTTACTGTGTGTTTTTTTAAAGCAAAGTTGTTTCTTGTTCTGGTTTTGGTTTTTTTTGTCTTTTTGTCATGTACTCCAGATCTGGGCGTTGTGTCTGGCTAGAGGTAGATACTGATGTGCTCACGTGACATTCCAAGTGCTGTAATTTTTCTCCCCTTCATTCTCCTCCTTTTCTCTCTATTGGAAGTCAGCTGTTAGCTTCTCTCCATCATCATTTTTGCCTTTCATAGTCTATACATTTTTTTACACAAGATTCTGGCAGTGCCCAGCTGGGCTGAAAAGCTTTGTCAGGGCACAATATGTTCTGATGGACTCTGAAGTAAGACTTCTAAGGTCTGCGGTTGAAATGGGTGAAAAGTTACTAAAGGTAGGGAACAGTGCTGCGGGCCTGCTGGAAAGGGACAATAAGTAGTATTTGGTGAACTGGTGCCAGTGTATCTGATATCTCCCCAGTTTGCCCCTCATTATAAGTTTGTTTACTGTAATCTGCCTTCCAATGTCCCCGTAGGTATTAATCCAGCCACCCTCCGCGGCACAGACACAGGTGTATGGATTGGTGCCAGTGGGTCAGAAGCTGCCGAAGCCCTTAGCCAAGATCCAGAAGAGCTTTTGGGATACAGTATGACAGGCTGCCAGCGTGCTATGCTTGCCAACAGGATTTCCTACTTCTATGACTTAACAGGTTAGTGCCCCCCAAAATTGTTGATGCTGATCAGCAGTTGGCAATTTCAGCATGATTGTACCACAGTTGCTGTAGAGAAGTGGGATGGGTATGATGACATAGACCCTTTTGGAAAGAGAAAGTAGCATGTAACTATTTTAAGGAAGCATATGAGAAGTAAAAAATATATTGTATCTGTAAGATAAGACTCATTGTAAGGCCTTGTAACTCAGCTGCTGCTGCTGGGCATAGCTGGTGTTCACCTGAAAGACGGTCGTGTCAGGAGGCCTTCATAAAAAGATCTAGGTAATTTCTGACCTTTAGACTGCTATGTGGTATCAAGGTATGTACAAGTCAGCTAGCCCAGGGACAAACTGACTGTAGCAGTTGACTCCTTTTGAGTAAAGTGGAAGAAGTGAGAGAGTCACCAGAATGATGTGATTGAAGGCGTAGATATGGCTCAATCCATGTATAGTTTTGAAGAGAGTGGAGGGATGGGAATTGATTGGAAGAGCAGCAGAGAACAGAGATAATGGCAAGGGTAGCACTGGGAAGAGCAAGGGATTTGTATTGTGAGAACAGAGAATTAGATGAGATCTGCCTGTGAAACTAAGAGTTCTTTTCGATGGAGAGACAGAATTTTTAAAAATGCCCTTAAGGCCAATCTGTTCATGATTTTTTCCCACCTTTCTTATGCGTTACCTAGTAAGCAGGCAGCGATGGTGGTTCTTGTCTCCCATTGCATCAGGTGTACCTGTTATATTCTGAAGCAACTCTTACTTAACTTTATTTTAATACGTTTCTCTTGTGATCACATCCTGTAGTCTTTGGAGAACAATCTAGAAAATTAAGTTGGTTTTTTTTTTCCCTTTTCTGTTCCTTAAGGACCAAGCTTAACTATTGACACAGCCTGCTCCTCTAGTCTTGTCGCTCTGGAAAATGCTTATAAGGCAATTCATCATGGACGGTGCAGTGCAGCCCTAGTAGGTGGTGTCAACCTCCTGCTGAAACCCAACACATCTGTGCAGTTCATGAAACTGGGTATGCTTAGTCCTGATGGTGCGTGCAAGGCTTTTGATGTTTCAGGTAAGGCATTAGTACACAAGCTTGTCACATTGTATGAGAGAAACTTGTTGTGGAGTCTATGACCAGCTACTCTTTCAGTACAGAGTTGACCTCATAGTTGTTCTGAGGTGTAACTGTTTGGGACATACCCTGGACCTGATCTGTGTTACATGTGGGGAAGAAACTGACACCGTATGGTTCATTCCTCTGCCACTGGGGAGAAGAAATAACTGTCTCTTGATGGAAGCTTTCTATTACCATTTGTGATGAGCCCTGTGCCTTTTTGCTAGGGACATGAAATTTTTTTAAAAAAATAAATAGATATGTCATATTGTCAAAGGAGTCTATTGTAAGCGGTAGCTCAGGAACGAGATAATCTTACTGCAGTAGTGTTTTGCAACATTTTACAAAGCAGAGCAGACTTAGAGACTCATTCTTCTCTCTCTACTCTCAGGAAATGGATATTGTCGCTCTGAAGCTGCTGTCGTCGTTCTTTTGACCAAGAGATCTATGGCTAAGCGGATCTATGCCACAATAGTAAATGCTGGAATTAACACTGATGGCTTTAAGGAGCAAGGTAGGTCTTGAGCTGCTGAAAAGTAAGATACCAAGAGAACTGTTCAGCTGGGAGTCTTTGTCATCCAAAATAGGCAGTTGCAGGGTTCTTCTTTAGGTGTGTAAATGTTTTTTAGTGTTTGTACGCTTTTTTTCTTTTTTTGTTTTGATAATGCAAAGTTCAGGGTCCTATTTTGTAAAGAAGTTGAAGAAGAAAAGTGGTGGTTTCTACTGTATGAAGTAACAACAATGTTCTGTTGCTAGTTTAGCCTTCCTCAGGACATATCTACGGTAACTTATGCACTGACGGTAGAAATTTAGGTAGTGTTGTGACTGTAAAGCTCTTGTCCTACTGTTGTCCAACTTCTCCTTCTCTCCAGTTACGGAGACACCAAGGTTCACATGTTTTGCTTAATCTACACATCTCCTAGTAGTCTGTTAGACTAGGGTGGAAAGATACTGATTAAGTCATTGCTTTAGGTTTATTTCTGGCTCCTCTACTTTTCTTACAAAGAGCCTGAGAGGCTTATTGTATTTGGTGTTAAGGACATGATATAAATTCTGAAAAAGTCTTTGTAGTTGGTTTTTGGGGTTTTTTTTTGGATGTGGTAGCCCCAAGCAATTGAAAAGGTGCTAAAATCAGAACAGGAAGTACCTGATAGAGAGAGGAATTGATGGCAATTTTGATCCTAGGTGTGACATTCCCATCGGGAGAGATGCAGCAGCAGTTGGTCAGATCTTTGTACACGGAATGCGGTGTCAGACCTGAAGAAGTGGAGTATGTTGAAGCTCATGGGACAGGGACCAAGGTCAGCATGGCTGTGCTTGGGTTTGCCGTGTTTTCTTCCCTTGCATCACTTGCCACGCTTTTTCATTTAATTATTTGTTGTTTTCCCAAAGTGAAATCTTTTTCTCTTCTACCAGTTAGTAGAATATGTTCTGTTTCACCACTTTTGGATTTCACCCAAACACCATAATCTTTCTGATTTCTCTTTTGTGGTATGTTTTGGAAGTGCTAGCTAATAGCCATTCTGATTTTCTTCATACTAGGTTGGAGATCCACAGGAAGTAAATGGCATTGTGGATGTCTTCTGTCAATGTGAGAGGGAGCCACTGTTGATTGGATCAACCAAGTCAAACATGGGTCATCCAGAGCCTGCCTCTGGGCTTGCAGCATTAGCCAAGGTAACAGGGGGCTTGAGAAAGAAAATATGGGAAGAAGGGGAACGAAACAGTATGGAGGGTTTTAAGGTGTTTTGTTTTATGGAAAATTTGCAGTGATTCAGGCTAAAATACTCACTTGTGATGATAAGAACTTGGGTGTTCCTTATTAACTACTTGTTCCACATGCCAATACTTCCAAAAGGTCAGGTGACTATTCTGCAAACCATGAATGCCCAGGTGACCCTCTGCTGTGTTGTGATGGTTCGGACCTGGCTCCCTGCCAAATGCCTGAACCCACAGCAGCAATTCCCTTCCCCCAGTCCTTCTTCCCTTAGGGCAAAGGAAAAAAAACTATGCAAATTGAAGAACTGGAAATCGAGCTAGTTATATAAAAATAAATATTTTATGTATATATACAGTTAAGATGCTATGTACACAGCAAGAGGGAATCCAAACACCCTCCAAAGGGATAGGGAAAGGGGAAAAAAAAGGGCAAAAAGGGACACCGAACAGATATACTCAATTAAACTCAAGAACTATACTAATAACTAACAAAACAGATCTCACCACATCCCTTACAAAACAGATCTCACCACATCCCTTAGAAAAGCAGGATTGGCAGACACGGCCAGCACTCTCCCAGCCTCCACGTGGCAGGTCAGTGGACGCTGCAGGCCTCAGCCTTAGAGAAGCGAGACCAACACAAGGACCCACTGTTCCCGAACCTCGCCAGAAGAGCAGAGAGTGAAGGCCTCTCCTCCCTTCTTATTTATACCCCGATTTATGTAAAAATCGTATGGAATACCGGGAACACTACCCTTTCCTTGGTTACAAACTGGTCACCAAGGAAGGCCTAGGTTAAAACTACCACATGTGTGCACACACACTTCAGTTCCTCCTTCCTACTGAATTCTACAGGAGTGTAACTCTGCTCAGTATAAAGGCTTTGGGATCCCTTTGTTAATCTTTATTTATGATTCATTTATCCTTACAGTGGACCTTCCAACATAACTCTACTGTAAGTCACTTGGGGTTGAGGCACGTACAAGTAGAGAGCATTAGATGTTTGGAGTAGTTGACAAGGACCAAAGATGAGAGGCAGTGTGGGCTTTCAGTGCCAAAAGAGCAGCTGATCCTTCTGGCTTTTTGTTGGGGTTGTCTCATTTCTTCCTCTTCTCTCTTAGGTTGGGGTTGTATCATTTCTTCCTCTTCTCTCTTAAGTTGGCATGAAGCCAGGTGAATTCTTTGGGATGAGGCTACCAGCTTGAATAACTGTCTGTCTTAGCAACTAGCCTGCTATCTACTGCTCTAGGCAGACAGTCATCTATTGGCTCTGGCTGCTAAACTGCTTAGCAGAGAGCTAGCTAATGTTCACACTTGTTTGTAAGCCTATTACCACAGAACCACGCAAACTGAAGTCACGTACACTGCCAGTGCTACAATTTTAGGCTCTTCAAAGTGGTTACTGTGACCTGAATACATACAACTTCCTGTGCATAGCCTCATCTGCAAATGATGGAGACAGCAGTGTCTGTCTCTCTGTAGAGGAAAGTTAACTTCTTTTTTTTTAGCACCTTTATCTCTGACTGACACATTCTTCATAGAAGGAATAATAACTGAGTCATAAAATAAACTTCTCAATCCATACTGTTGTATGTTATAAACAGTTTGTTTAGTGTGTTCCTGTGATCTGTCAGGACAGGATAAGTTTGAGGTACTGTTTCCCTCACCTCTACACCACAAGCCCAGTGTCTCTTAGACAGTAACTGTCTTGGGAAGTCTGCAGTTTCTTTAAATGTTTTCACATAGGAGCATTTTACGGAATTCTAGAAGAAGTGTCAGGAAAATAGATCTTGAAAGTATCTGATTTCAGACTTGAAGAGAATCCATTAATTATATGGATAGGTAGGAATGAAACTAGGGCTTGCCAAGGCAGCTTTAGTTGAATTCCGGTAAAGGAGGGAAAACTCACCTGCACCTTTGAAGTACACTCACTGTACTGTACTTTCAAACTTACGTAGAAATCACGGCAGACTTAAAAGTAAAAATATGTGTGCGGTGTAAAGCAACAGCAAGTTCAAAGTGCATAGGATTGTAAGTATAGGACAGTATGCATGCAAACACTTAGACTGCAGCTTTAACCACATTGACTGGAGTTGAAATCGTATATTTATGCTGGTTTTCTCCCAGGTAAACTGCCATGTCTGATAGTCAACCTGGAAGAACAGTTCCCAAACCAGAATCTCTTTCTCTGACCATTTTGGGGTGATGAAGGAACTGCCAAATATACAGAGCACAGAGTAGTATTTGGAGCTGACCTTGTAGTCTGTGACTTGCTGGGCCTGTGCCACAGAGGAGTATGGGCTTGGTGTCATAGGCTGTATGTAGAGATGCTGATGAGAAAAGGGAGCTCTTACTTTTTTGGCACAGATACTCTGTTCTTTATGCTGTTTCTGTACCTGCCTTTTGCTCTGCCAGTTCTGACCAGTCTGCTGTTCCTGCTTTTTTGGATTGAGAAGACAACAAATGAGTGTAAAGCAGCAAGCAAATTCCTTTACCAGTGCTTCAGTTTGATTCTTTTGCAGCAAAGGCAGAAATAGAAGTACTTAGTTGTGATAAGGAAGAGCATTTGTGACTGTGTGTGACTGGGGAGGGATGAAGTGGAATGCGATGAAGGAATGGGATCTGAAAGGGGAAAAAGACATGATAGTCTTAGTACCCAGACTGCTTTTCCAGCGAGACTGCATGGTTTTGCAGTTAAAAAAGGGTCTGGAAGCTAAACTGAAAGCTACTACACTCATCTTCCCTGCTGACTTCCTGCATGGACTTAAAATGTGCCTAGATGGAGCAGGTACTACTGCAATAACATCAATAATGCTATTTTCTGAAATGTCCCTTTATCTAAACACTAGAGAACTGCTTTAGTGTATGCTACATGGTCATTTGTAGGAAAACAATAACAACAAAAGAACGTTTGTCACAAGACAGAGTGGAGCACAGAACACTGTTTTTCCTTTCAGGTCATTCTCTCTCTGGAACATGGGCTGTGGGCTCCAAATCTTCATTTCAGTACCCCAAATCCAGATATTCCTGCCTTACAAGATGGCACTTTGGAGGTAGTTTGTAAACCAACACCAGTAAAAGGTGGCCTTGTCAGTATCAACTCCTTTGGCTTTGGAGGTGCTAATGCTCATGTCATTCTGAGGCCAAATAAGAACAAACACCAGCCTCTGGAGAGTTGTAACATGCCAAGACTGGTTCAAATTTCTGGCAGAACCCAGGAAGCTGTGGAAATACTAATTCAAGAGAGCAGAAAACATGGAGGATGCAGCCCATTTGTAAGCCTGCTCAGTGATATCTCTGCAGTTCCTGTGTCCTCCATGCCCTACAGGGGCTACACGCTGGTTGGCACTGAGAGTGACATCAAAGAGATTCAGCAAGTTCAAGCATCTGGTAGACCACTCTGGTACATCTGCTCAGGTAGGTGTGCAGTACTGCATCGAGGCTTCTCCTTTCCTCTGTAGATCTGGGGCTTGAGCAGTCGTATTCTGTGCTCTAATGTTGTTTTCCACTGTAGTATGAGGAAATATTTTGCAGCTCTGTGATGTAGCTAGGAGACTTGTGTTTTCTGTATTTTATCAAAACTTTCCAACTTAACTATCTTCTGATGATAGCAAAGTCTAGAAAAAATAATAAGGTGTGTGTAATTTGGAGGATATTAGAAATGTGCAATGTTTTGCTCTTAGAGTTCTTTAACTGCCACAGCAAGTGTGTGATGTCTGCTCCTGTTACAGTGTTACTAACGCTCACTTTCTCCATGCCGCTCCTACAGGCATGGGAACACAATGGAAAGGCATGGGCCTCAGCCTTATGAAGTTGGATTTGTTCCGTCAGTCTATACTGCGCTCAGATGAGGCTTTGAAGAACACAGGCCTGAAGGTCTCAGACCTGCTTCTGCAAGCGGATGAGAGCACTTTTGATGACACTGTCCATGCATTTGTTGGACTAGCTGCTATTCAGGCAAGACTCAAACGGCTAGTGGAAGGGGGTCATGGACTCAATCCACATATCCATGTTCTGCTAATGTGTCTTTCTGGCTGGTAGCACATTATACCAATTAATGGAAGCTTGTTTTGTGTAATCAGCAAATGGTAGCTGTTAGAAATATCTCTGACAGTTTCAGGCTCTGCCATTTGCAAGATGCTTGGGCTAATATAGATCTGAACTGATTTTCGTGTGTATCTGTGTGTATGTAGTGCAGTTTCTTCTTTTAAGAGACTAAGGAATGTCTTTAAGTTTTATGTAAATGTTTGTGCCAAGGAGCAGTGTTCCATTAAATATCTTCTAAAATTTGTTCTGCAGATTAACTAAGTGATACTTAATGAAGTCTGTTTTTAATTCTGAGTGTCCAAACAATAGTGGAGCTGCATAACGATTCTTGGGATTGCTTTGAAAGTAGGATGGAGCTACAGTTGGGGAGGAAGGGGCAGTGGGAGGGAAGGCAGTGAGGCCAAGAAGGTCTGTACCAAAAAGCCATTTTGTTATGTACTTGCTACTGCCATGTGCTCTTGAGACCTGACACCTGCTTACTCTGGCATGGAATCAGTAATTCTACTTTTCCTTGCAGATTGCTCAGATTGATATGCTGAAAGCTGCAGGTCTGCAACCTGATGGGATTTTGGGCCACTCAGTGGGAGAACTAGCTTGTGGCTATGCAGACAATTCCTTAAGTCATGAAGAAGCCATCCTCGCTGCTTACTGGCGGGGACGATGCGTCAAAGAGGCCAAATTGCCCCCAGGAGGAATGGCTGCTGTTGGTAGGTATCCCCTTACCACCACAGTGATACGGGAAAGTGCATCTGATTTCTGTATGGCATTGGGATAAAATTGGTCTCTCAAATGTGTTGATGGAAACTATCGTTTCTGTAAAATTTTGGCCACTGTTGCCTCTTCTTTGTTTTCTTCTGATGTAGAACAGGTCATTAAATATTTAAGTTGATATGATGGTAGTGATCTGTGTCCCGGAATACATCAGAATTTTGGTATTCCATCCAAAATTTAAGTGGAAATGGAGGGATTCATTGTCAGGTGACCAATGAAAAGTCTGATGAAGAGTCATCTTTAAAAGGTGTTTTTGGCTCTTGGTAGATATATATATCATGCACAAACAGATGTGTGCATATATATATATTCTGTTGCATTTAAAAAAAAGAAAGATTTCTGCTTGTCTGCAAGAGGTAATGAGATGTGAAGCTAGTAAGCCACTATTATGTAGTGGGCAACTGGCTAGTGGAACTTACTAATACCATTTTGGGCCTAATAACACTTAGACATAAGCTTTCTCCTGAATAAGCTTTGCCTAGTGTTTTTGGAAGTCATATAGTTTTACCCGCTATTGAGTGAAATTTTTTACACAGTAATTTTTCTTTGTGTTTTGGTTTCATAGTGACTTACATGTTTAAAAGTAAAATTATTATTTGTAGCACTGTTGTTCTTCTGTTTCTTATTGAACGTAGTTGTCAATTAAAAACTGTAACACTTTTTAGGAGAAAAACTGTTGCCGGTATGATGCAGTATGTATGTTGGACTAGCTCACTTGTTACAATCCTAGATTTCCTCATTTAAGTACTACTACAAAGGACTAAGTAAATTACACTCTTACCAAAGAACTTACCTCGGAGTCCTGCATATAATAATGTTTTCCATAATCTGATGTTGAGTTCAAGTTCTTCCTGTGACTTGTGTCCATGTAGTGTATGACCAGATGCTGCATGTGTTAAGCTAGCATGCCAGTAGAGTTGTTGATTTCTATGGATGTTTTGTGGGTCTCAGCAATGCAAGCTAGAAGAGGGGAGAGAACATGTGAGCTTGACTCCTAGAAACTAAAGGCAACATGAGATAAAACAACCAATTCTGTAGCTTCTTTGAAAGTGTGGGTGTTACCCCCGCTCCATTCATTAATGGGATGGTACAAAGATTTGGCCTTCTGTCCATGTGTTCAACATCACTGTGATAAATGTCATGTTAAAGCTCTAGGATAAATATCCTTGGCTTTTGCAGCATCGCTTCTGGAGGAGGAAAGGATGCCTGTCCTTCCCAGTTTTACAAAGTGCTGAATCAACCACAGTGACTGTGCAGTTTAAGGTTGCCTCCCTCAGGAACTGCCGAGCGAGAAATACTTTTGTTGTCCTGTGGTCTTCCTTCTGCAGGTCTGACATGGGAGGAATGTAAGCAACGCTGTCCTCCAAACGTGGTACCAGCCTGTCACAACTCTGAAGACACTGTCACTGTTTCAGGGCCTCTGGTGAGCATGGAACTGATACAGTGCATACTAGGATTGTGATTGGGATCTGTGAAGTTGGGGCTTGAAGAAAGCGTGAAACTCAGTTAGAGCTCAGCTGCTGGTAAAGGGGAGCTGGAGTGAAGTGGTAGAGAGGACACGGTGCTTTGTGTAAACTTGCACACTCAAATACTCTGAGAGGAAGTGATGTTAGTGCCCCAGGAAGCTAGTAATAAAATATCTCTTATAGCCATGGACATAGTGGATGATAAATTGTAAGACTGAGAAGGGCAATAACCTCATCCCAGCTATGGCTCCCCCTTAAGTGACAAGTGATCAAGAATGTGGGTGGAGTACAGGGACTCCTACAGATCCCAACGTTGCATGCTTTTCTCTTATTTCGCTTATATTCCTCTTCTTAGGCCGCTGTGAATGAGTTTGTAGCCAAACTGAAGCAGGATGGTGTGTTTGCAAAGGAGGTTCGCAGTGCTGGCGTCGCATTCCACTCCTATTACATGGCCTCCATTGCCCCCGTGCTGCTCGGTGCCCTCAGAAAGGTAACATTGCCAAACGGGCTCACGGAGCTTGTGCTCAGGCACCTGGGCTGAGTGTAGGTGGTGTTGAGCTTAAGGGGATTTCTTTCTTCAGGAGGAGGAGGAAATCTCTTGAAGAGCAGGTAGACCTCTTTGAGACCTAATGTTTGAAATCCTCTGGACCCAAGCAGACCGATGTCCTAAGCAATCAAGCTGGGAAAAATGGCCTGCGAAAAGGAGGAGCTACTTGCTTTTGCTTATCTTATTGTTCTCTGTTCTGTTCCCCTTTCTTGTCTGTCTGTAGGTCATTCCACACCCTAAACCTCGCTCAGCACGATGGATCAGTACATCTATCCCTGAATCTCAGTGGCAGAGTGATCTGGCCAGGAATTCCTCTGCAGAATACCATGTGAACAACCTAGTGAATCCAGTGCTATTCCATGAAGGTTTGAAGCATATTCCAGAGAACGCCGTTGTAGTAGAGATTGCTCCACATGCTCTTTTACAGGTATTGTATTTGATTGTGTCAGTACAATACTATATTGATATGCTGCTGCAAGAAGTAGATTGGGGATCTGATGACTAGGGAATACTGCTGCTTTTCTCTTTTTTTCCCTCTAGTTCTGAGAATGCTTTCTTCCTTCAGCAGTACTTTTGAGCCTTTCCTAGTTTTAAATTTTTTTGTTTTGTTTGTTTCTTCGTGTTTTTTAGGGGGTTGTATATGTTAATATTTAAAAAAAAAGATTAAAAAATCCCTAACACACTACACTTCCTCATCTAGTTATTCACATCACTGCATTATTCATTGCTATGCATTTCAGATAGCTGATAGTCAGCTTTCTAAACTGCACAATGAGTAAGAAAAGCATTTAGTTGTTTGGATCTAATGGAGAGTTGTATGTGAAAATTGGGGTAGAGTGAGACATTCAAGACTTAACAGAGTTTTTCATAGAGAAGGCATGTTACCGTCTGTAAACTGAATTTGGTTTGACGTTCCTGTCTTACAGGGTGGTGGCTGGTTAGTGGTGTTTTCCCCTCTTCTCCTAGACCAAGTAGTCTGAGACCACAGGAGCTTGCCTTCTTCTAAACTCCTTTCTCTAATGAGATGCAATCATTATTCCTTTCTCCCCAACAAATAAAAATTGATCCTTGTGGAATTATCTCCGTAGCAGAACATGAGGTGCATTAGGACGTACTTGCTCCACAGAATCAGTGGTGTGGTCTTATGCCTGTCCCTTAAGTCTTAAGGACTGGTCTTTTTTATTTGGTCCGTGGCAAGCAAGAGGAGAAAAGTCTTAAGAAGAATAATAGTTACTTGTGAATCAGTATTAATAGTTATACAATGCTTTCGAGTTTCAATCCGGTGTATATTTACTGTGTCTTGTTATTTATGCTTTGAAAGTGACTTGAAGCAAGAATTGGAGCAGAGTTTTTAGATTGGGCTGATATTTTTCTCTATAAAGAAATTATTTACTTCATGTTAAAATCATTGAACAGTTTTGGACTCTAATGCAAGTTACTGAGATTTCATCAGCTGGGTTTGAAAGTGTTCTGGTTTTCTCTTCCCTCTCTTTTCATTTCTCATGTAAAAATCATGGGATCAAATTGAAGAGAAGATAGAAATTGGATCAGGTGTTCAAGGCTGCATTTTTTGGTCTAATGGTTTTTGTTTGGAAAATGCTTCAGACTAGAAAGTGCTGCTTCTGGGAAAGGAGTGTGTGTGAGTGGGAGGAATGAGAAGGTGACTTTGCAGTTCTTCAAGTGCAGCTTTTCATGTCACTTGACAATCTGCTTGGGAAAAGGATATTTGTGTTTTGGCAGAATTGCATTAATATTACATAGGTTCTGCTTTACCGGATGTGTGGCAGCTTGGGTTGCTGGAAGGGCACTCTTCCCTGTTGCAGTGGTCTAGCACAGAACTCTTGGCACAGAAACATAAGTGGTTTGAGATCTGTAGGGGAAAATTCAGAGACAAAGTAATAAGTAATGCCTTCCACTGGTGATTTATGGACTCTACTTGACCAGGCTATCTTGAGGAGAACTTTGAAACCAACTTGCACCATTCTACCTTTGATGAAGAAAGAGCACAAAAATAATTTGGAGTTCTTCCTAACACAGATTGGAAAGATTCATTTAACTGGGTAAGGAGACTAAGGGAGGAGGGTGAGTGGGATAATGGAAGGCAATTCAGGTCTCTTCTAGCATGCATGTCTTCACAAGGATTAAAATACTCCTTCAAGAAACCTGGGGAAAAAATGGGGTGTACATTTGTGCTTTACATGTTCACTTATGAAGTGTTCCTTTGGGTTAGAGACTGCTTGGGCTGGGAAGGTGCTTTTTAAGTCCCATTTAAAGGCCTAGGAAATCTGGAACTAACTCTTGGAAATAAACTTCGCATCTTGTAGACTGTTAAAATTACAAATTTGGCTGCAGTAAGTGTTCATGGTACTCTTGGAGACATCTCAGACTTGGAGTCCAAGACCAATTACTGCTTGACCTCTAAGTATTATGTTCAGGTTTTTTTCCCTACTTTTTCTCCCCATCCCTTCTCCCTGCCCTCCCTTCCCACATTGTCTTGATTCTTTTTGTCTTCCTAGGATAAATGTTTTTGGAAATAACTTGTTCCCATCAGTGGAATACCCTGTCCCCGTGGGAACACCCCTCATTTCTCCATACATCAAATGGGACCATAGCCAGGACTGGGATGTTCCAAAAGCTGAAGACTTTCCAGCAGGTTCCAAAGGCTCTGCATCTGCTTCAGTCTACAGTATTGGTGTGTTTGTCTATTTGGGGTGGTGGGTTTTGTTTGTTGTTTTGTTTTTTCTTTTTTTTTTTGGTAAAACTAAAAAAAGGATACTCAAAGCACCATCCTTGAAGCCAGTGTCTGAAGCTTAATGTTTGGTTTGGATTGAAAAAAAAAAAAAAGTATTTACTTCTGAAATGGAATGAAAGAACATGAACAGAGCAGAGTCTGAATCAGACTAAGAGCAGTTTTGAGGGCTGCATTTGTCAGGCAGAATAGTTGGGGAAACACCTAGAACCTGTTGTAGACACTGAGGTGAAAAGATGTCTTTATTAGTCTTTTTATTATTTTTATTCTGCTCTTTATTCTTTGACAGATGTGAGTCCTGACTCTCCTGACCACTACTTGGTTGGTCACTGCATTGATGGCAGAGTTCTGTACCCAGCAACTGGGTACCTGGTGCTGGCTTGGCGAACACTGGCACGATCTCTTGGCATGGCCATGGAGCAAATGGCTGTGATGTTTGAAGATGTCACAATTCATCAGGCAACTATCCTTCCCAAAAAGGGTGAGTGAGGAGTGCTGGCACAACTGTGCCACAACTGTGTAATGAAGATGAAAGGAGTGGGAGGAAAGGAACACAAGGGAAAAGTGAGGAGGAATGCAGGAAAGAGACTATAAAGAAGAGGACAGCATGACTGAACAAAGAAGTGAATTTCTACAGTCAAGTAGTACGCATTATAGTCACCTTTATTACATGTTGTGAACTGTGAGTCTGGAGATAGTGAAAGAGAGTTCTGCGTGTAGTAGCAGGCAATGACCTCACAGTCCTGTCTTCAACATTTCTTGCAGGATCAGTACAGCTGGAAGTAAGACTCATGCCTGCATCCCGCTGTTTTGAGGTGTCAGGAAATGGGAATCTGGCTGTGAGTGGTAAGTGAAGGAAGCATAAGTGTATACACTGTCTTAGTAAAATCCATTATTTATGAACAACGATAATGATTGTTATTCTTGTTACTGTGCCCATCAGGGAAGATTTCCCTCCTAGAAAATACTGCTCTGAAGAACTTCCTTAACCAGCCAGATGACTTTCAGACTCAAGTAGACATGAGCTCAAAGTCTGGGCTCTTGAAAGAAGATGTTTATCAAGAGCTGCATCTGCGTGGATATAACTATGGACCAACTTTCCAGGGTGTTCTAGAATGCAACAGTGAAGGTGAAGTTACTTTCAAAAGAAGCATGATGAGCATAGATATTGTAATGATGACTATATGATCTCTTAGTTCCATTTGTGCTAACAGTTCACCTGACTGTGCTTTGTGTGGTAATTACACTTTTTGTGATAATGGAGAACAACCAGGAATTCTGATAACAGTTTTTCCAGTGCTCTGTTTCCAATGTAGAACTGACTGTTGGAGTTTACAGGGGAAGCTGGGTACATACACCAGACTTGGCATGTAATAAGCAGTGACATTTTGGCATCTGTTGAATGACCACATAGTGAGGCTTTCTATTCCTCTTCTGCAGCAAGCACAGGGAAGGTTCTGTGGAATGGGAACTGGGTGACCTTCCTCGACACTCTGCTACATGTGCTGGTCTTAGCTGAGCCTGGCCGCAGTCTGCGCTTACCCACCAGGATTCGCTCAGTCTGCATTGACCCAGTGCTGCATCAAGAGCAGGTGTGCCAATACCAGGACAATATAGAAGGTAACGTCTCATGCTTGAGTTTTGCTTGTTGTTTTGCCTGCCGTGTGGGTGAATGGATGAATTCCTCAGTAGTAGGATGGACTTTGGGGGGCCCTCTTGGTCTCCAAGCTATTCTGCAGTTCTGTAAGCGTATAACAGCCTGACATAGCACTGTTCGTCAGATCACCTGGAACAAAATACTTGTGTTTTCAAACTTCCATTTCTTTCCTGACTTTCAGCTTTTGAAGTTTTTGTGGACCACTGTCTTGACAGCCTTAAGGCAGGAGGTGTTCAGATCAACGGCCTTCATGCTTCTGTGGCACCACGCCGACAACAGGAACGGACCCCTCCCACCCTGGAAAAATTCTGTTTTGTTCCCTACTCCGAGAGTAACTGTTTGTCTTCCAGTGCCCATCTTCATGCCTATCTGGAGCACTGCAAAGGTAGAGTGGGATTGGTTTCTTGTCACGCTAGGGAAATCCTCCAGCCTGACAGAAGTGACTGAGAAAAGCTGTTCATACTACGTGAGAACATCCAAGAAATGAGTGTTGGTCTCTGTAGAAGACTTCAGCAGGGGTCTTGTTTCTGTATGCGTGCTAGAAGCTAGAAACTAGTTCTGCCTGAGATATCTAGAATGTAGGTAGGAGTAAAAAGCCATGAGGAGAGACACCTTCTATAGCAGTCATAGTGTCAGATGGCACAACCCCCTCTGCAAGTAGAGAGGCACATCCAGCCTAGGAGAAATCCAACCTAGCTGCTTCAAACACTGACAGGAGAGCTTACTTCCTCAAGTCCTTAACCTTGTTTTGGTTTTCCCTGTGAACTACCAAGATAGGTAAGGTGACATGTTTGTTCCCCTTTGATTGTGGGCACAAGAGCATATCCAAACAGAGAAAGTGATTTACTGAAGCATGCCCCAAAAAATTGTTTGCTACTAGAGTAGAATAGGAGCAGTTCAGTCTGTTGTGAAACTGGTAGCTAAATACAGTGCTCTTGGATGGGGAGACACCCACTCAGCTCATCACTTTAAATGCTCTTTCGTCAAAGGGAAAAAAACCCCACTTTTTTAAAAAAGTTTTTAATCTAGTGATGAATTTTGCTTTATCTTGAGACAGTAATTTCATCATTCAATGTTGGTAAAGTGTCTTCATGCTTATTCTTAGATTTGGCAATAGATTTTAAAGATTTTCCTTTTTTTTTTCTTAGTTTCTTCTGCTGTGTCCAAATACTGTCCCCAAAAGATTTTACATATGCTGTGGTAGAAATATTTTATTTTTTGTAATCCTGTTCCTGATCTTAGTCAGGATGAGCTATTTCCCATTGATTTATAAAGCAGAAAAGCATTTTAGTATTTTTATATCTGCAGAAACTTAAAATTTCCCTCCACAGACTCCCTAAGTCAATCAGAAGTTTTCTGTTAGTTGCCCTCTTACCACAGGTAACTAGTGGTTTAGTTTGTCTTGCCACAAAGCCTACTTGTTTGGGGCCTGCCACTACTGCACAATACATAACCATATGAATGTCCAGAGGCTGCACTGTACCTGTGTGACTGGGCTGATGATAGAGGATGCTGTAACTTGTGGTGCTGATCAGCTGGTGTAGCAAATAGATGCAAAGAGGAAAAGAAAAATTCTTCAAAAATCTGACTCCTTCTTTCATTTCCTGTTCTATTCCATAGGTCTGATCCAAAACTTACAGTCTAAGGTGGCAGTACATGGGGTCAAACTAGTCATTCCTGGACTAGACACTGCAGTGGCTGCTACAGTGTCCTCATGCAAAGAGAAGGGCCTTCAGCATATCCTTGCTGAAATCTGCCGTCTGGAACTGAATGGGAACCTCCATTCTGAGCTGGAACAGGTTGTGACTCAGGAGAAAATGCACTTCCAGGATGACCCTCTTCTTAGTGGATTGCTAGATTCTGCAGAGTTGAAGACTTGCCTGGATGTGGCAGTGGAGAACATGATCAGTCACAGGATAAAGATTGTAGAGGTTAGTTGGAAGCCTGGGATAGGACAGTAGCTAGTGTTTCTAAGGTTTTCCAGTAACTTGATTGCATGCTTCTGTTCTGGATATCATTTAGATAATATTCATGTTTTGACTTGGTTTCTCCTTTTCCTTCCTCTTTTTCTCACAGGCTATTGCAGGAAATGGACAGCTGTTCTCTCGTGTCAAAAGTATTCTGAATACTCAGCCCCTGCTGCAGGTGGACTACATTGCCACCGACCGTGTCCTGGAAAACCTTTCAGCTAACGAAAAAGAGCTACAAGATGCTGGTGTTCTCTCTAGCCAGTGGGATCCATCTAGCCTTCCCTCTGGAAATCTGACCAATGCTGACTTGGTGGTGTACAACTGTTCAACAAGTGTTCTAGGGAACACCCCTGAAATCCTCTCTAATTTGGCAGCTGCAGTGAAAGAAGGAGGATTTGTTTTGCTACATACCCTTCTTAAAGGAGAAACTCTTGGGGAAGTTGTCGGTTTCCTTACAAGCCCAGATCTGCAGCAGAAACACAGCTTCCTGAGTGAGGTAAGCCTCCTGGGAGGGCAGACACTTCCATGG
Source organism: Myiotriccus ornatus (assembly GCA_036023395.1). Classification (NCBI taxonomy): domain Eukaryota; kingdom Metazoa; phylum Chordata; class Aves; order Passeriformes; family Tyrannidae; genus Myiotriccus; species Myiotriccus ornatus. Next base: position 114,244 of record JAYRBT010000043.1, read on the forward strand.
TGGGTAGCCTGGAGTCCCCTGCCTTCAGAGGCACTGATGGTGAATGTTGAGTAGGTGTCACTTCCATACCTTTCCATTGAAGCCTTCTGCAGAAATACCTAATAAACACTTCTTCAGAAGACAGGACTTGTGAATTATTACATGTTAGGTTGAGAGAGTAAACTGTTGGTTCAGTCAGGAAAGCCTTTCTTAATGCACTGAACATTATTTGTTGTCATTGTTTTTCTGTCTAATCTATGTGAAAACACTGGCCACGACAATTCCTTTTTAGTTAAAATACTGTGCTGCATTGTTGGGTGGGGCACAGCTTTATCAATGTAGGATCCTAAAATGCTTCAGGATCAGAATATCCCTCTTCCTTTTGATATCGCTGCTAGGAGTGAGACTTTACAAACGAGTTAAGTTCTTCTAACATTAAAGTGCTCCCAGAAGGAAGACTTTTCTCTTGTACTCTTCTTTCATCTTTTCTTCCCTTCCTCCTTCTCACTTTATCTGATTCCATAATGAGATACAGTAAAATAAACCCTGAGAAGTTTGGGAAGGGGAAGCAGGATGTCTGTGTTATATCTTCAAACCAGTATATTATGCAGATTAACTAGTGGCAAAGCTGGCACAAGAGGAGGAGAGTGAATGGCAGGAGTAAGGGTGGACAGTGGGACATCACCTTCTCTTGACAGCTGTTAGACCAAGCAGTAATGGGAAATTGTTCCTCTGCTGAACTTTCCTATTACTGCTGATTTGAGAGGATGTAGCTTCTCAGCTCTCTTCTTTTAGAATAAGAAGAGAGTAGCACTTCTAATAGTTTTTGTTTATAATTCTGGAGTGGGGCAGTTGGATTTTGAATTTTTCAATTATATGGATTCTAGCCCTTCACTTTCTGCAAAGATTTTTTTAAGGGGATTTGAGAAGAAAGAGTGATCCTTTGCTTTGCAACTTTCCCAGTAAAGAAGGAGATAAAAAGACCCTGAGATGCTACTGAAGATGACAACATAAAACATAGATCTGTCATAAATGTCAGTAGCCTGGTGTTAGCAAATCCCTCAGATAAGACATGTGAGTTGAATGCACCTTCCCTAAAGAAAATTGTGCAAAACAGGCAAGAGTGGGCAGGACTTAATATAGTTCTCAAAGTTTTCTAGGTACAAATGCTATCCATAGCCCTTGATATAAGGGATCACACTTCTGCTAGTTTGTGCCTAGCATATGAAAAGCAAATGGATGCTTTCCTGAGAGCCTGCAGTCATATGTCTTTCATTCACACAGTAGAGCCTGAAGTGTTTCTGGATATGCCATACATGCATTTTCATTCTTTTTTTCTGACATACCATTTCAGTGTAACTTAGGTATATAGGTGCTTCTTCCCTGCTAGTGACTGTTAGGTTGCTTTTCCCCATCTCCTTGCAGACAGGGCTTATGTGACATAGACTAGATACAGTCAAATACCCTGTGGGATTTGACGGCACGATGACTGCTCTGGGTTTTGCGTACCTGGTAGTGCTAAGACTAGTTACCTAACAAGGGCTTTGATATATTTGTACTCTTGCTTTTTGGAGATCCTTTAGGGACAAAGGAGTAGTCTAGATGTGGAAAATATACTGTTATGTTAATGAAACATATATTTGTATCAAGACAATACAGAACAGATGCCAAGCAATAGGAAGAAAGAGGTGGACACCTGTTGTTTCTGGTGAAGTTGTCTTTAAGGAGTCTCAGTGTGAAGTATAGATGGGACTTGTAGTTTTAATTGACTCTTTGCTCTTAATTTGTTATTTTACTTGACTTAACAGGCACAGTGGGAGGACTTATTCAGCAAAGCCTCACTGAATCTAGTTGCCATGAAGAAGTCATTCTTTGGCTCAGTTATTTTCCTGTGTCGCCGGCAAGCCCCTGCCAAAATACCCATTTTTCTGCCAGTAGACGAAACTAATTATAAGTGGGTTGAATCCTTAAAGGTAAGAATTCCTGTGTCCTATGTATCTGAATTTCCAAATCATTATACTTTCTAAATTTAGTGGTGTTAAAACAGGAGTGTGTGTGTGTGTGTGTGTTTAGTTGCTTTTAATAAAATAGAAGTTACTCATCTCTGCCAAGGATATGAGGGCTGTTTTCTTTGTGGTTCCTGGTAAAAGAGTTTGGGGTTTATCCTGTAGGAGGTCTTGACTGACCCATCAGAGCAGCCTGTGTGGTTGACTGCCACCAGTTGTGGGAACTCAGGAATTTTGGGAATGGTGAACTGCCTCCGCCTTGAAGCAGAAGGCCACCGAATCAGGTATGTAAACATGCCCTTGAGCCACATTTGGGGGATGAGGTATTTCTGTGTTAGTTTCTTTCTAGGCCTTTACCAAAATAAACAAAATGACAACTCGTATCTTCCAGGTGTGTGTTCATTTCCAACTTGAACTCTTCATCAACTGTCCCACCCACGAGTCTTTCTTCCCTGGAGATGCAGAAGATTGTTCAGAAGGACCTGGTGATGAATGTGTATCGTGATGGAAAGTGGGGCTCCTTCAGGCATCTGCCATTGCAGCAAGGTAACTCCTTTAAGGTCCGAGGATTGCTTGCAAGGTCTTGAATCTAAATGAACTTCAACTAGAAAATGAGTAGCTATTGTTCCTACAGTTACCTTTTATTATTATTTTAATGGATAATTTTGAATTCCTCTGCTGCAGCACAGAGCAAACCGTGGCACGCTCTGATATCAGGAGGAGGGATAGGCTATTTAGAGTATCGGTAGTATTGCAGAGTAAGAAAGAGCATTCTGCAGAGCAAATGGAGGAGGAGGTAGCAATTACACAAGAAATTTTCTCATTCTGGAAAGCACATACCTGTGTTAATGTGTGTAAGTTCTTATTGTTCCTTCTTCTGCAGCACAACCTCAGGAGTTGACAGAATACGCCTATGTAAATGTGCTGACTCGTGGAGACCTCTCCTCTCTTCACTGGATTGCCTCCCCACTTCGACACTTCCACACAACTAATCCCAATATTTTACTTTGCAAAGTCTATTATGCATCTCTGAACTTCCGGGACATTATGCTGGCCACAGGGAAGCTTTCTCCAGACGCTATCCCTGGTGAGTTAAAATTACACTGAAAGGAAATGTATTCACATATTGTTAGTTTAGAATTAATTCACATAATCTCTTGAATGTTAGTTTGGTACTGAACTAAAATGTTATGCCACTTTAGCAAGAAAGCATGCTTTTGAGAAGGAAGTTGCAAAACTCCAAGTTGTACTTCCAGTTACAGTTCCGTTTTTTTCATGGAACAATTGACATGCTCTGAGGAAATGTAACTGAAATCATTGCATAGATACCAAGTGTGAGGTAAAACAACTTGATGGGAGGTTCCAGAGATGGACATGATACATACCAAGGTGAGAATGCTGAAGTTTCATGCTGCTGAACATGCTTGGCTTTTAAGGGAGAAAAATGCTCAATGAAATCATTGCCTGTCGGCAAAATGGAGGTGATGTTGCCTTGCTTCATAGAAGTTAAGAATTAATGCAATGTCTATGAAATGGTTTTAAAAATCTATTTCAAAGAGAGGGGGTAGAACATGTAAAAATTTAGTTAATTGAGATATTCTTATGGGTGACTTGAGTAGGAATGGGTTCCCCTTAATGACTGAGCAACCTGGCCTAATGAAGGGTGTCCCTGCCCATGGCAGAAGGTTGGAACTGGATGATCTTTAATGTCCCTTCCAACCCAAACGATTCTATGATTCTGTGGGTGACATAAGTGTCTGCCTCAAATGTGAATTTACAAAAATTCAGGTTTTGCAGTATATTTTTGCTGTGATCACCCTTTCTAGTTTATGTATCATTCTTTTTCAGAGGAACAAAATTGCCTCTGAAACAAGATGTTTTCGTGAGATTTCTCAAATGAAAACTGGAAACTAAAGCAGTATCAGCAAGGATAAAAACTTAAGATTTAATGAGACAAAGTCCTTTCCTGCTACTCTTGGAGTGAGACGTTAACTGTGGGGACTTATGAACTGTGTACATAGTAGATGACTCCTAGCACTCTTTCTGTCTCTGGGGTTCTGACTTTCAGGGACTGCTGTTGTAGTAAAGGGATTTTAGAAGATAAATTTCCTTTATAAAAGGTGCTAATGTTCTTTCAGGTAACTGGGCTTTGCAGCAATGCATGCTGGGCATGGAGTTCTCAGGACGGGACCTGGCTGGAAGAAGAGTGATGGGATTGCTGCCAGCAAAAGGGCTGGCCACAGCGGTAGACTGTGACAAGAAGTTTCTATGGGAGGTGCCTGAAAACTGGTAGGTCAACTTCTGTTTTCTGGTTAAGGTTTGCCTTCCTGCCTGAGGCTGATCAAACCCGAGTGCTGCACAATTGGAGATGATAACAGGGCTGTAGTGTTTGGACCAACTGTAGGATTTTGGTTCAGATTCAGCGCAGGAGTTCCATTCTAGTTTTTGTACAGTGGGTGGGTGGCTTGCATAAGGTTCTCATTTCTTTCTCGAGCTCTTAGCTCTGTGTTTCAGAATATGCTGGGATTTCAGTGTTGGTTATGTTACTGGTTAGTTACTGAAATATTTTTGTAGAACGATGAATCTTGGCTGTGCTTTGGAGCTGTAGTAGTCTGTCCTATGATAGATCAGAAAGTATAAGTGGTTGTCAATCTCAACAGCTTAACCTTTCCATTGCAGAAAGGCAGATTTCATCAGGAGACTCTACTAGTCTTTTCTCAGGCTAAAGATACCTCTTTCACTTTGCTCTTTAGGACTCTAGAAGAAGCCGCTTCAGTGCCTGTGGTTTATGCCACTGCTTATTATGCTTTGGTGGTTCGAGGCGGTATGAAGAAGGGTGAGAGTATCCTTATTCACTCTGGCTCAGGAGGTGTGGGCCAAGCAGCCATTGCCATTGCCCTGAGCATGGGCTGCCATGTCTTTGCTACTGTAGGTGAGTACTGGGGGCCCAAAGTTATGGGGAAAAATACAGATTATAGATAATAAATAGAGGAAGCATGTGTGTGCACATGTGTGTGCACACATGCACACATATGTAAGTATACACCTCTGTAGGTATATACTTATTCCCCCCACTATGATCTGGTGTAGGTTTTATCTAGTTGCCAGGCTGAGAACTGGATACATGATAAATACAGCTACTGACTGTGTGCTTAAAACTTCCACAGTACAGTTCAAATTTACCTACCCCTGCACACTATATAATCAAAAGTACGGAAAAAGATCAAGGCTTGTTCTTTTGATTCGGTAATATAAATCCAATGCCTATGCATTGAAGAAAGCTTTTGGTCTGTGTCTGGACCTTGCTCTACCTTATAAATGAGCAGTACCAACCAGGCAGCCTTTGTCCTAAGGTTTGACGTCTTGAGAGACTGCGAGCTTTGAAACAAGTGATTGATGGCTGCTTACACTTTGGGAAAAGATGTGCAGAGGAAAATGGGCTGTTTCATGTTAAAAAAAGAAATTAGCATAAGAGTACTGACATCTTTCAAACTATTTTCTACTTCCAGGCTCCACTGAGAAACGTGAGTATCTCCAAGCAAGATTCCCACAGCTGGATGCTAATAGCTTTGCCAGCTCCAGAGATACTACCTTTGAGCAACATATACTGCGAGTTACCAATGGAAAAGGTGAAGTTCAAGAAATATTTTTCCTTTTTTTGTTAGCTGTGCCACATTATGCAATTGGACATTCTAAAGACAATATGAGTCACTAGAAGACAGGGTTAGGCTCTTGGCAGAGTTTATTAAGTAGTTGCTTCTCCTTTCATTGCAGGTGTCAATCTTGTGTTAAATTCCTTGGCAGAAGAGAAGCTCCAAGCCAGTTTGCGTTGTCTTGCTCGACATGGGCGCTTCTTGGAAATAGGCAAATTCGATCTGTCTAACAACAGTCAGCTTGGTAAGATGGGCACCAGGAAGTACATTTCATTAGGTTTTAGCTACTGACCAGCACCCCCAGATCCCTTTCTGCAGGGCTGGTCTCCAGCCAATCCCAGTTTGTACCTGTGTCTCACATTACTTGGTCTCAGGTGCACAATCTGGCATTTGTTAAATTTTATATAATCAATGATTGCCTGATGTTCGGGTCTGTCCAACCCCTCTGCAAGGCCTGTTGTCCCTAAAGGCAGTCAATGGCATCTACCGGTTTTTGAAGGCACAGGGGCAAGATTAACCTGATTTCTCTCAGTTGGAAAACAAATTTTTGAATGTTATAATGTGATGTGTTAGTGAAAAATTACAAGAATGTTCTCCTGTTTTAGAATGATTGCATATAGCAAGTGTTGACAGTCTGCTTCCTTGTTCTAATTAAACTTCAGAATTATCATCTTGGAAAACCCTGCTGTGAGAAAGAGTCTCTTGTGGAGATTGACAGGATGCATTAGGATTCCAGCTCCTCTGTGACTCTTAACTCAGCTGTCACTGGACAAAAAAATGTCCTTTTTAATATCAGACTGACCGTGATATAGATTGTCCTCTCAACACACAATTTTTATAAGTGGAATTTCTGTTAAACTGGTCTGCTTATAAGAGAACAACCTGTGATGGTTCGGACCTGGCTCCATTCCAAATGCCTGAACCCACAGCAGCAATTCCCTTCCTCCAGTCCTCCTTCCCTTAGGGCAAAGGAAAAAAACTATAAAAAATTAAAGAACCCAAAATCAAGCTACTTATATAAAAATATATATATTTACATATATTGCAGTTATATACAGTTAAGATGCTATGTACACAGCAAAAGGGAATTGAAACACCCCCCAAAGGGATAGGGAAAGGGGAAAAAAAGGGACACAAGGGGACAAAAAAGGGACACCGAACAGATAATACGCAATCAAACCTGAGAACTAGCAAAATAACTAGTAAAACAAATCTCACCACGTCCCTTAGAAAAGCAGGATTG
>JAYRBT010000043.1:121224-136087 GCA_036023395.1 Myiotriccus ornatus
TAAAAATCGTATGGAATACTGGGTACATGCCCCTTCCTTGGTTACAAACTGGTCACCAAGGAAGGCCTAGATTAAAACTACCACACAACCTAATGAATATAGCATTTGGAGAGTATATGCAAGAATGAGTTTGGAAAATGTAGAATTCAAGCATCTGAGTGCTTTACTCCTGTGACTTACACAGAAAAGTTTCTGAAGCAGAAGACAGATTGTTTTGAAATGTCAGCAGCATCAGATCATAACCAAGTTGCTTTTTCTAGGAATGGCTCTCTTCCTCAAGAATGTGGCATTTCATGGGATCCTATTAGATTCAATATTTGATGAGGGAAACCAAGAGTGGGAAGTAGTATCAGAATTGTTGAAGAAAGGCATAAAAGACGGTGTAGTAAAGCCCCTGAAGAGTACAGTCTTCAACAAAGAAGATGTAGAAGCTGCCTTCAGGTTCATGGCACAAGGAAAACATATTGGCAAAGTTATGATTAAGGTAATGAGATAATGACTTTGATTCTCTGATGCATCTGGCATCCTCTGAAGGTGACTCTATTGGATATTTTGATCCATTTTGAGTTGAAATTGTATAACTAGGGCAGCACAGGGTCAGTTTTTACTGCTGACACTGTAACAAATATAGCTGTCAAGTCTCCACGCTGATTTCCCATTGACTGAAGGAGCATAGCGTGGAAAGATAAATGTATTGTGTATCTGACTGTAAGGACTGTTTTGTTTGTTTGTTTTTTTCCTTTGCGGGGGCGGGGGGTAGGTCCAAGAAGAGGAAAAGGAATATCCTTTAAGAAAGCCTGAACCAGTGAAAATCTCCGCAATCTCTCGTACTTCCTGTCCCCCCACCAAGTCTTACATCATCACAGGGGGCTTAGGAGGATTTGGGCTTGAGTTGGCACAGTGGCTGGTTGAGAGAGGAGCCCAGAAGCTCATACTGACGTCTCGTTCTGGCATACGAACTGGTAAGCAAAAATTGTAAGGGAACGGGTAAACTGAGTGACTTTCAACAGACCTCAGTTTGTAGTTTCTCTCCATTTTTAAACCTTCTGTTGGCAAATAATAATGTCTTGATTTCTTTTCCCTTTTCTCTGTGTATTATCTCACTTCAAACAAACTGTTGTCCCCTTTATTCTAAAGGATTTTTTTAACTGGACCTTTTTTCCAACTACTACTTTCCCCTTTTTGTGCTTCCTAATTCTATCAACCCATTTTCTCCCTCACACAACTTTTTCTCCAGCTTTACTTTTACCTTTACTTTCTCTGCAAAGTCTGTATCTGGCTACCTCACTGACTTGTCCAGTGGCTGTAGCATGTTGGATCACATGCCACAAGGGGGGGCCTATAAACTCCTTGTTAAAGATACTCTGTCTCTCAAATTACATGTGTGGATGCTTGCTTTTGCTCCTTAGATAGTACATTTGTAAAGAGGGACCCTACTATCTGATAACATCTGTAAGCATTTTTACTCAGTTTTAAGGTGTTAGTTTGATTACAGTTGCAAGTGTTGAGATTTCTTATCAGTGATACTCTTCAGTATTTCCTCATACGATCTCTGTCTCTACAAGTTCCTTCTTTCTTTTGGCAAGCTCAGAATTGCAAGACTTGCGCAAACACATAAATAAAATATTTCTCAAGTTCAGGCTATGGTCTGTAATCTGTTGCCTTGCTCTAATCTAGCCATTCTTTCCTGTCCCAGTACCTGCATTCTTGTTCATTTCCCTTCATGGTTGAAGTTTTTCTTCCTTCCCATACCACCACCCCAACCTTATCACAGAATCATGGAATATGCCTAGTTGGAAGGGACCCACAAGGATCATCAAGTCCTACTCCTAGTGCTGCACCCATTCCCAAGAGTCACACCATGTGGTTGAGAGTATCGTCCAAATGCATCTTAAACTCTGTCAGCCTTGGTGCTGTGACCACTTGCCTGGGGAGCCTATTGCAGCATCCAGCCACCCTCTCGGTGAAGAACCTCTTTCTAATATCCAACCTAAACTTCCCTGGCAGAACTTTAGGCCATTCTCTCAGGTCCTGTCACCGGTCACAACAGAGCAGAGCTCAGGGCCTGCCCCTCCTCTTCCCCTCACAAGGAAGTTGTAAATGCAGTGAAGTCTCCCCTCAGTCTCCTCTTCTCCAGCTGAACACACCAAGGGCCCTCAGCCACTGCTCACACGGCTTCCCCTCAAGGCACTTCCCCATTTTTGTTGCCTTCCTTTGGATGCTCTCTGGATGCTTAGTATCTTCCTTACATTGCAGTGCCCAAAACTGCCACAGTATTGCAGGTGAGGTTGCCCCAAGTCAGAGCAGAGCAGGACAATCCCATCCCTGGCCCTGCTGGGCCCGATGACCCCCAGGACACAGTTGGCCCTCCTGGCTGCCAGGGCACTGCTGTCTCATGGCCAACTGGCCACCGACGAGGACCCCCAGGGCTCTTTCCTGGCACTGCTTTCCAGCATCTCATTCCCCAGTCTGTACATACACCCAGGGTTACCCCATCCCAGGGGCAGAACCTTGCACTTTCCCTTGTTGAACTTCATACAGTTGGTGATTCCCAGCCCTGTGATCTGTCAAGGTCTCTCTGCGGGGCCTCCCTGCCTTTGAGGGAGTCAACAGCTCCTCCCAGTTTTGCATCATCTGCAAACTTCCGTGGTATCTCTTCCAGTCCCCATGTCCAAGTCATTTATGAAGGTGTTGAAGAGCACAGGGCCCAAGATAGAGCCCCATGGAATCCCACTAGTGACCCGTTAGGGTTACCTCATCCACTGTCATTCTCCGTGCTCAACCTGAGGGCCAGTTGCTCACCCACTGCATGATGTGTTTATGCAGCTCTGGGCCAGACAGTTTGTCCAGAAGGATACAGTGAGAGACAGTATTGAAAGCTTTACTGAAATCCAAAAAGATTACATCAGCTGGCTTCCCTTGATCAACCAGGTGGGTTACCTTGTCATAAAAGGAAATCAGGTTGGATAAGCAGGGCTTTCCTCTCATGAAGCCGTGCTGACTTGTCTTTCAGGTGTTTTTCAATACCTCCCAGAATAATTTTCTCCATAACTTTACCTGGCACTGAAGTGAGATTGGCAGGCCTGTAGTTTTGGGGTCCTCCTTCTTGCCCTTCTTGAAAATCAGGACAATGTTCGCCAGCTTCCAGTCATCTGGGACCTCTCTGCATTTCCAAGTCTGCTCAAAATCGTTGAGAGAGATTTTCCCGACTCTGTTCTCCACTTGATCTATTTAGAATATTTCTGAAATTCAAGTGATTTCTAGCTACGGTTTAAGTTTTGGCCAATTTTTCTCTTGTAGCTGAATCAGGAATTATTTAGCTATTCAGTCCTTATCTAGTCAGGAAAGAATAAGGAACAGGTTAACCAAAGCCTTATGGTTTGGATGCTTCATCTCAGGCACGGTCTACCTTTATTTTTTGTAGGCTACCAGGCTAAACGTGTTAAAGAGTGGAAGGCACTAGGAATCCAAGTGTTGGTATCTACCAGTGATATTGGAACACTAGAAGGAACACAGCTCTTGATAGAAGAAGCTTTGCAGCTTGGACCAGTTGGAGGCATCTTTAATTTGGCTGTGGTAAGTAAGAAAAATGCTCAGGACTTTTAAGAAGCAGCATCCATTCAAGTGACTTTTTTACTAAAGGCAGTCAAGCTTCATACAGTTTTAGTTTGGTTCTCTGTGTTTCAAAGGACACTCTGCTTTGGTTTTACCTGGTGACTAAAGGCTTTTGGGTCTGACCCCTTGACCTGAGAAGCAACAGTATTTGTCCAGCAAGTTCAGTTTTATGGTAAGACAAATGTTGTCCAAGATCTCTGGGGACAGGAACAATTTCATTTAGAACTTGCCGAAATTGTTGCAGTGGCAATCCTGAAAAAAATACTGAAAAAAAGCAGACTTAGCAAAAGCCATGTTGTCATGTTTGGGGATATTCAGGATATGTCTGTACTGCAAAGTTACAAAAATATATTGTATAGAGATATCCTCTTGTATCTGAAGCCTTGTGCCATATTTAAACATAGAAACTGGAGATACTGAACCCGCACCTTCTTTTTTTAATCCCTCCTCCCACCCTCCCATAGGTCCTTAGAGATGGCATGATTGAAAATCAAACCCCCGAATTATTCTGGGAGGTCAACAAGCCCAAGTATTCAGGCACCCTTCATTTGGATTGGTAAGTGTCTGTAGAAGGGACAAATAATAACTGCTTTTATGGTCACAGAAGTGATCAAACTTTGTCGTTTTAGTCTTGCACTAGCCTTCCTCAGTAACATAGTTAGCAAGTTTTCCTGATGAGGTTTCTCTCTCCTGCTCTGCTCCAAGGGTGACTCGTAAGAAGTGTCCAGACCTGGACTATTTTGTTGTGTTCTCTTCTGTAAGCTGTGGAAGAGGTAACGCTGGGCAAAGTAATTACGGCTTTGCCAATTCTACCATGGAGCGTATCTGCGAGCAGCGACATCACGATGGACTCCCAGGTAAGATGACTTTACTCATTGCACAGAATAATCTCTCTCACCAAACATCCAGATGAGAACCAGCTCACCAGAGACTTGTGCACTTACCTGGAGTGATAATAAATGTTGAAGGCTGTTTTCCCCTCCCAGCTGTTATCCTGAATCATTCATATGTGAATGAACACTGACCATTTAACAGCACAAAGGAAATGCAGGCCTTAGCTTAGCTGGTTTTTAACTCCGTTTTGTTGCTGTCATGTGCTTTAGTTAGAAGGCTTAGTGTGGTGTTTGTTCTGTTTTCTCCTCCAGGCCTGGCAATCCAATGGGGAGCCATTGGTGATGTGGGTATCTTGCTGAAGACAATGGGAAACAAAGACATCGTGGTGGGGGGAACGATTCCCCAGCAAATCAGCTCATGCCTGGAGGTTCTTGATATCTTCCTGAATCAACCTCATCCTGTCATGTCCAGTTTTGTCCTAGCAGAGAAAGTCTCTGTGAAAGCTGAAGGAGGCAGTCAGCGGGATCTTGTAGAAGCTGTTGCTCACATCCTGGGTAAGTGCTTTCATTCAATCACTGCTGAGCAGTGTCTGCCATCTAATTGCTTTTGGAAAGCAGTGGTGCTACTCTTGGTGCTCTGTTCAGCATCTGCTCCTGTTTTCCTGTGGTGTAGGTATGTTGTTGTTGTAGGACTGTTTGCTTTTTTTTTTTTTCTTTTTTCATTTACACTGCTCCTCCTCTCTAGTTATCACTTGGTTTCTTGTATGGGCTTTTCTCCCTTACTGTGTTTACATACACATGCACACATACTCCAATGTCTTGAGTTTTATTTAAAGTGGACTGGTACTTCTTTTCAGTGGGGAATCAACAGAAACAGCCCCCAAAAGCAGACAGCACATAATAGGGCAAATACATTACTTACTTTCTGAGTCCTATTCCAGCTTTCAAACATTCACCTTGGGATGTCCCCATGCTGCAAAAAGTGGCTTTTCTGTACTAAGTGGCTGACTGGTAGTGTACTCACTAACCAGCTGTCTGTCATCCCATGTGAACATCTAGTAACCACAGCTTAAATAAATGTTACAGTTGTCGCGTCTTCCTGTCTGTATTGAACCTGCTTCCTTTTACCATTGTGTCTCCTATTTCTGTGTTGAAAGGGAATAATCTCTGTCAAGTCCATCTACTGTGTCCCCCTTCAGTTATCTCTCTTGCAGACAGAAGTGTGTATTGATCCTTTGTTTTCTACCAAAAGAGGTACTGATAAATGACAGTCTCTTGAGTGGTATTTAAAGAATTGTGTGCAGTTCACTGACAGCACATCTGGCCTCTGAGAGCAGATATGGCTTTTATAACCAGCTGTAGGGTTAGTTTGGAAGGAGAAAGTGTGAAGACAGCAAAGGGAGAAGCTAATAATAAAGCCTAATGGTGGGAAGGGTGGCATCATGGGGCACTACAAGGGGGACAACAGGGCAAAGAGCTGTAGGTGCGGGTGTTAGTCTAAGAGGCTTTTTACAGGTAAGGCCTGTATGTGTTATTATGAGAGGCCTTTTACAGTTAGGAAAGGGTGAGAGATTGAACAGTGTGAAAATTGAAGGGGAAAAGGCAATGAAGGCTAGAGGAATCATGTCCTCCTCCAGTGTGAAAGACATTGTGTTGCAATCACCCATCGTTGACACTGATAACTTTCATCTCATGTCGTAGATCAGGATTGGTTGCATTAAGTTTAGGACTGCAGTTTCAGTTAGAGCCAGTATGTGAAATTTATCTAGCTGACTGACTGCTCAGGACTTGGTCTAGAGCTGATGTGAAAATGTTCAGAGCTATTTTTCTGGGACTGATGTATCCCCTGTCATAAATCTGAGCACATTTAATGTGTACTCTAAAGACTGAATCCCATATGACAAGATGTGGGTTGCAGAAGAGGTGACTTGTGAACGTATTAGATGATCCTGAAAGGTAATTCTCTGTAGCTGCAGTTCATTGAGATTTTAGGAGAAAAAAGGAAGTGCAGAAGGCTGCTAGAGAGGCCTAGAGAAACTGCTAGCATGCTTTTTTGTTCTCAGGTGTCCGTGATGTGAGTAGTCTGAATGCTGACAGTTCCTTGGCTGACTTGGGCTTGGATTCCTTGATGGGAGTGGAGGTGCGCCAGACACTGGAGAGAGACTATGACATCATTATGACAATGAGAGAAATTCGACTCCTTACAATCAACAAACTGCGTGAACTTTCTTCCAAGTCCAAGACAGCAGAGGGTACAGTGTCTGGATTAGGGTTGCTATCAGTCACTCGAGTCCAAATAATTAGGCTTGCAATCCATTGCTTTCATTTCTAGTGACATAAACCTCAATCAGATCATGAAATAAGGTTATAGCTGAATGGCTTTCAAGTGACAGACATGTCACAGGAGTGTATTGACAACTGGGTCAGGCCCATCATCCCTGGGGGCAGAGTGACAGAGCAAATGTGAAAGCTGCTTTCTTGCCTGGCTAGCATCTGCATGCACGAATACTCTTATGTGGCTGTGTGCACGATGCAATTTGAGACCTTTTACTTCTCTGGGGGATAAACAATGTAATGTCATGCTTACAATAAGCTAAAAGCATGTGCTGCAGAGGAACTGACAAGAGGAAGATCCTTATGTCTTTGTCCTGATGTTGTGCTGAGCCAATGGGCTAATATAGAGCAACCCTGAGGTTCTCCTTTAGGACTATGGCTACATGACCGAGACTGAACCTGAAGCTAATTCTGTTTGGTGTGCTTTCCTTCAAAGATCTGAAGTCATCCCCACTGACGAAGACAGGCCTAGGCGAACCTCCAAAACTAGATTTGAACAACTTGTTGGTGAACCCAGAAGGGCCAACGATCACGCGTCTCAATGATGTTCAGAGCACAGAGCGCCCTCTTTTCCTTGTTCACCCCATTGAAGGATCCATTGCAGTTTTCTACACTCTTGCCTCCAGACTTCACATGCCCTGCTATGGGCTCCAGTGCACTAAAGGTATCTCAGCTTTTTTTATATTCAGCATTTTGAATTTGCAAACTTAACATTCTGAACTGTACTTGCCTTACAGAGAGGGCTTTGTTTGTTTCAGGGACATGTATCAGGGCCTATTAGTCTGCATGGGGTCATGTCAAACATCCCCAGCTATCAAGAGGAATAATAGGTTAGATTGAAGAGCTTATGTGTGGGAAAAATAAGGCATACTATTCCACCCGTCCTTGGAAAGCAGGAGTATTACTATTGCTTGTGCAAAACGCAAGTTTTTAACCATAATTTAGTAATTTATTTGCACAATAACCTGAATGTTTCCAAGAGGGTTGTTTCTGAGTACATGAAAACATATTTGTCTCTGCCAGTGTCTTTTCACCAGAGTCTGTTTCTAATTCACTTCTGTGTTCTAGCTGCTCCCTTGGACAGCATCCAGAGCCTGGCAGCCTATTACGTTGACTGCATGAAGCAGATCCAGCCTGAAGGGCCTTACCGCATTGCTGGATACTCCTTCGGTGCCTGTGTAGCCTTTGAAATGTGCTCCCAACTGCAAGCACAACAAAATGCTTCCCATGCACTCAACAGTTTATTCCTCTTTGATGGGTCTCATTCCTTTGTGGCAGCATATACTCAGGTAAGGGCCACAAAGAAAATCTTCTGTTTGGGGACCATCCTCTCTCATCAGGACTCACTTTCTTGGAGCTTAGTATTCTAGATATGAGCAATCTGAAAAGCTGACAGCCTTCTTTGACAGGGAAGCTGGGAGACAGCTGTAGACAGTAGATGCTTTAGAGATGGCTGAAAGGTAGAAGCATATGACAGGTGGTCTTCATTAACTGGCAAAGAGCTCAGGCACAAATGTTGTTCTTGCTATGATAAATCATGATATTAGTCTTCTGGAAGATTCTAGTGTCTGCAAGTCAAGATCCTTGTGTAGTGGTGCTAGGAAACCTTGCTTAAGGCTTCCCTTCCATTTGCATTGCACTTTCTAGAGAATACTTGGCTCTTGGCAATTGCCACCCCTGGATTTGCTTTCTAATCTCTCCTCAAGGGACTCCCCCCCCTCCCTTTTTTCCCAGTTCACACCCTTTGTTCTTAATTGCTTTTATCTGACTTTCAGAATCAGGCACATCCCTTTCACGTTCACACTGTGTTCTTCTCTTTTCCAGAGCTACAGAGCCAAACTGACCCAAGGAAATGAGGCTGCATTGGAGACTGAAGCATTATGTGCCTTTGTTCAGCAATTTATGGGCACTGAGTACAATAAGGTAATCTTTCTTATTTTTTTTATATATGCGTGCATGTGTATTTATTTTTATCTTAAAAAGTGTGCATGTATAAATATATATATAAAAAAGTAGATACATGCATTTCTTAATATTGCACAAGAGAGGTGTGGTTTGTTGCCTAATGGAGATGGATTCTCAGCTAATGAGACTAATGTAAAAAGAAAATGTTAATATTTCCAGCTGCTGGAGGTTCTTCTGCCCCTGAAAGATCTGGAGGCTCGTGTGAATGCTGCTGTAGACCTGATAACTGAGATTCATACAAACATCGATCGTGAAGCACTCAGCTTCGCTGCTACTTCATTTTACCATAAACTGAAGGCTGCTGACAAGTATATACCAGACTCCAAGTATCATGGGAATGTGACACTGATGCGGGCAAAGTCTCACAATGAATATGAAGAAGGTCTGGGTAGAGACTACAAACTCTCAGAGGTCAGTGTCAGGCCCACTGGTGACTGTTAAGTTTCTCCTGGTATTTGGGGGATCCAAAGAAAAGCATGGAAAATCATCATCCTTACTGAGGAAAAATGGACAAAACCAACTGGAAAGAAATTATTACTCTGCAGCTATTGTGCTCTAACAAAAATTAGAAGTCCCCAAAAGCAAATGCATTGATTGGTTCCAGGCATTTTCTGTGGATAGATGGTCAGAAGGTTAAGCCTCTATAGTGAATAATGTTTTCTACAGCTGATTCTTGCAGCCCTCTAGAATTACTTTGGATAATAAAGATGTTAAAAGAGAGTAACTTTTAGTCTTCTTTCATTGTAGGTCCAAATTTTAGTTTGGACCTATAGTGGGGGAAGCCTCCTAAAGAGCAAGTGTCAGCCTTCTGACAATAAAGGTGGCTTTTTCTCAGTTACCTTCTCTGGACCACTAAGTAGTTAGCAGTGGGTTTCTTGTGGGCCTAAAAAAAGTAGGGTTGTGGCCTGTAGTGCAGGTCAGTATTCTATAGCGCCTGCTCACATACAAGGCTTAAGTGTCTTATATTATGGTGCAAATACCAGAGAAAAAGAAGTGATTTTCAGAATTCTCTTCCTGTTTCTGGCATCTCCTATCCTTTCAGACTTCTAATTTAGTCACTATTGATTCCAGACTAATTTACATGTTATTAAGGTTACATAATGACCTTAAAGGAAGACTTACGGTCGTGGGAGAAAGATAGTGGGGAAGGGGGGTGTTTATTTGGTTTTCGTAAGGGCTTGGAAATAGTTACTTTATTGTAGATAAATTATTCTTTTGGTACCAGATAGGTTAATTTCCTGCCCAGATTATATTTGCGTGGACTGCCTGCCAGGCTGTCACACTACTGTGCTTTAAAACACTGGTTCCTAACAGTGCCCTGCAGCCGATCTATGAAAATGTGTCAGGTAAAAATGGTGCTGTTTTTAACTGAATTTAGTAGAGACAGAGGGGTAAACTGTGAGTAACTTAAAAGACTGACAAACCCAAACCAGCTAGATGACCAACTGTGGTAAACTGTGAATGAATTCTTGTATCTCTGCAGGTATGTGATGGGAAAGTATCTGTCCACGTTGTTGAAGGGGATCACCGCACCTTGCTGGAGGGAGTTGGCGCTGAATCAATTATTGGGATCATCCACAGCTCACTGGCAGAGCCACGTGTCAGTGTCAGGGAGGGTTAACTTCTGCTGTTAACTCACTGTCAGTGAAGAAAATGCCAACAACATTCCTAGTTATGACAGACCCCAAGGAACTCTTCCTGTTGTTCAACATCTCATCTGCTCTGCTGCCAGAACTGGGAAGTCCAGCTGTACTCAACTGGTCTTTTTCTTTCTCTTTCTTGCTTATCTTTTCCCAACTTTTATGGGATTTCTATCTCTTTCCTTTCCTATGCTGTTTTTCCCCCTAGTAACCTTGTCCATGTTACTGTAGTGCTGTGACTCTGTCACTGTGCACTACTATGAGGGTTCCCCCCTGATGGTTGCTTCCTACACCCTTGGCAGTATGAAAAACAAATCTAGGAGTAGATTTCTTGTGCTCTATATTGTTTTTGTCTTAACAGTATTCCAAAGGGTATGTGATAGCACTTATTGACCAAGCCTAGTGAGCAGAGAGAGGAGTGGAGCTGCAGCTGATTTTGGAGATACTTTTTGTCTGTGAAGAATCTGTCTGCAGTTTAGGTCAGAAAGAGAATTCCATTGAGGGTTTTGTAACTATATTTTTTAATTTGCTATATTCTAAGTATTTATTGTGTCAAACCAGAGACTTCTTACTTGGTTTTAATTTATCATGGGTTATAAGAGAAAAGAAACATCCCTTTTTGGAGGGGAAGATTTATCCTACAAGGGAGACTTGCCCATTTGTTAAACAGAAGTGCATCTTTGGAATAGTCTGGTTTCTTGTTTGGTTTGTTCTTTTTTCTCCCACTGCCCTGCCCTGCCCTGCCCTGTTCAGAAAGGAAAAGGTAGAAGGAAAGATTCTTGTCATCATCCACTCTTCTGAGGAGAGAGGGGCCTGGGGGGATAGGGTGGATGGCTTGACAGATGCCCCTGTATTGAACAGCCTTAACTTGGGCATGATAAAAACAGGCAGAGGTGTTCCTAGGCCAGTACTTTGTTTATATTTGTACAAGGTTCTGTGCCCTCCTGTATCAGAACCTTAGTAAAAGATTATTGCTTTACCTTATTTCCTCCCACCTCCAGTCTCGCCACCCAACCAAACATTTGGAATGTGGGGGCAGGGAATAGAATTTCTTAACAACTGAATTAATCCCCCACCCCTACTCTCATATAACCAAAGCTCAGCCAAACATACAAGTTACCTAAGAAGCCCCTGTATATTTTATTTAGCACGGGGCTTGTTTAGGCCTTATGTATTCATTTTCCTTTCAGTAATGAGACTGGAGATCCCACATAAGTTAGCCAAGTAATCAGTTTGATGGTATGATTTTAAAACACAGTTCCTTTTTAAAGGAAACTTGCATAAAATTCAATTGAAAAATTTCTTGCCTTTGCTATGGTGAATCTGTCCTTTCCGAAATCAGTAAATCCTTGCTACACTTATGATACAGAGGAGACCTGGCTAGCAACAAAGCATCAACTAGGAGGAACTATTGTGCCTCTCAGAACTGCTCTAAAACCCCAGTTTGCTCCATCTTCATCCACCCGTGAAGCATCTTGGTAGTACAGGAGCATTCCAGTGACAGGAACAGATGGCTCTTCACTGCAGGTTCTGACCTGGTGTCTTTTGCTTATACCACCCTCTGTTGATAGTGGCTGGGTTAACTGGTTTTAGTTTTATAAAGTATTTCTTTTGTGAAATCTGAAATAAAACAACATAATGTCAGCTTAACCATTTTGAAATGTTCTTTTTTTCTTTTAATTAATACTTTTTGGTCTGAAGAGTGTCTTTTTCTCTTTGGCTTTCCTAGTATTAAACAGAATTGATCACTGGTTGGCTTTTTGTCTTATTTCTACCACCATTTCTTAAATTTGTGTTTCACCTGGAATCTCTCATTTCTTGGTATCAAGCAAAAACTGCTGCTGGCATATCTGATTTGGAGCCTAGAGAAATAATAATAATAATGAGTATACTGGAGTATGCCTTTTGGGGCCATGATTTTGGCACCTTAGATACAATTAATATACAACCACAATACTGAAGTGAAAACTCTCAGCTTCTAATTCTGGTTCTTGTCGGATTGGACAAGCCATAAATGCTCCTGCCTCAGTTTCCTGATCTGTAAAATGGGAAAACAGCATCTACCACAGGGTCAGTGAGGGGGGTAGACAGGCAATGGGTATAAATGCTGTGAAGTTTTAGGTGTGAGGACTAGGTGTTAGTAGCAGAAGGAGAAAAGTGGGTAACGTGGGATGAGGACGTGCCTTACAGCTGCAAAGAATCCAGTGCTGGAGTGGCTATGAACTGTGTGCATTCCATGGGGCTTCATCAGATCTCCACTACCCTGTCCCTGCACATACTGGCACAGGGTACTACATAAAACAGATGGGGACTGATTGGTTTGGTTTAACTACAGGCAGTTGTTGTGAGCCTGAAAAAAACGAGTTGAAGGAATCTCACTTGTCTTGGTTGTATTGAAAACCTAGAAGGAAAAAGAAAGGAGTAATTAAACTTTGGGCAAACAGGTACAATATTTCTCTACTAAAGTCTTTAATGTCTCTGAATGAGTTGTTTGGAGGGAGCAAGGACTAATGCTGTCCCATCCGTTGCAGCAGGATTTGGACAAGTTCTCTGTATAACAAATGTGGACAGTTTCATCTGAGCAGAGCTTGAAGATACTGGTTTAGTCACAGAGGATCGAGAATTACTTATGGCTTATATGCTCTCAGTGTTCTTGTGGTTGTTACTTGAAAAGCAGAAGGTTGGTTGGTTGGTTGGGTTTTTTCCCATAGTTGTCTGGTTATGAGCTGCTGCCCTGTTGAGCCATTATATAATTGGCTGCTGAATTCAGTGTGCCAAAAAATAAAAACCTTATGAGTGCTGGTACTGCCTGTTGTTTCTCAGTAGTCCATCAGACAGACAGATATTATTCTGCTAATAATATCAGAATGCAAAATCCAATACTGCAGTTGCTTGTTTTGAGAAAAGGGCAGAAGTCTTTCACGCCTGCTCTTCTCTGTGAACGTGAAGTGGGGACTCGTCAGCTGATACATTCCATCTTCCTTCTCAGCTGCCTTCAAAGGTAAAGACCATGCTGTTGTTAATCTGAAGACTGAAGAACAGTCGTCTGACCCTATACACTTATTTAGGCTCACAAACTTAACACTGTCTTTCTGATGAGCCATGTATCTTAAATCTGCAATAGGGAGAGTAAGAACGTATGGCACATAGCATATATTGTCATCGGTATTAAAGCTATTCTTTTCTATCACCTTCCTGAAGGCAAAGAAATACACCTCTCTTGCTGAAGATAGTAGTTTAAAAAAAAAAAAAAATGCAAGAAGGGTCATAGTTCAATAGAACTCGTGAGACTTTAAATAGCACTAGACAGAAGAAGTAGAGAAGTTTTCTGGTGCTGAGATGGAGGGCAAGTAAAACCCAAAAGATTTAAGGTAGAATAGTGATAAAGGAAGTAGGCGTTTGTTTCTCCTGCACTTAGTTACCATAACTGAAGATCAGACATCATGCCAGCATATTGGGGTCAAACGAAGGAAAAAATATCCCTGGAGCAGCTGCATGAGAGGCAGTTGGGACTGCTGAAGGAAGGTTGGAGAGGCTGTGTGTTGAAAATAGCAGAACTGGTTGTTTATATTGCTGAGGGCAACAAAATATGGTAGAGAAGAATTAGAAGCTTGCAACTTAACTATTTCTTGCAGGAAGTTCACCACAGCCATGAGTGCTAGAAAGTTAGGAAGGAAGAAAAACGTAGGCTTTGACAGTGAACTTTGAACTGTAAAGGCTGTGAATGGACTGACTATAACAAACTTACTGAGCAATTGGAGTGTACATGTAACCCCGCTTAGGCTCTGATTTTTTTTATAGTATCATAATGATTTTGAGTTTCTCCCTTTTGAAGAAAGAAAGCCCTGTGACTCAAGTTATATTGATGTTTTGACTGGAGTAGAGATGCAGCATTTTTGATGTTCTGGAAGATATTGGCTGAGAAAAGTGGAAGTCCTCCTCTGTGCTCATCCTGGTGATGGTCAATAGCTTTATAAAATGATGCAGAATGAGCGTTTTTGTCGTGGTTGCTGTTATATTCGGTTCAGCCGGTTAGATCATTTCCACCTCTCTGCCCTGGACACCAAGAACAGGGCAAGCCCCTCAGTCTGAGCTCTTGCCCTGCTCAGTGATGGCGCTTTCCCTTGGTTCCTGCTGGGGCAGGGGCCGAAGGGCCCAAAGAAACCGCCCTCGGGGCCTCACGCTCTGCGGAGGCGGCCTCAGGGACAGGGGACGGCGGGTTCCCGCCGGGCTCTCGGTACCGCCAGGAAGCCGCCCCCCCTCAGGGCCGCCGCCCCCGCCCCTCAGGGCCGCCCCAACTCCGCGCCACCGCCCCCCCTCAGGGCCGCCACCCCCCCTCCGGGCCGCCACCGCCCCCCCTTGCCTGCCCGTGCCGTGCCTGCCTTCCCTTGCCTTCCCTTCCCGTGCCTTGCCTTGCCTTGCCTTGCTTTCCCTTCTCGTGCCTTGCCTGTTCTTGCCTTGCCGTCCCGTGCCTTG
>JAYRBT010000043.1:136093-181855 GCA_036023395.1 Myiotriccus ornatus
ATGGCGGTGGTACCGTCCGGCGGCGCTGGGGCCCGGCCCGGGCCCAGCGGTCGCGGAGCCCGCGGGCCTCAGGCCGAGCCCCGGGGCGGCGGCGCGGGGCGGCGGCGGCCGCAGCGCTGCACGGGCGGCTGCGCGGGAAATGCCGAAGCTGCGCGGGGAGGCCTTCTGGAGGGAGACGCTGCGGAGCGCCCATTACGTGGTGGCGCCCATGGTGGACCAGAGCGAGCTGGCCTGGAGGCTGCTGAGCCGCCGCCACGGCGCCCAGCTCTGCTACACGCCGATGCTGCACGCCCAGGTCTTCCTCAGGGACGCCAACTACCGTCGCGAGAACCTCTACGGCGAGGCCTGTCCCGAGGACCGCCCGCTCATCGTGCAGGTGAGCGCGGCCCCCGCCCCGGCTGCCGGAGGAGCTGCCCCGGCCTCACCGTGACATACCGCTCTTGGGCAACGCAGCGAACGCAAGTCAGCACTGCCAAAGGCGCCCGCGCCTTCCTTCCTCCTCGTGTTAACAAATCCAGGCGTTTTCCAAATGTGCGTGAGTTGAAGCTAGTCAGGTTCATTCAGATTTTAACGTGGTTGTGTAGGACGACAGAAATCTCATTTCTTCACCTAAATACCCCTGACAATACTTAGTTCACAAAGATAAGTGTGTTTTTCTGTTTATCTCATGTGTACGAGAGGATTTGGTGTCAACCACAGGGGCCTGGAGCACTGGACTTCTCACAGGGTGTCAGTCCCCTGCACCTCATTTTTAGAGAGAGATTACAACTGGTCTTGTAGAGTCGAGTTGTGCCCCAGATTTGATATCACTCAGGGAGGATCATAGTTTTTTGAGTAGTTCTCTGAAACCCCAAGCTCGGTTCTTAGCTACAGAGGAAGGATGCAAAAAAGATAGGAAGGCTTAAAGAAAGCATGTTTTGCTTCTGCTTCCTGAGTACTGTGTGATGTTCAGGTACTTCGCTCTGTCCCAAAGAGGGAGAATGGCTTGTGGAGCTGGGGAATAACGCAGGGAAAGATAGTTGTCATGAGCAGAGGAATGGCTGATTTCCAGATGTGGAACAGTTAAATGGGTGAGGACTCTTCACCCTGGAAGACATAAGTCAGTGGAAGTATTATTGGCTTGAAGATGACGAATGGGAAACAAGTGTAGTGATAGTTATAAAGTGCAGAATTCATTACTGGATTCTGAAATATTACATGAGTTTAGAAAGTAAATGAAGGAAAATAGTTGAGGGTCTTTAGGTGCAGCAAACACACCTGCTTTCAGAGTTCTTAAAGACACTTTTCAGCTTCTGCTGTTGCCTAGACATCTGTTGTTGACCTTCATAAGAGCAGGATGAGGTGGACCTTTGATCTGTCTCAGTACAGCTTTCACAGAATGACAGAATATTCTGAGTAGGCAGGAACCTACAGGGATCATCAAGTCCATCATTTAAGTGAATTGCAGGGATTGAACCCACAACCTTGGTGTTATTCACACCACGCTCTGACCAACTGAGCTAATCTCAGGGTCTGGTGTATTATTCATGTGTGGGAGGTTTCTTTTGCCACAGAAAAATACAAGAAATTCAAGTCGTCTTAGAAAGCTGTAAGTCACAGATCTTCAGCTAAGTAAGCTGTGTGTTCCAGGGGCAACTGCCTGAAGAGGGTGACTTACTGAGCTTGCTGTGTTATCTTTCTTCCCACCGGCCACTATTGGACATAAAGTACAGAACTAAGTAGAGTAATTTTTGGATTGACTTAGTGCAGCAATCCTTACAGATTTGGTCACAGACTCTTGGGATTATATTAGGCAGAGGTACAGCTGAGCTCAGCCTGCTCTGTAGGCTGCGTTGGCAGTGTAAACATCCTCACTATGTGGCTTGAGTTGGAGGCTTTCCATTGTTTCAGTCATCTCAGAGAAAGTGATTTTTTTTTGTTTAGTTGGTGTCAGCCATAATTTATGTAGTGCTATAGGTTTAAGTAACACCTTCTGTTCAGAAGTGTTTGAGTTCAAATTTTGTTTCAATTTTATTTGAAGATGTGATGGCATTGATTTTTGTTAATAATGAATTTTAGAAAATCTATTTGAAAGCACAAATGATAAGAATAGTCTGGCTCCGTCCTCTTCAACAAAGCAGTTTCAAATTAATCTATTTTTTTTTTTCATAATTTTATTTTTACACTGTGCTTTAAATGTAGTGTTACTTATATTTAAGACTGAGCATTTGACTAATAGTTCATGTGTCTGCTTCACATTCCATGCTAGTGGGAATTCGGTTTAGACGCAGTAGTGCTTATTGGTATCTACAAAGTTTGAGTTGTCTCAAGACCCAGGGACACTACAGGTAACTCTTCTCCTCTGCACCACCTTGATGTAATAAAATGCTGCAGCTGTTTGTTCTGCAGGGAATTTTAAGAGTTGTTCCGGCTTATTCTAGAGTACCACATGTAAAATATTCATCAAACATTTCTTTGCCTCTTGAATGCTCATTTTTCGCATTTTGTCATTTGAAGGTTGAGGATCTTTAGCTGGTAAGTGTCACAGGTTTGGTCTGGGTTTTTTTTTCATAGAATATCCTGAGTTGGAAGGGACCCACTAGGATTATCAAAGTCTAACTCCTGGCCCTGAACAGAACACTCCCAACAATCCCACCCTGCGCCTGAGAGCATTGTCCAAATGCTACTTGAGCTCTGGCAGCCTTGGGGCTGTGACCGCTGCCCTGGGGAGCCTGTTCAGTGCCCAACCACCCTCTGGGGGAAGAACCTTTTCCTGAGACCCAACCTAAACCTCCCCGACACAGCTCCAGCTGTTCCTTGTCACTGATCACCAGAGCAGAGATCGGTGCTGTCCCCTCTGTTGCCCCTCATGAGGAAGTTTTGGACTGCTGTGGAGTCTTCCCTCAGTCTCCTCTGGGCTGAACAAACCGAGTGACCTCAGCCAGTCCTCATATGGCCCCTGCAGGCCCTTCACTGTCTTCGTAGCCTCCTTTGGGCTCTCTTTAATCTTGTTTATACTGTGGCACCCAAACTGCCCCTAGGACACGGCTGGTCCCTTTCCTGGCACTGTTCTCTAGCATCTTGTTCCCCAGTCTGTCTGTACACGCAGCATCACCTCATCCAGGTGCAGGATCTGGCACTTGTCTTGGTTAAACTTCATACGACTGGTGATTGCCCAGCCCTCTGATTTGTCAAGGTCTCTCTGCAGGGCCTCTCTGCCTTTGAGGGAGTCTATAGCTCCTCCCAGTTTAGTATTACTGTCAAAGTTAAAAGTCATTTATGAAGATGTGGAAGAGCTCTGGGCTGAGGATGGAGCCCTGCAGAACCCCAGTAGTGACCAGTTGCTAGCCTGATGTCACCCCATTCACTGTAGCCCTTTGCACCTGACCCGTGGAGCCAGTTGCTCACCCATCATATGATGTGTTTATCCAGCTGTGGGTTGTGAGAAACAGTGTCAAGTGCTTTACTGAAATCTGAAAAGACTGTATCAAATGTCTTCCCTTGATCATTTTGAGAAATGGTGTTTGCTGTTATTAACTGTGCATATTATGCCTGTTTTGTGTAGCCGATAGTTGCTTCATAACTACATCACAATGTGTTGTCAGTACCTGAAGAAAGCTATTGCCTGATTATTCCACTTTTCTTTGGTTTTCACAGTTCTGTGCCAATGATCCTGAAGTGTTTGTTCAAGCAGCGCTGTTGGCTCAGGATTACTGCGATGCCATAGACCTAAATTTGGGTTGCCCACAAATGATTGCAAAGAGAGGTACGTGCAAACCTGAACCCTGAATAAACAGAGAAATGGCATGTTCCAAATGTGAACATTGGCAGTAAAACATGAAGAGGGACAAGCCTTGGGGAGGAGCTGCAGAACTGCTGAAGTCAGACTTAGTTACACCCACTGTAACAGGTAATGCTTTGTAGTACCTAAAGCAAAAATTAGATATACTAATAATTAATTCCCATTTATTTTAAGTGCTAGCTCTTGTGTCTAGAATATTCTTCACAAAAAGTGTTCTTAGTAAGACCTTGATTTTCTTTCTGATTTCAGTTGCTCAAACAGCCTAATTTTGAAAAACTGCATTTAAAATTACATCATGCAGGCACTTAGCATCTCCTGTTTCCTTGATACTTGCACAGAGTTTATTCACAGTAGTGTAGAAGAGGACACCTGCTGAATCCCTTAGAGATACTGCATGTTTGAAAACCAAAGTCTGTGTTTGGAAATTTGGGATCAGTTAGGATGTTGAGGAAGATGTGTTCAGTAAATGCCCATTCCTCTTCTAAAATGTCTTTCAAACACTAGTAGGAAATGGTGAGTGGTGTACAGAGCAAATAGATCTTTCAGTCTTACCAGCTTTTATCCTAACTGGATATTTTTTAAACATCTGATATAAACTCCTGAAAATTGGACTTTGAGCTACCCGTGTCAACACACCAGCCCTAGGGAGTACGAGTGGAAGCAGGGTGTGGGGATTCCTTGTTTACCCTGTAAATCTAGTGTGGCAGGGGGAACAGAATGATCCAACTTCCAGTTGGGGCAGGACAGAGCAACCCTGTTTCTGCCGGTGAGGCATATGAGTGTCTGGATCTTTGTATGTGAGTGTTTATGAAAGCTGTGTGCTTTGGGATCTTACTCCTCTGCACAGGTCTGTCTTATCCTATTTTATCATAGGTCACTATGGAGCATTTCTGCAAGAAGAGTGGGATCTTCTTCAGAGAATGAGTAAGTATTTAGAGAGGGAATCAGAAGAACACATCATTGAGAGGAGCTTTAGGGATTTTTGGGGAAAGGAGGTTTCTTTGGGGAGGGTTCTATTTAGGTTTTGAGAGTTTTTTTGCATTATTGGGGTTTGTTTTTTTTCTTTCTTGCTGTAATACAGTGGCACCCTCGAGATACCTGGTGGTATCCCACTGCAAACTCATACTAGATCTGTTAAAAGACGTCAGTACTTGAAACAGATTTCAGGTGAAAGTGAGTCATTCAAGTTCCAGTCTCATATGAGGGCTTAGTGGCTCTCCAACTCTAGAAACAGCAGAATTCCCAGTGCCTTACTTTTTCACTTTGAAGTTCTCGGGTGCCAAGAGACAGGTTTCTGCTTGAAGTCACAGTTGCGCTTTTCTGATCAATTCAGTGTACTCCTTCTGTCCACAGCATAGCAAATTATGCCTTTCTTCTCCTAATTTGTGTAGGTTGTTTTCAGGCTCTCAGTAGCTATTGTGAACAGTTTCATATTTTTTTTTAAGAAAAATGTTTGTGACTGATGTAAAAAGCAAGGTTTTGGTCACTGTGCAGAACTGAGAATGTGCCTCCACTTCCCTGGAAGGAAGTGTCTGAACCATGAAGTTAGAGAGTCTTATTTCTGTTTGCATTCTCTGTGGTCTGGGGAATCCTGAGTGCTGTTTGGCACAAAGACACTGCCGAGAACCTGGGAAGAGAGATGGTGCTTCCTTGCCCAGCGTGTAATGTGGTTGTTGTGAAATATGCAAATCAGAATAGGCTCAAGATGTGAAGAGAACCCAGGTCATCTAGTTGGTTGGGAACCCAGGCTGTCCAGTAGGAGAGTTATCTTAGACTGTGGTCTTCTTCATCCTTCCCCCAGCTGCCTTTAAAATCTTGGGAGTTCTCTTTTCTGCCTGAACCTATATACACCTTGCTTGTGTGCTTCTTTGAAAGGGTGATAAGGAAGTACTTATCACTGTAGCTTGTAGGATTTGGGTTAGAAGACAGCAAGTGACTTCCTACATTGTACATCAAAACTCTGGAAGAGAAGAGAATTTCAGAGATACCCTTACTCAGTGTTTTCCTATTGGCCCTCTTTTTTAGTATTTTTGTGATTCCATGCACTGCGTAAGGACTATGGGAGTTTAACATGTTCTAGATTTCACCTAGACTCTGTGATCTGCATTTACTACTTACTTGGGTCCACAGTCTACCTCAGTTGATAAGCCTCTGCTTGCCATGGACAAGACTCTACTTGTCAAGATTATTTGAGTGATAATTAGGAAAGGTAGACAGGCAGGTGTTAACATTGGAGGAGTACAATAGCTTGTGATAATAATAAACTTGTATCAGTAATTAAGTTTTGAGGGGATGATCATTGAAAGTGAAGGTTTGATGTGGTGGAAACATTAGTGCTATTAAATGGTGACTATTTTATGCCACCTTGTCGGAATGCAGATTTTGTGCTTTATGCTTTACTGTTACTTGATTAACCTATGCAGTAAAGATTGCAGAGAACACTGCTGATTTTCTAAGCTGTGAGAACTACACAGCATGAACTTCTCAGGCTTTTTCCATACCACACGTGGTATCAAATCTTGAGGAGAGTAGACACTTTTCATAGCATTATGCAGCCCACTTACCTGTCCTTTCAATTTTTCTCAGTTTTACTGGCTAACGAGAAGGTCTCTGTTCCCATCACATGCAAAATCCGCGTTTTCCCAGACATTGAGAAGACAGTAAAGTATGCACAGATGCTGGAGAAAGCTGGCTGCCAGGTAAGGAGGCAGCTGCTCCCTGTATTCTTGCATTGGACATGTGTTTGTGTCAAGTATCGATGACCAGTTCTTGGTGTACTGTGGAGATGAATGGGCAGAGATACTGTTTTGCAGACAGAGCAAACAGGATACAGTGAGTATGTGTTTTTGCAGTGCCAGGCAGCAGGTCAGTAGCATGATACAGGAGACATGATGATTTCAGTCTCTTGTAATCTCTGCATCCTTTACTTTGCTTGAGCATCTCAGTTTTCACAGTGCTGCAGGAGGCAGTGTAGGACTGTAGGAAAAAAAGGATATCAAAGATGACCACCACTGCTGAAGAAAGAGGCAGCCTTCTAGGATCTAACTCCAGTTAAACTAGAAGAGATGATCTGTAGTTAGAGCCAGTAGTGACAGTATTTGGACCTTCTGCTGACGAGAAAGCTAGATCAATACATTACAAATTCCAAAGTGAATCACAAATGGAATCCACTGCAAAAGGAAATCTGTAGGTTCTCCCATGATACAATCTTGTCATGCCATGGAATAGCAAACTGAAAGGAGCCCAAGATCATGTCATGGCAGGTGAGCTGCTGACATCTTTCTGTGATGCTAAACTCCCTGCACTGTTGAAATAGCAGTGGGAATTCAGTGCTTTCACGAAGTGTATGGGGTGAAAGGAAATTTTTGTCAGTGTATTTGTTCCAGTATTTCATACCTGTGAAGAGTAAATGTAGTTTTGTGTTCCAGCTGCTGACTGTGCATGGCCGTACTAAGGAACAGAAAGGACCACTTGCTGGAGTGGCATCTTGGGAGCACATTCAAGCTGTCAGGTTAGTGAGCAGTACCAGTTTTACTGGATTCCTGCTAACACACTGTATTTTAAGCAGAGTGTGCAGTGACATTGAAGAGCAAACAAATTTGTGTGACAGGAGAAGAATTTGTAGGTTGACTCAAATTCTCAGTTTTATGCATCTCTTTTATTCACTGGTATAGAAAAGCTGTAAACATTCCTGTATTCGCAAATGGAAACATCCAGTGTCTCAGTGATGTGGAAGAATGTATCCGTAAGACAGGAGTACATGGCGTCATGACTGCAGGTAAAGAAAATGAACTTTTACTTGTAACAGATGAGAATACAAACTGTTTCTTTTTCTCTTAGCAGCCCCATATACATTTATTAAAAGCTTATGTCAGATTGACTTGGTAAACAGCTTTGATTGACAGTTGAGTGGCCATTCTCTCTCCTCTTATACTGGCCATCTCTTACCAGGACCAGGAATCACTTAAGATCTGTAAGAATTGTTATGCTGGATTTGGAGTACTGGACAGATCAAATCTAATTACTTGGCAAAGGCATATGGGACTCCTCTTTTCCTGGAATATTTTCATGACATTTGTTCATCAATGGAGCAGTTTTTTAATTGTTCTTAATTAACTAAGTGCGTCTGTGGATTAATAGCCTGCAGATGGTTCATGTTGGGTTGGGACAAG
The DNA here is from genome assembly GCA_036023395.1 of Myiotriccus ornatus. Taxonomy (NCBI): domain Eukaryota; kingdom Metazoa; phylum Chordata; class Aves; order Passeriformes; family Tyrannidae; genus Myiotriccus; species Myiotriccus ornatus. The sequence continues at coordinate 144,047 of JAYRBT010000043.1, forward strand.
AAAGAATTGACATAACTTCCTACAGGAAGAACTAGGATAGGCATCAGAAAGAGATATTAATCACTCACACAGTTACAGCAATGAAGGATATTTTCGGGGGGGGGGGGTTGTAGAATCTTGGTTTTAAAAAATACTTGTTAACAAAAGGCTTGTGAAGCCAGTAGAGAAAAGCATAGTAAGAAACTGTATCTGTAAACTTAAGCCAGACAAATGTCAATACAGACATAAGGTAAGACTTGTTCAGTATTTAACCATTGGGCAACAAAAGCAATGATTTCTCTATTTATTAATTTTTTTACTGTTTTTGTGTCAAGATTAGATGCCTTTCTAGAAACTGTGGTTTAATTAGATTGTAAGGTAAAACATACGCAGGTATTCTTCCCAAAAATGCCAAGGCAGTTGAAGGATTAAAAAAAAATTTCAAATGCAAGGACCACTTCTTAATGATGCTGCACACACCGGGGCCCCTGGAAAAAAAAGGCAACGCCCCGCCTTCTTCAAGGCTTTTTGTATCTTCTCTCTCTCCTCCCCCACCCTCTCTGGCCTGAGGAGGCCTTGTACATGTCTGCAGACATGTTATCTCTCTGCATACTAAGGAGAAAGAGAGATTGCTCACAGCTTCTTCCTGCAACTTTCTCTGACATGCAGAAGGAAGAAAAAAAATATCTAACCCGTTCGAGAGGGCATTTTGCAGTCTTCCTGAGCGGAACAAGTTCTAGCTTTCTGTTTCTTGCATGATTGCACCTATCCTGACATAGATATGAGCAGCTTGGCTCAATTAAGAATTGTATAGTGAAATATAGTGTCCTGAGGTGAGGCTAGAGTTTTATGGATCCTGTATCCTTCTTGTGAGTGCACGGGTGATGTGTCTGTGACTGGCTGGTAGAATTACAACAGATAGAGCTGATTGATCTGCAGATTTTGTTTTCTGTTTCAATCCTGAAATGAAAGTTTGAGTGTTTCTTTTTATTCCCTAGAAGGTAATCTTCATAATCCAGCTTTGTTTGAAGGCCGAAACCCCTTGGTGTGGGAGATGGCTGAGGAGTATCTGGAGATAGTGCAGAAGTACCCTTGTCCGTTGTCTTATGTTAGGGCTCATCTCTTCAAGCTCTGGCATCACACGTGAGTATCTCCAGAGAACTTTTAATGTTTTTAGGGCTCATCCTGCTTATCAAGTGTCTAGGTTTTCTGGACAAGGATTTGTTTGGCCAGAATGAGTCTTCTGCAAGGTTTTCTTTCCTGGACCTGGCTGGAGAGGATGTGGGCTGAGGCCTTTACCCATCGTATCATATCTGGGAAACAGGGCATGGGGAATGAACAAGCTGCCCCAAGACAAGCTGGGGTGTGAGCTCACAGCACAGCAGCTGTCATGTGGTAATTCCCCATATGCAGACATGCCCTTCATGGCAAGCATGAGTTAACTCACTCCATGTTTACTGTGAAGCAAAGTGCTCTTGAGTTTGTTGTGAAGCAAAAGCATGGCTATGGCCAGTTACTGAGGAGCAGCTGATGCACTATACATTCATGTGAACTTATCTCTACCTTGGTTGTATTCCAAGTATTTATCTGGAAAAGAGGTATGTGTGCTTCTCTGGACTTACAGGGAAGAACATAAGCTTTTACCAAAGGCAAGTGCACTAGGAAAAATCTATAAAAAGCTTTTACAAAGATATTTTTAGTTGTTTTCAGTCTAAATATGACTTGATGTTTGGGATTTGCCTCAGGCTTCAAGTTTACCAGCAGCTGCGTGAAGAATTAGCAAAAGTGAAGACGCTAGAGGGGATTGTAGATGTCAACAGGGAGCTGAAACTGCGATGCCAGGTACCAAGCTGGGCCCCAATCTCCCAGAACGGTCAGCACTTTGTGGGAACCTACCACGTGTCATGCAGTTGACACCCATTAGTCACTTTTTCTGGAACTTTGTGGCTTTACCAGCCCTGATATTGGTAGTTTACTGCAGTAGCATCCCCTTAAGCCTGAACAACTTTACATAGGATAAAGTTGATTTAGGATTACAAGTGTGCTTCAATTCACCTGTCTTAGTAGAGGGATTTTTTGTTTGTAACTGTCAGTAATTGTTAGCTTGTTTGTGATTTCCTGGAGTTTGAAGTGTTATTTAGCATATTGCCTGAGAACTCCAGGAAAAGTGACTGTAACTCTATGCTGCAGGAAGAAATAGCTAATCAGAAAGAGGGAGAAAAGCCAAAAGAAGGGTTGCCTTTTTTCCACTGGATCTGTCAGCCATACATCAGGCCAGGGTGAGTCATCTATTCTGATACTTGGAGGTTCTCATAGACCTTTCACACCCATTCCATCAGTTATCAGCCACTAATTCTGTTCTAGAAGCTTACATTCATTGAAAAAAAGTGAAGACTTCGGATTATTTTTATTCTGTTTCTGTTTTTTCGTGGTTATTATTTTGTTCCTGGGGATGTTGCTCGTTGTTTGCATCTTCTCCTTTAGATCCTCCTCAGATTTCTCTCTCTCTCTGGAAAGTAAAAACCATGAATTCCACTGTAGCTCAAAAAGAGAACCTGATGTGCAGCAAATATGGTACCTGACAGTGCTTTATTGTTATATGCAGCACAGATGTTGCTAGTAACTACCATGGTAGCAAAGATGGGAACTAAATTGTATTCTATAAAGGATGCTTGTAGTGTATGGACACTTTTCAGATAGTTTATTCCCTTTCTGCTGAAAGTTGGACTGAAGAAGAGAATGAGACTGCCAAGACTAATACCTAAGTAAATATTTAAATAAATGCTTAAGTAAAACCTGTGAAGAGTAGGCTAACAGGTGCCTAATTTAACTGGCCAACTTTAATTGACTTTCCAACTGATACATCTGACAGCGTGTTTGTTATTAACTAAACAAAAGTTGAGTTTTTCTATTCCACTTCTAAGGGCACTGGCACTTTCTTGTAGCCAGGGTAGAAAGGTTTACAGTTTACCCAGATTTCAGTAAAGCACAATAGTGGCCAGGGAACAGCTACTTCTTCCCTCTAGCCAACTTATGATGAAATTCACTATTTCAGACCAAAGGAGAGATGCAAGGAGAACGGAGCCAGTGGAACTGAAAAAGGTGTGCGAGGGAAGCGTACTCTGGAAGAGGAGGAAGATGGAAATTCTGAGCTTCTGTCAAAGAATAAACAAAAAAAGAAGTTAAGAAATCCAAATAAAAGTTTTGATCCATCTTTAAAACGTAAGTTCCGTTTTTTGAAATAAATGCATGGAGAGTTGCTGATAATCACCTTTGACATAATTGCCATTATTTATTTTCCTTGCTTGTGAAGTTGTAGAAACTTTAGAGGGGGAATTGTTGGGAAATTTCAGTAACAGGCAATGTGATTCAAATTATGTTCATTAATAAAGAAAAAAGGATCAAAATAGCAGGTCACTGATTCACTGTAAGTATCTTTTTAAGATCAAAATGCTTTGCAAACTGAATTGTAGCTGCAACTAGTATTTGAAATGGAAATTTTATATGCATTTCAAGCAGATGTCCTCCTGTCTTAAGCTTGACTTGAGGATTAGAATTTTCTATGTTTAGATTTAGCTTAGAGGCACTTAAAAATTCAAAGTATCTTTACCTTAGCACTGTTATTTGAAGTACTGTATTTTTATTTCAAAAAGAGTCTGCGACTAGAAAAACAACGAGCTTTGTCTAATCCTGATTTCTTTTTTTTAACTTACTTTTTCCACATAAAAATGCCATTGCTGAAATCAGTTCTCTCTCATCTTTCCAGCCAAATATGCAAAATGTGATCAATGTGGAAACCCTAAGGTAAGTCAGTACAAGTGTTCCTTAAATGGAAATTAAATGACCATGTAATGGTCAGTGGCACAAACTCTGGACGGAGATCAGTGATACATGGTGCCCCTTGGGGGTCTGTAATGGAGCCAGCACTGTTTAATGTCCTCACCAGTGATGTGGACAGCGGGATGGAGGGCAGCCTCAGCAGGTTTGCAGAGACATCAGGCTGAGGGTGCAGTGACACACACCTGAGGGATGGGGCCATCCAGAAGGACCTGGACAAGGTTGAGCAGTGGCCCATGGGAACCTCTGAAGTTTAACAAAACCAAGTGCAGGTGCTGCACCTGGGTCAGGGCAGACCTCAGTATGCATCCAGGCCGGGGGATGAACAGATCGAGAGCAGCCCTGGGAAGAAGGACTTGGGGTTGCTGGTGGGTGAGAGTCTGGGCATGACTCAGCGATGTGCACGTGCAGCCCAGAAACCACCTGTGTCCTGGGATGCATTGAAAGCAGCCTGGGCAGCAGGTCAGTGGGTGGGGGGATTCTGCCACTTTGTTCTGCTCTTGTGAGACCCCTGCCTGGAGTGCTACATCCAGCACTGGGGCCCTCAGTGCAGGAGAGACATGGAGCTGTTGGAGCAGGTCCAGAGGAGGCCACAAAGATGATCAGGGGGATGGAGCCCCTCTGTCATGGAGACAGGCTGGGAAAGGCTGGGGGTATTCAGCCTGGAGAAGGCTCTTGGGGGACCTTAGAGCCCCTTCTATTGCCTAAAGGGGGCTACAAAAAAGATGGCCATGGACCTTTAGTAGCAGAGCTTGTTGCAGTGGGACAAGGGGTGATGGGTTTAAAGTAAAAGAAAGTAGATTCAGAGTAGATGTAAGGAAGTAATTTTTTTATGCTGAGGGTGGTGAGACACTGGCCCAGGTTGCCCAGAGAGGTTGTGGATGCCCCATTCCTGGAAACATTCAAGGTCAGGTTCGGCAGGGCTCTGAGCAACCTGATCTAGTTGAAAATGTCCCTTCTTTTTGTGGGGTGTTGGACTAGATGACCTTCCAACCCAAATTATTCTATATTCTGTCGTTTGAAATCCTGAGGCAGGTCTGTGCCAGTGCCAATAGTGCAGGAGCATGCCAAGTCCTGGTGATGTGTGGGGGCAAAAGTCCATACTCAGGAAAAACCTCTCAACCGTTAACTAAGCGATCTGGGCTTGACGGTGCTACACAAAAATCACTAACGTATATAGGTTCTATGAAATAATTTGCTTTCCTGTCCAAAAAAGTGTAGTCTTACTGCTGCTATTTACTGCTAAGCGAGTTGAATGAGTTAGATGAACTTCCCCACGATCTCTTGGATTTGAATCACCAACTTTCCAGTAATGACACATGTACATTTTACTGTGAAATTAAAAACAAACCCCCTCTTACTATATTTGGTGGTGATGAAGTTTTTCTGCAAAGTGAGAATTTGAATTTGCAGAGTGTGGGTTTTTAGTGTACTAATACAAATACTTTAAATGTCATCAAAGTACAGCCTGTAGTGAGTCAGGCAGCACCTGCAGCTCTGGTTCTTGTTGGATTTGGATCTAAGCCCTTATCAAAACAAGCAGCTCTGCGCTTGTAGCAGATTAACACTGGCTTTCACCATCAGCAATCCGAAACAAGGCAGCTGTTTTCCACGTTGTGCATTGAAACTTCAAATATTTGATATTTGCAAAGGTCTGTTTTGCTTTTATTTACCCTTGGTGAACATGGCTGTTTCCTTGACAGGGAAGTGTTGCTGATCTGAGTGAGCAGAGTGCATTTATTGCTGCTAATATACTTGTAAAGCAGCATGTAAAATGCAAGACGTAATTTTCTCTTCTTGCTTAAAAATTAGCATTACACCTCGAAGGTAGGGGAGGGCCTGGAACACAAGCATGTGATGTTGCTTTCTGTTGAAACAGTTATCTCACCACAGCAATAGCAGCCAGGTGGGGCTCAATTTGGAGCTGCAGCTACTGAAGAAAATGTTTTTCTTGCTGTGTTCTTTATTGGGCAAACATTGAGCACTGGTCTGGCCTGCTTTCAAAGCCATCCTGTTTCATAGCTAATCCTGGTGACGTTGCGTGGTGTGTCAGCCAGGATTGGCTGCAGCTGGGCTTAGGCTCATTTCTGTTTTGCTCTTGCATCACTGTAATGTTGCAGGCAGCCCTTAAATCTTACGAGTGGACCTGTTTGGTTTTTTTTTTTCCCTCTAGATCATGTGTTTCTGAACTATGTCATGAAACTGGGGGGGACAGGGAGAGAGGGGGAAAAAGGGACTCAACCAAGGCCTCCCTAAACCTGAAGGAATTTTTAGCTGGGGTGGAGGGAACAAAGCACCCCAGACACCCAAGCTGGTATAGCCACATCATCAGTTAGCCAGGACTCAGCTGCTGCTGTCCTTTAAGGGTCATACATTAGATTTTAATAAATACACAGATATATTTTAAGCTGCATATAGGGAAGTAATTGCTTGGTAACATGTATTTTAGGCATAGCTACAGATGGTAGCAAGTATGTCAGGCACTATGTTTCAGAGTGTTGCAGAGAACTGCAGCAAACTCACCTGCATCAAATGGGCTCATGCTTGTTACAGAGGGCTTATGGCAACTGCCTGCATGTGGTGGATAACTCAGGCTGCCCAACAGGTTACTGGGGTTGCATAAGTTGAATGTGAAGCTTTTGTTTGTTTATTATCTACGTACAAACAGTTGATAACCAATATGACGTCAACTGTTCATTTTCATTAGGCTGAGTTAACGTGTTTTTTTCCAAAGATCTGAATGTCTAGAGCTGTATTGTTGCTTATTATAGTAAACAGTAATAATTTTCTTTTCACTTACACAAGCTTCTTTACGCTCCCATCCCAACCCAGGGCAATAAATGTGTGTTTAACATGTGCCGTGGATGCTGTAAGAAAAGAGCATTCAAGGAGACAGCAGACTGTCCAGGTAATTGCACCTGGCCTTACCAGACACCAAGCAAACATTTCATCTCCATGTATATTCATTACTTCAGTCTTTGGGTTCTGGGTTCTGGGTGGGTGTTAAAATCTACATACATAGCTATCTAAAAGTTTATAGTATAATTTTAAAAGCCTGCTCTTCCTTTATGTATGTTACTTCTTCTGCTTTCAAATCCTTGAGATGCAGTTTCCAGACTTTAAGGACACATTCTTCATAAGGAATGAGGTGCTCCATTTACCAGTGCAGTCATCTCATTTCAGGTTGTTGGTTTGGTTTTTTTGTCCCTTCCTTTCTTCTTCAGGTCACGGATTACTTTTTAAGACCAAGTATGAAAAATCCCTTTCATGGCAGCACAGTCAAAGAGGAATTCAAAGCCCAGAGATGAGTCAGAGAGGAGAAGCAGAGGTGGGGGAGGCTGTGGTGCTGAAAGAGGATGGTGACAGTGCAGTGTGAAGCTTTGGAAAGGAACAGTCCAAGAGCTCCTGCCAGGCTGCCGCTTCCCTGGGCCAAAGAACCATCAGCTGTGTGAACTTGTTCCACATGATTCAGTTTTGGAAAAGTTTTATTTAAGTAAAAAACTGCTTACTCAGGGAATTATCCTGCATTTGAAATAAAAAGGATGCAATTAAAGGTCTCATGCTGTGTTTTAAAAACTGAAAAATGCTGCATTTTTGGGTGGGGGGCAACCTATATAAGCTGCCATAACACTCTGCCCCTTCTATGTTCATTAACCCTTCATGTCCCGTTTTTAATATTGGGAAATAAATTTATTATATTAGAACAGCCTTCTGGCATACTAAAAATAACATCAGTGGCTTCTTCACTAACAGAAAATGTGTCACATCTGTCTATGTTTTAGCAGGCCACGCTTTCAATGCAGAAAGGAATGCAGCAGTACTTGGGAAATGTGAACATAAAACTGTAAGATGTTGCTATAACCCCATTAACAATTATTAGTTTCTTATGGTATGAAAAAAAGCTAAGTCTTCCGTAAGCCAAAGGTTGGGGGAAGATATAATCTATTTTTACCAGAACAGGTTGTCTTAAAATTATGTGGCAAGTTGGAACCGAGTTCGTGAACCTTTCCCTGCTCAAAGTCTCATATTTAATTATATGATCATTGTTTCTCCTTCCCACGTGATAAATTCTGAGAGGTGTGTGTCAAAACCAGGTCTACACATGACTTTTCTAAAGACAGGAACTTGAAACCGCCTCTCCCACTATCTTGGGGAAATAGTTCACCTCTTCCCTCAGACACACATATAAAGTTGTCAGGTATTTTGAGTTTCCTGGTCTATTCCCATCTCAGAAGAAGTAAAAAAAGCTAAATGTTCATTATGCTGTATTTCAAATGGCTTAACTGACCCCTTCCCATTTATAGTTTCCCAAAAACATCAGAAAGTTATCATTCATCTCCTCACTGTGCCAGAGAAAATTTATGAAGTCTGAAAAGATGACTGCATGCAAAACAACCAGTTTAGCACAGGAGGACTGGGCTGGGGGAGAGTTCTGTCATCATACCCATGCACATTTTTAGAACACACCTCTCACAAATACAATCCCATCACAGAATCACCAGCACAAAGGAATGATCAAGCTGGTTTCAGACTCCTAAATTCAGGAAGGGCCTTATACTTGAGAATACTAATTGGAGACATTTCTATACAGAATTAGTATTTAAAGTATGTTTGTGCCAACCTCCCTCCCAAGGCATTTCTTAACAGGCACAATGGAGAAATGCAGACAAGAGCTTACCCTGTTCACTCCTGTCCTGTGGCAGGGCTGGAGGCTGGAAAACTGAACAGGGCTTCTCAGCTCACCACTGCAACAGATCTCCCTCTGTGCATCCAGCTACAAATCACAAGGCTAATGGAAAAAAAGTTTCACCCAAACTTTCAGCAGCTATTCTGGAAGATGCCAACCTTACAATTACCAAGGCAAAACTGTCCACGTGGCCCCTGGGTCACTAACCAGTGCTTGTGAACTCAGAGGCCCAATTACAAAATGAGCAAAGCCGAGCGGGTTCCCATTCACACCAGATACACCTGCACTACCAAGGGATTACTTTCAGGCAAGGCAATACAGTAATTATCCTGTTTAATAAAAGAATTGTAGTCTGCCAACTCAGTAAGGTAATGGCCTATTTCGTTTCTATTTCAAAGGCCCTTAAGAAGATACACACTTTTTAATGGAGTAGGGGAAGGAAAAGGCAGTGCTCTGCATGTAGAATGATGCTGAAAATGCTGCTCAGTCCAGGTTTGAGGGAAATTGAATTTTCATATCTAAATCTATTTTCAGAGGCACACAAGAAAATGTAATTAGTTCACCTGACAAAAAGAAAGCCAACTGCCTTTATTTGGCAAACAGCTTATAAAATATGAGAAAATTAAAAAAAAAAATCAAGAAGACAAAAAGTGCATCAAAACAAAGACTGAAACCCGCATATCTAGCATGTATTTATAGGCTACAAACTATATGCACACAGAGGCTTTACAGTTACATAAACTACAGGCACTGGGAGTACAACAGTCAAAGCCAGAGCTGCAGAACATTTAGAGAACTGAAACAGCGGTATCTGTGGGGCCAGGGACAACAAGATTACCCATCCTAATTTATCATCTAAAACAGATTTTCAGGTCTTGCCACTTGAGTTCCTGTTTGAATTAGACCATCTCTTGCTAATGCAGCTGCCCTTCAGTCTGTAGTTTTTAATAAGCCTACTGAAGCTGAAGCTTGAATTATTTCTTTGCTGTCAAGAAACTGTCTTACTTGCATTATGAATTTACCAAATTTCTATTTACTGAATCTTGAACATTTTTCTTACAGCTTAACATACCCTATTAGCCACTTTCTGTTCCCATTCAAATTAATTTAGTCTGATCAAGTTATCCTTTGAGGTGGTCTAAAGCTACAACAGCAACCCCATATGATGTTGAATCGAATTCAGAGATCCATAGGGACACAGAAGCCAAAATAGTTGAAGTACAAAGCTCATTTGAAAAGTAGATAGTAATCCCTTCCCTATTCCCTAACAGCATCAGAGGAAGCAGAAGTCAGTTCCGTAGCAGTTTGGTATTTTTCACCCCACTGCAAATTCACAGCTGATGGACTACCAGAAAAGTGACACTGACTTGTCTCAGCCTCAGTCCTCACCAGCAGATGGTGTAGGAAATACTAATAGCACTGTCCTGTGGAGCACACTGCTCCCCCGTTGCCATCTCCTTCATAAAGAAGATGGCTTAAGAATCTTGAACAGTCAAAATCAGACTTTAATCTTAACAAAAAAAAAATCAATGCTTGACCAGCACTTACTAGCTATGCATGGTGGGTCTTTTTCAGAAGCATTGTTGCTATTATTAAAGTTTCTTCATTTATTTTTTCTGAAAGTTTATACTGCATTCCATGTATCAGAACTAATACCTTCTTCAGCAGCAGTTTTGGGAGCTGTCCAGAGGATGGAACAACGCTGAAATTTCAAAACTGCTATGCCATTCTCGTGGGCCCCAGTTGGCTGCAGAGGGACATATGCGAGCAGCTGCTGAACGGGACAGCTGACACTCCAGCCAGCTCACGACATCACTGACTACCGAGGAGCCCTGCAGCAGAAAGCTTCCAGGGAGGGACAGTAAAAGCACAGAGAGCCCCCTGACATGATGCACTTCACCGAGATGCAAAACTATCTTTTAAAGAACAGAGCATAAGATCTTCTCGTTTAGAAATATCAGTGGCCCATCTGGGGAAGAAAGCAAGAATGTTTAAGCAGCATTATAGGGCTGAAAGGCTTACCTTCTGCATGAACAGAAGGTATTGCAGTAGATTCCCTGCTTTTCTATAAGGATTTAGAGCAATTTACCCGAGGACTCAACTCGCCTTTCTCACAAAACTGGCCATCAGTGATGCCCAATGCAAAGGTCTCCCCTCAATCACAGGAAAATTTTTCCATGGTAAAATGGAAGACATTTAACCAAAGACCTTACAGGAACTACCGCTTCCATTTTCAGCACCTAAGTCATAAAAAGCGTGGAAAGCCTGAAGAGAACACTGTTCCCACAGGAATTTTGCTGTTTGAACGTTCCTTCACAGCTCATCCAAGCTACATCTTCCACCAGATCAGAAAGCAAGACACAATGGCCTACAGAACATCATGACGTTTAGCAAAAATCAATGGCTTGAGAACAAAATACCTGAAACCCAACTTTAACACAGAATTCCAAATACTCAGAAGCTTTTTAATCCTGCTGTTTAATGCACTAGATATAGCAACTTATTAAAAAAAAACCCAACCAACCAAATAAGCATGAACGCATTAACAGTAACGTCTGTAGTCAGTTGCCAGACCACTCAGGGCTGGATCAAAATTCTCAGCTTGTTTTATGGATTAGATGTATACAAGGCTGCAGTGACTTCAGAAAATTCAGTGCTTATCTCCTTTCATGAACACAGAATGAACACACACACACACCCCGGCCTGCCACTTTTAACCCCTTTATAAAAGGAAAAGCAGAATAAATGCATCTGGAGACTGGATACCCAGACTGACTGTTTTCAGCACTTCCACAAGACTTGAGTCGTGTTTTATGGCATTTATCCATGCTACCGGAAACAACAGTTGCACATGTGGGGAAACCATCACACGCTACGGCAGTAAGACTGGACAAGCAGCGATATTTGCATGAAGTAGAGATTTACTGCTATGGGAACACTGGACCTCGAAGCCAGGACACGCACAAGTGGGAAATGCATCAGGAAACAGGTCTTTGAAAACACAGACCAGAGAGAGAGAACCTGGATGCAGGTAAACATAAAACCCTAAAATAAAGGCCTGTGAATACATGAATACATGGAAGCGATGCCACATTCTCTGGTGCAGGTGAAAATTCACTCAGAGTTTCTCAAAAGAAATCTCTCCCATCAGAACTTTAGCTCCATAATTGAGAGCAATGCATTTTTAAGTTTATCTGGAAAACAGAAAACTCAGCATTGCTCAAAATCAAGGCAATACTTTCAGGCCAGCAAAATTCATCTCATATCATGCCTGTCCATTCAACTAATTATTTCTGCAGCTTTGAAATAAGAAAACTAATAGCAGCTGAAAAACTCTCAACTCAGCATCTGTATGAATAACCTGACAGCTCTTTATGGAGTGGTGGAAGGCAAATGGAGGAAGATGTTCTACCAAAACTGAAATGATGACCCATTGCAGGGATGCTTTTTTCAGAAAGAATTTCTTTTCAAGGAGAATTGAAGTTATTGGAATATTCATATTATCCACCATCAGCCCTGACCCTCTCAATCTGAGCAAGAAGTGAGGGAGACAGGGACAGTTTCTGAAGCTCAGCAGTTAGTGGGTGAGACACTGGGTACAGTCCTGAGGGACCATTTCTGTTGGTAGTGCATGAAGTTTTTCACATATTGGTGCTCATCCTGGATTGGCTGTTAGCTGGAGTGAGTTCTCCTTGGCTACCTTCTCTCGGAGGAGACTGCAACAAGACCAAAACACATCCTAATGAGTGATGTGCAAATATCCCACACCCTGGTTCCTGAGAGACAAAAGGAAGCACAGGTGAAGCACAGCAGGATGGCAGCAGGGGGAGAGCATACCCCCAGTTCATAAATAATGACCGCTTTGTGTTTACAACTTCTACAGTTCGCAAGAACTTTTTCTAAAAAAGTCAAACTAGAACTTTTAAGCCATTCGTATTTACTGTATACAAGGTGCTGCTGGCCCCAGTTTAATCCTATCTGCCATCTAGTTATCACAGGGGTTAATATACTATAAAAATGAAAACATTCTGTGCAGATGGCTTATCCTTCCTAAGGGCATCCTTCTGGAACTGCAACCTGGAAGCAATGCTCCTAAAAATGAATGCATTTTTTACTTCATCTGCAAATAAAGTTACTTGAAATTGTTGATAAGATAAAAAGTATGTCTATCAAGAATTAGACAAAAGGAATTAGCCAGAATTAAGCCAACGGTATAAACTTCAAAGGACATTCTGAGTTGTACAAGAGGTTAATGTATTGGCTAGAAATACTTGTTCCTTATGTATTTCCTTAAATATTTAGTATTTACTATTTTAAGAATTTATCCAATTATGAACACAAAAAATTCATTCCCCTCCAGAATCTTCAATTAATCAACTTTTATATTTTTAGTTAAAAAAAAAAAAAAAAAAATTTAAACCTTAACACTGTCTCTAAGTGCCCTTTTGACACGGCCATACCTTGACGTGTATCTGGTTGCGCAGGACGGCAGCGCGCAGGATCATGGCCTTGGCACGGCGCTGGAACTCTTTGCCCATTAGTAAGGACTTCTCAAAAGTTGTGCTGCGCTGATCAACATCTCGAGCATAAAGAATCTGTAACCAACACTGAGAACTGTACACGGGAGCTGTGCCAGGGTTCCACAGCAGGAAGCTCTCTTTGTACCAGGGAACACAACTCAGGCATTATGGAGCCTGAGTTCGCACACAGCTCAACCCTGCTGAACACACCAGTCCTGACACATGAATGCCCCTTCCAAGTGTCCCAGTAATGGCGAGTTTCTAATCCTAGTAAATAGTAGTAATAACACGTCTCAGTCCATAACACGTGACTGAAATGCACTCACCTTACTGTGTGAGTCTATTCTGGCATTGATCAGTCCCTCCAGAATCAGCTGAGTGAGTTCATCTTCCAGAGCAGCCACTGTGGTGTTAAAAGCAGTGGCCATCTTGCGCATGTCTGCCGACACATAGGGACTGAAGTACTAAGAAGAAGAAAATACTCAGTTGCCAAGAGTACTCTCCATCCTCTGAAAAACCGGGGTGGCGGGGGGGGAAATGCAAAGAGATGGTCTATCTCCCTGTTCATCTACCTCTCGGGATGACAGGAACAATTACCTGGATAAGGGCACGATTTCGAATCTGGGTATAAAGTGTCCTGACATGAGGTGCAAGGTACATATCCAGCAGCAGGTTGTCCTGCGCAAAACAATGAAACATCAGAAGCTGAGAAGCAATCTGGAAAAATGTATTATTCTCATTTTCTGAAACATTTATGTGTATATACTTAAACCTTCAGGATATTACACTACTACAAAGGAATACAATAAAAGAAGAATGAATAAAAGAACTAGCAATATATTTAGAACCTTTACCATTTCTCTCACCCTCTACCAGCAAACTGCTCCCAGTTTCAATTCACCATGTCAGGAGACAGAAGACACGGAAGAGCTGAACACTTTAGGTAGTTACTTTTGACAGTCACTGCTTCTCACAAAAGGCTAGGCAAACAGAACTTTTAGGGTCTGTTCTACACTGCTCTCCTACAACTCACCTTCATCTCATCCAGCATCTTCAGGCATGAAGCATATTTAGATTCATAAAACTTGAAAATGATGTCACGAACCTGTGGCTCCAGCTCCAAAAACAGTTTGAATGAGCTACAGATAAAGATGGCATTGATCAGACATTGGAACCCATCACTTAAATACACCATAACCTCATCAATCCAAGTTGCAAGGTTACAAACTCTCGCTATCATTTCAAGATTGCAATAATTTGCTCTCTAACAGACCAGATAGCCCAATTTCAGCACAGCTGGGAGCCTGCAACCCAGAGAAAGGCAGCACAGCCTCAGAGCTGTGGTAAAGGAAGGCAAGAGACTTCAGTCAAACTAAGTAGTAGAAGTGTTTGTCCACACAAAACAAAAAAATGAATAGGAATAGGTCAAAATCAGGATACATCATCAGAAACAAATAGGCCACATCTGTGTATACACTGTGGTCTGTACTGGTCAGCTTTGTGTTCCCTTTCAAAGCACAGCCTCTGTTAAATACAGCATGCCAAAGGCAGGTCAAGCACGCCACTATCTCAGAGAAATAACCCATAGTGAGTGTGGCAGATCTCTGGGATGCACGCTCTTTCTCAGCACATTCCCAGTTTTCCATCACAGATTTCTGAACCTTGGGATCTCACCCTATAAATCAATCCACAGAAAAGGGTAACAACCCCTTTTCCACATTAATTTAAATTTACTGCTTCCATACACCTTGCTGACAGGAATTCAGTGCCGTTGCAATTCAATCTATGACACCCAAATATCCACTCTTTTGCAAAGACCATAACTCTCTTAACCTAGCATATGGCATAGTTAGATTACAACGCAAGGTGTACTAACAGTTACTAAATTGTTTTAACAATTAACATACACCAGAACAAGGGGCAACATGAAGGAAATTATCTTAACAGCTGCCTCTGAAAAAGGGCTGTGTCCCTCTGATTTAATATCTGATATGGACCACTGATGGAGACAGACAACTAGGCTGTGCAGATGCTGGATCTGACCTGGATTGGAAACTTATACTATGAAAATTTCAGCTGTGATCAACCACTGTGTTTTAGGTAGTGAAACACCACTTAATGCTAAAGCCAAACTAAGGCTCAGTGATTCTTTCTCCCCTGTATAAGAAAGCTATTTTGCTGCCAGAATTCACTCTCAACCAAAGTCCCATATCCCAAAAGATGTCCAGTACATACAAACATCATCCAAGCTTACCTACTAGAGATAACATTTCGCTGCAGTTCCTGACGGTCAAAGGTAGCAAGGGCACAGAGCCCACCATACACAGCCACATTGCTGGGAGATAACAGCTATGGGGAGAGGAAGAGACAGAGAGAGAGCTGTACTGACTACTAAAATGGTGTAAGGTTGGCATTCAGTATTCTATCCCAGGCCTTTCCTTCACGCAGTGACAGGATTAGTCCTTGTCAAATGCAGTGGAACCACTCAGCTTGCTCTCACTCAATGTGTGGGGTGAGAGGGCCTGAGTAGTGACACTGCTAAGAGAGTAGACATCAATTCCAACAGCTTTTTGATTGAGCTACACAAAAATACAAATCTCTCAGGTAATTCCTATGCAATCTAGAGTAGAACATTTAGAGAACCCAAGAACAGAGACTTTTTGTTAAACAAACCAACCAACCAGCAAGGTGCACTGCACCACCAAACTATACAGGAGTGCTGCAAGGATAACTACAATACCTGAATTTTACAACCTAATACTTAGAAAAGTTACATCCCCTCCAAGACCTGCACAGAGCTCCCTCTTAGTCCTCACCTCAGGGAAATCACAGTGATCAAATGATGCCAACAAGAAGCACTTTGCTGCCTGTTTGTACTTCCGGGCAGCTAGTTCGGCCAAGCCTAGGAACCAGAAAAAGTTAGTCCTTTGTTTATGATAGTATACAAATGAGGAGAAATTGCAAAATCTGGGAATTAGGAGAGGTCCCCATATGGTTGCTACTGCCTTCACTACTGAAGTAAAACAAGATCCTCAGACTGTATCAAGCATCCCTTGAGCTACATTGACTCACACTGGTATCCCCTCTGAAGAAACTCAAGGAGAAGAAAAAGAAGGCAAAAAACAGCCAGCAGCTTCATTACATTTTGCATGTCTAGTGCAGAAATAAAAAATTCCATCAAACTGAAAGAAAAAAATAAGCCAAGTACACACACTGTTGCCCAAGGGCCCTATAGACAGCTAACAAGCAGAAAGACAGGCAAAGCATCCAGGAAGCTGAAGGACTCACTCACCTGCTGCACATTTCAGTTTGGTGAGAATTGCTTGTGTCTGGCTGTCTCTTTCTCCTCTTTGCTAAAGCATAAAACAAAGCAGTAGTGAGCAAGCAGTACAAAAACTATTTTTCTTAAAAGTGTCCTCAGGATATTTCATCCTAGTAATTAACTTGCAAATCTCAATGCCAAGATAACTTCATTGTATTTGTCTAGGAAATATGGCAAGAACTGAGGATAGGAAATATCTGCTTTTACCATGAGTCAGACTTTGTACACATATATCACGGGAGAAAAGCAACAAGGACCTCAAGAGGAATAGTAAAGCTGAGAAGGAATCTTATATGGAGTAAGTCATAAAGAGGTAAAGGAAGAAATTGCTTTATAAATTTTGAACACAGAAAACGAAGGGAAAACTCATGCAAGTTAAAAAGCAGGAGCTTACTTCTGCAATTTCTGGTGTAGACTCAGCCTTGCTTACGTAGCTCAGAACATGAGACCAGTTCTGGAGGTAGACACTGACCTGTAAAGGGCCAGAAACAGTGTGGGGTAGCCATGGATAAACAGTGTTCCTTAGATAAGCCTCGTCATTGCAGACACAAGCATAAAGTACAGGGGGACGTCGCAACAGGTATCAGAAAGAACCAAATACCATTTCCTGCAAACTCTCCTACCTTGATGACATTGAGACACATGTTGATGACATGTTTAGCACTGGTGCAGTAATCACGGGCTCGTGAGTAACACTTGAGAGCATTGCTGAGGTCCCCACAATCCAGGTAATGATCACCTAAGTCATCATGGCCTCTCCTGGAGCACAGGAATTAAAACACCGATGAACTGGGTGCTCAGAAAGGGACGAAGTCAGTTTGTTCCAATCAAGTAACTCAACACACTGGTCTAATGCACTGAATGCCTTAGTTAACATCCTGTGTTAAGTGCACGGAGGAGCAAAATGCTCTTTCTTGCTCCAGCAGAGCCTTCCACATCTCACCTGATACTCTCCTTGATGGAGTTCCCTTTGTAATTTTTCAGATCTGTGTCAAGTTTCTCCAGTTTAAGAAGAGCTTTTTTGCGCGTAGCTTCGACCCAAGCTGTGTCAAGAGGAGGGGGTTCAACTCCACTATCGGGGACAGCATCCGGTGTATTCTGTAGTTCTCTGAAAGCATTTGAAAGGAGCTTAATATTAGGCTGCAAACTTTTCAAAACAGAGGTCTGCTAAGTGGCTGGCACTGCAACCCTAACAAACAGTACTGCATACACAAAATAGATCAAAGAGAAAACAAGGATACTGGGGAAAAAAGAAAAAGATTGATAAGATTTCCAGTACAAACAGTAACATAAGCATCACGGACGTTTACAAATACTTCTCAAACTTATCCTATGATCTTAGGATGAACATACTGTCACACACATATGCTAAAGATTCCCAGGGCAAAACAGACAAGAAATCATCAAATAGGCATAGCAACAAAAATAATGCAAAGATGAGAAATACAGACGGGTAAGTCAGGTGTCAATGGCTATTCTCAAGAGCAAACCAGTTGTTAGAGAGGGAAAACGCTAAAAACAAACCAAAACAAGGCAAAGAGTTAGGTTAGGTTTAACTTATGACCACAAAAGCATCTAGAAGAGGTTTCATCACCATAATCTACCGAAGGAAAAACAACTATGGTCATTAATATTTGAAGCAGTAGGAAGGACTAAACGCAACTCAATATCTACCTGCAGCTTTTAAAAACACTAAGATTTCTGAATTAGATAATGTCTTCTGTGCTTTATCTTTTAGAAAAGCATGAGAACCTTAGGCCTGAACGCACATTCCCCTGCTACTAAATTCTAAGGGCAAAGACAATTTCCATTAGGAACATTCTGGTATTACATGCAAAGTCTACCACTGTGGCACATCAGTTTAAACTCTTTCAGGAAAGCTCCCCATATTCCCATGACCTCAGTACCTGGTGGCCTCAGACAGCTTTCTGTGGATTTCTTCATACACATCAACATTGAAAGTTCTCTGGACAAATGACAGAGCCATCTTGAGAGCTTCCACCCTCAGCTGTGGACAGTGATCAGCAATGAACTGCAGCCGCTCGATTCGCATCAGCCCACTGTAGCTGGATGCATACTGCTCCAAATCCTGCCAACAAAGCCTGGCCTCAGAAGGTGGAGATGGACACACCAAATCAGGCTACTGCACTGTGCCCTGCACAGATTTTCCTGCAGACTTGACCCCTTCAAGGAGGGCAACATGACTCAGACAAATAAAAAATATGGTAAGATTAGTCCATGTCTGCTTTCTTCAAACATTAGTAATATCCTCAGAAATATGCAGTACACTGCAATTTACCTTTTCTAAATTTCAGCTGTCTGTTAAGACTAATCATTTTTAATGTTTTTCAAATGGGATTTTTTTCTAAATCCTTAAAGGAAGAGGCCACACTCAAGAAACGTACCCACAGCCCTCAGCAGAGCACGTACCAGTGTCGGGTTCTCCACCACATAGTTGATATCAGGTGAATTTTGCTGATCTTCTTGTGGATCTACGTCAATCTGCATGGGCTCCACTGCACCCTAGAATACCAAAAGGAAGTCAAAAGTAGCTTATTACATTCGAGCAGGAAACAACTATGTGATTCAACCTATTAAAGACTTGCCTAAATACATTAAAGTTTTAAAAATTAAAAAGCAGTCCTCAGTCTTTCGATATATTTAGGACTTTTCTCCAGCAACCCACGGGTCAGCACAGCTCAGTGTTCACAAAGAACCCTTTACTTGTCTTGCCAGATTATCAAGACAGAAAGTGAAGGGGTCAATAAATCTGATTCTACAAAGTATCTCGGGTATGCATGCCAAATTCCAAGTGACATTCCATTTCTCCTCCTTGAGCAAGAGCAGGCATTAACACTCAGTTCAAGAAGTTTCAAAAGTCAAAATACACCAAAAAACTCACCAGAACCTTTCAAAACTGCTTTAACGTTTAAAAGTAATATTTTGGAGGGACAAAAGGGCAACAATTGTTACACTTTCAAGAATACTAAAAAAAGTAAAGAGCAGAAGGCAGACTGGCAATTTTACAGTTTCCAAACACTGAGGAATAATCTGTCTGCACTGCAGAGATCTGCCATCAGCTGAACTAAACTGTTGTAGTGTCTGAGTCCATCTGCTTAGGTAGAGACTCTTTCAGAAACACCGTAATTTTATTCTCCCAGTATATCCTGCTTTGAACACCCTGGGGACTCACAGCAGTCCAGAGACCAAGCACAGCAGCACCATTACAGCCCCTAATGTGTGTGTACCAGGGAAGACCAGCCACCCCGTGCCACAAACAAAACTGGTTTGGTGGCAGTAAATTCTTTGCCTCCTCCTAGTTGAAGTATGTTGAACCTTTCCTCCTAGGAATTACCCATTTAAATTGCAGGAAACCAAGCCAAATGTCTTATGAAGTGCTGATTTTGTCCAGATATTATACAAGCAACACTTGATTTGGTGTAAATTGCACAACTGGATCTCAGAAAAGACAGAAATGCCAACCACCTTGCTCCCATCAACACCAAATTCTTTCCATATTTTTATTGATTCTGTTGTCTGCTAAGAAATCAAAAACTTATTTTTTTTATTGGGCTGATGCTTTCTTTGTTTGGAGGTTTTTTTGTGAGAAGGAACAGGGCAGATCCAGATTTCCTAAGTCTAAAAATTACATTCACCCACAGCCTGTTTATTCTTTCACAAACTGGTACATACCAAATGCACACATATCTCAATACTGGTGTGGAATTGTCCAAAATCTGAAGTAAAAGCAAGTGAAACATATGAAAGTTTGTTTCCTAGTACAATAATCATTCCATGAAGGAAAGGAAAAGAGTGCAAAGAAGAGTTTTATTGTCCAGATCACAACTTAGGAAAAATGTGCATAAAAACAGTTAAGTCACCATAGATTGAGACCGTTACTTTTTCCATTTCTATCTCCCTTATCTTTTTTCTCATATCATAAACACTAAGTTCCAGGGTTGCTTTGTTTAGGCTGTGTATGCCTACCATAGTAGGCACCCTGTTGAAAGCACCTCACCAGGCCTCTCACAGGCTGATAAACTGGCACTTGAGCTGACGTCTCCTGCTGTACTCCGGAGAAGAATGAGCTATTGCTGGAGGGGGGTTCAGTACAGACCTGTCACTGACGAAGGGGCAGAGCTGGAAGCTCCACTGTTCCTCATCCTGTGCCTCACTTCCCACAAGCCCATGCCCTGACAGAGAACCCGCAAAGGATCGCCTGCGCAGGTACCGCGTCACCGACCCCTCGGGGCTCGCAGGGCCCTCCCCTGCACTGCAGACTCAAATCCTCCTCATCGGCAGCCTCACCGCGCCCTCCTCGAGCGCCCCGGCCCTGCCTACGGCGCGCACAGCGCGGGACCCGACCGCGAGGCCGCGGCGGGGACGGATGACGCTCGGCTGAGCGCTGCTCGTGGCGAACGGCGGCGGAAGCGACACAGCCGGGCCCGACGGAAGGGCGACTGAGGGCCCAGGGCCTGCCGACAGCGGCCCCTTCCCGCGGAGCCCACGGGGAAGGCCACAGCGCGCCCACGGAGGCCGCGGCCGGGCCAGGGTGCCGGCCCTTGCGCGGAAGGTGCGCGGGACGCGGCGAGGCCGGACCGGGCAGGGACGAGCCGGGGCCGCGGCTGCCCCGTTACCTGCAAGTTAAAGACCTGGACGGGCAGCGGCATCGTCCCCTCGGCCGCCGCTTCCGGTCCCGCCCTCCCCGCTCCACCTCCGCTTCCGGGCCGCGCGCCGCCGCCGCCCGCGCCTGGCAGGTGAAATTCTTAAAGGGGCCGCGGCCCCGCCCGGCCCCGCCCGGCCCCGCCCGGCCCCGCCGCGGCGACCTTCGGGCGCTCCCTGCACGGGGCCGCCGCCACCTCCCGGAGCGCGAGGCCGCCCGCCCGCGGGGCCATGAGGCGGCCGCGCTGTGCGGCGGGGGCCCGCGGGGCTGCAGCATGAGCGGTCCCTGCCTGGGGCTGCGCAGGGCCGGGGTCCTGCTGTCCCTGGGCGCCGCCGCCCTCCTGCTGCTGCTGCTGCCGCGGGGGCAGCGCCCGCCCGTGCCCCGGGCCCCGCCCGCCGCCGGGCCCAGCGCGGCCCCGCCGGACCGGCCGGGCCCTGCAGGCTCTGGCGGGCCAGGCGCGGGCGGCAGTGGCCGAGGCCTCGCGGGCAGCCCGCAGCCTGCGCGGAGGGGCCGCGCCGGCGCTGCCGCGGGCCCTGCCAGGGAGGCGCTGGAGCTGAAGGATATCTTCATCGCGGTGAAGACTACGAGGAAGTACCACAGGAGTCGGCTGGACTTGCTCCTCCAAACCTGGATCTCCCAGGCGCGGGGACAGGTGAGGCCTCGCGGCGGGGGGGACGGGAGCCTCGGCCTTGCGTGTCCCGGGGCGGCTGCTGCACTTTTTCACCGGGTGTTAAAAAGCATCTGTTAAAAGCAGATTTCCTTTTAGGACTGAGGAACGCCGTCTAAACGATTCCTCCTCTAAACAGGCGTTGTTGATTAAACTACTTAGCTGCAGTCTGGCATCGGTGGTCCAAGCAGACATAATTTGCTGATTTTTGTATGACTGTGAAAAATGCTACACAAGAGTGAAAGAACCCTAGTGCTGATGCATCTAAGCCAGTATTTTGGACCAAGAAGTTCAGCCTATTCAAGGATAGTAAGGGAATTTTGTCTAGCAGGTGGGACAGGACAGTGTTGCTGCCTGCCACTTACCACGCTGACTTGCATTCTTTCCTTTTAACCTATTTGACAGTTGTGGATGACTCCCAGCCAGAGAGAAGAGGTACTACCAAAAAAGACCAAAGTCATTTCTATCTGGAAATTGGTTATCTGTACCCTGGGACTAGAAGAGTAAATTGTAGGATGCTGTATTGAAATGACACTTTTCTGGCTTGCAGTGAAAAAACGAATAAGGCAGGGGTTGAAGTTGCTGAAGTGGCTACCATGAAACAAGCCAACAAGACAGACATAATGTTCTGAATTCTGACTGCAACTGAACAAATTTTAAATTAGTTTCTGAAGTTCTCAAACGTGGACACACCCTTTTTGTCTCCCACAGACATTTATATTCACAGACTGGGAGGATCAGGAGCTACGCCTGAAAGCAGGTGAGCTGTGTAGCCTAGTTGCGTGTTACCTGTTGTAACTGAGTTTTGTTTCTTTCATACTTTTCCTGGAAGTTCTTATTTCATGCTGTACAAGCAGTTAGGGAAGTCAAGATGGAGAAAAGAGAGAAAACTTGTCCCTGCTTACCACCTGAACAAGATGCCTGGAACATCCTGAGTACTGGGTTCACCTTTGCATCCACTTTCTTCTTGTTAGTAAGCTTCAGTCTACGTGGTCCAGAGTTATACTAGGTATTTCCTTTGCACACAGTCTCCTACCGCTGTCTATATACCCTCATTTTTATGCACTCACACAATTTTGTGACCTCTGCAGCTTGCATGCCAGATGCATAGACCTGTGAGCCCTGCCTTTCCTGGAGTTTGCTCTCCATGTATGCACCATATGCACTTCAGATGTACAGGATTAGTGCCAAATGTGCACTTCTTTTGTAGTCCTTTTTGTACAACACATGTCTCACAAACCTGGAAGGGCTGGTCTTTATTTTTCCAGGGGATCATATGATCAACACCAACTGTTCTGCTGTCCATACTCGGCAAGCTCTCTGCTGCAAGATGTCTGTGGAATATGATAAATTCCTGGAATCGGGGCAAAAGTAGGTGAAACACATTGTTCTGATTGACTTTGTTTCTTCCAGTACTGTGTTCACAGGAAACTTGAGTAACCATCTCTGTTCCAGTAAGGAATGCAGTCTTAGCTAAAATGTGGGGATGAGTGCATGGAAGGGAGGACAGCATAAAGCAGTGCTTCTAAACAAGCGTCCTTTGGAAGGTGGGAAGGATTATGATCTAAAAGGGGTTATTCTTTTCAGCCTCTTCACAGAATTAGCATCTGTGGGTGCTTTTGGCTTTCCAAATCTGTAATTTGGGGCAATAAGAAAGACTTCCTGCTCCAAAGCCTGAAAGACTCAGTTGTAAACCTATAACTCATTTCTTTGTCCCTGTAACTTCTTGTTCTGCTTTGTGTGAAGATGGTTTTGCCATGTGGACGATGACAACTATGTGAACCCTCGAACTCTCCTACATCTCCTGTCTGCCTTCTCACACAGCCAGGATGTCTATGTGGGGCGACCGAGTCTAGACCATCCCATCGAAGCAGCTGACCATGTCCAAAGTGATGGATCAGTAAGCAAACAGTTTGTCTGAGAGATAATCTGAATTTCTAAACCTTTAAAACCTTGACAGTTCACGGGATTCCTCTGTAAACCCAAGTGATTTAATCTGCGAGAAGTGAACCTGGCACTGGTCATTTTCAGAGGCAGGGTGCTGAGTTAAAGGAACCTTTGCTCTAATGTTGTATACATTTGTACAGCAGAGTTTGTCTCCTAGGTGGTGTCTGTTTCTGTTTCTTTACTCATGCAGGTTGTGATATCCCTTGCACTAAGCTTAGTATGGCCTCCTCATCTTGACTCTTCCTTTTCCTTTAGGTTATTGGGGCAGGTGTTCCTTGTTTTAGGGCTTGGGAGTTTGGGTTGGAGTTGAGGGGGGGTTTTATTTGTTTGTTTTGAGTGCGGTGTCACATTGTCATCATCTTGAACCAGCCTCAGATGGGTGACAAAGGCTTTCTAGATAAATAAAGCATTTTTAGTTCCAAGTGGTTACTAGGTTTCCAAGAACTGGAAGCAAACATATCTCAATCACAAGATACACGTGCTAAAGGACAAATTGTAACCAGGCCACGTGTACTGACAGGTCTAAAGATAAATCAATCCATTAGCCAGAAATTCAGTTATAAAATAGCTTGTTAGGGAAGACTGCACAACAAAATAGTCTCCTTGGACATGGAGCCAAGTGTATAATTGACCACCTTTGATATCCTCAGGAGCACTGAGCTGGCTGTGACCCTTGGCTAGAATGACCAGGGGGCAGATGGAATTGGGTAGGAGTGGGACTGTAGTTTTCCATTTCATGTGTGCTACCTCCATTATGCTAATTTGATGGTTTACCTGCTGTCTGTTCCAAGATAGAGTTTCATTTGAGAGAACAGCTAGCTAGGCTTTCAGCAGCCTAAACAAATAGGGATTCATCTGTAGCCTTGTTCTAAGTGCAGTATGTGATATCCAATAGAATTTCAAGTTCCCTTCCCTGCCCAGCCAAATGCAAAAAGCTGATTATCATTACCTACTGTGTGTTTTTTCTTGTTGCTCTTCAGAAGACAACCGTGAAATTCTGGTTTGCCACAGGTGGAGCAGGGTTCTGTATCAGCAGAGGTCTGGCCTTGAAGATGAGTCCCTGGGCCAGGTAAGCAATGTTCCTAGCTGAACTCCATTGATACATGTTTGGGAGGCTTTAAAATACATTTTCTCTTGTCTTCCACACTCTGTCTCGTAGCCTGGGCAACTTCATCAGTACGGCAGAAAGGGTGCGTCTTCCTGACGACTGCACCATTGGCTATATCATTGAAGGGCTGCTGGAGGTAAAGCTGCTGCACAGCCCGTTGTTCCATTCCCACCTGGAAAATCTGCAGAGACTACAAGGCGAGTCTGTGCTGCAGCAGGTAGGGCTATGCCTTATGTCTTATCCTTATAATTATACCTCAGTCTGATCAGAAAGAGCATCTCTGCAAAGATGTAGCACTCTTCAGCAAAGAAGGATGTCTGCAGACTCACTCAGAGCTGTGTTCTACCCAAGTCCTTCATTTAGGTAAAAAGCACACTTTCATCCTAGCCAACTAGGTCATATGGCTGTCCCCTCGTTTGGGGACACATTATGCTACATGAAGTCCAAATAGAGTATTTCCCATTTCCTTCTAAGCCCTGACTTTCTGTAAATGGCAGTAGCAGTAAGTGTAGAAGGAGGCAATATTTAGTTTGCTAAACAGTTTTCCTGGTTTTGCCGAACAAAGTCTTAGTCTTAATTTGTGCTGTTCAAAAATGTAGCTATAGCAAGTACTTCTTCAATAGCTAAGACATAATTAAATGTTCAATCATTTTTAAGAATAATTTGTCTGAATCTCAAGAAACTTAATGTTTCATAGGAAAAATTGAGTAGTTTTATAATTGCTGGGATATGTTTTTCCTCCTGGGCAGCAGATGGAGCCAAAAGGCCATCCATCAGCTTTGCTTGTCTCCTGCTGCTTGGCACCATGAGAAAACGGGAGTGCTTTTTTTGCCCCTGCAAGCTGCTTGGTTATATTTTCCTGGCAATTGTATTAGGCAGCAGAAATATGCACTTGGGGCCAAATTCCACTGTGATGTAATCTCCTTCACATTAGTGGGTTGGACTGTAGGCTTAATATTGTGTTTCATTGGTGATCGCTGGCTCCCTGAGATGGTAACAGATAACCCAAAATCTGGGAGATGTCCAATTAGAAAGAAAACATAAGTCTTCTTGTACCTGGCACCTGAAAATTTCTTCATACAGTGCTTGTGTGGAAGAATAGCACTGAACTGAGGTTCCAGAGATCTAAATTGTGTTCCAGGTTTTTCACATGACAGTCCTTTGCGTGCCATTTAACGTGCAGATGTTTCTGTTTTCCCTCTATACTAAAGCATCGCTATTACGGACTTCAGGCAATGTCTGGTGAGGATGAACATGTGTTATTTAGTGAAGGTACAGACAGGAGCAGGATTAACGTCCTCAGAAAGCTTACAATGGGAACTCATCCTTAAGGGCAATGCAACTTTCACATCCTCTGTGTATTCTCTCACATTGCCTTTAGTGCCGTTCAGTGCCAACGTTGTTTATGTCACAACTAACCACTGTCCTCCAAATGTGGTCCAGATTAATCAGCATCCTTGGAGACTTTCTTGGTATCTCACTAATAAGCCTGCTACCTCCACCCTGGTTTTCTCTATTAGTGTTACCATTTTGGAATATTTATTTGTTTTTACAGGTAACCTTGAGTTATGGGGACCCTGAGAACAAACACAATGTTGTGAGTGTGGGAGGAGTGTTTGGCCTTCAGCAAGATCCAACCCGGTGAGTGTCCACTTCCAAAACAAGATCTCCCTACCTCTTTCATGTTTATCATCTGTCAGATGATCAAACCCACTAATGGGGTTATTTTCTCTTGTCAGCTCTTGTTGCTGTGGTAGAAGTGGGTAGACCCACCCTCTCTGCTCTGTCAAGACTGCTGCACACTCAGTGCTAGTATGTTCCATGTATGGAGAATTCCAATCTAATACTGTCTTTTTTTTGCGCCCCTTAGGTTTAAATCTGTCCATTGTCTGCTTTATCCTGACACTATTTGGTGCCCTGCTAAGAAGATGTCATAATTCTTGACCAGCCACTGACACCTGTATATTACCTAGTTTGCATAAGGCAGGAGTTGTGTTGGACTTTTTTGGTGGTTTTATTGTTCTTCTGGGAGACAACCAGCGTTATCTACAAAGGAGATAGACTATTTAGAGGAGCAGTAAGGTGTGGTTTGTTCAGCTGCAGCATGGAACATTCCAGAAAGAATCTTTGTTCTTTTCTCTGGTGGCTTTTCATAAGATGACCACAGTGCTGTGTGTACGAGTCACTTTACACTTTCTTCTGATGTCATGTGAACCTGTGCTTGGGCACATCTGAGGGAAATGCAGTACTGGGAGGGAGACCGTTCTTACTGCCCTTAGAGGCTTTTAGAAGCCATTGTCTTGAAGCTGGAGTGCTAGAGCAGTCTGTAGTCCCCATGGTGACAAGAGAGGGGAAGTTTTCGCTCATCTTTCTTGGGAACAGAATTATTTAAGAGCTTTGTTGGCCTGCCAGATTAAAACTCCGCCTTTGGGCCAGAATAGGGTCTGTTCTTAGATACAAAAATCCTGGAATCACTAGGATAAACAAGGCTGAAGGCCCTTGTAATGAGAAGACTGTGTGTAAGGGTAAGCTTACTCAGGACTGGATAAGAGTTGCTTACAGTGCACATCCTCCCCTGTTGTCCATGTGTACCTCCTGTGGAGGTGATTGTCAGACCTGGCTCACCTGCCAACTGAACTGCAGTGGCTGATGATTACGATGGTGGTCTGCCAGGTCCGAGACTATTCCCTTGATGTTTGATACTGAAGAAGACAAGGCGGTAATTTTTTTGCCGCTTTAGCTGTAGTTGGTCCCATGAGCTGGCATAGTTTGGGCTGCCAAAACACACCCTGTTTCTGAAGCTTCCTGAGGGAAGAGAAATGCTAGATAGGTGCAATGTGCTGCAGAAGGTCTTGATGGTGTCATTTGAGAATCTTTAAATGTATGACCACGATTACTCCAGCTTCTTCAGATAATCTTCCAATTAACATAAGGTCAAGATCAGTGCTTATTTTTTTATTTATTCCTTAATGTTTTGATAAATAGTTCATTTAGTCACTTAAAGGAGCACATCATGAATGTGCTCATTCACACAGAGGCAGAAGTTCAGTGCTGTAGCAGTATCATCTGCTGCTGCTTTTTAAAGAAAGTAAACAGTTTTGAAAGTGCAAGGAATGGGGCTCCATATGTTTACTTTTCTGTTAGCCCAGACTTTGGCCATGTGCAATCCCCACCTGACCTGAAGAACAGCATGAAATATGACTTTGCGAAACCACTGTTCATTCTTTCAAACTCTTCAAAAAATACATGCTGGTTTAGTGCTAGAGTCTGAGGCTGAATTAGGGGGAGAATAATGGAATTACGGTGTGTGATCTAGAACTATGATTGCTGGCTAGAATGTGGACCTAGCAGAAGTTTCAGATTTCTAAACAGCTGTGCTCAGCTGTACTGTGGGCTTCAGCTACTTACTTAACTTCCTGGCAAATGCCTGCAGTGTATTCTAGGATGCCACTTAGCAAAGGTGTCAGCCTTCTGAAATACTGTTTCCTGCATTCTGCTTTTAACACAAAACTTTCAGCATTTACCTCAGTACATTGTCCTCTTTGCATGATTTTAGTTAGTTCTATTGAGGAGCAAACAAGCTGACTTCTGTTACAGTCCTGCAGTTCATTTTTATATTTCTCCTTTCTGTCATATGTCCTAAGGTGACTGTGAGGTATGGGAATAAGAATGCTGCAGGGAACTGGCTCAAAGTCCAGCCAGCACAGTGGAACAGTGACTGCTCCGTAACGGGGTGTCAGTGTTACAAGTGTGCCTGGCACAGAAAACAGAGGAGGACTTGAGGAACAGTAGGTTCTGCCTCCTTATTACATCTTCTGCTGACTAGAACTGAGGCACTCTGTGGTTTAATGATTGATCAGTAATAGCTCTGGAAATTCCTGGTATCTCTATAATTTTTTAAAAACCCTTTTAGGTTCTTGTTTTTAACATCCTGTAGAAGACAAATGAAACTTCATGACCTCTTGAGAGGCACTTTTGTCTTCGAGCACTGATTCTGAACTCTTCTATTGGAGCTTTTCTTCCCCTTCCACTGGAAGCAGCCTCTTCTAAGATAACACAGAGAGCATGGACTGGGCAGCAATTGTATGGCAAACTGCAGTTAAAAAATTACAACACTTCATATTGATGGCACCGAAACTAAGCAGAAGTTTCACATTGTGCTCACTGGTCAACCTAAACTAGGTGTGCCAAAGAGGCAGTGCCCTCAAAGTGGGGAGGGTGTTAAAAAGGACCATGTTCTCCTGCAAAGCAGCAGGGAACTGTTGGGTGTGTTCAGGCTCCTTCCGTGGTTTCCACAGTAAGCTGTGTGGATCTTATCAGGATGCAGCATTTTAATAAAACTTTTTCATACATAAAATGATTCTACAAAATAAATATTTAAAGATGTCAAAGGCTATGTTTTGTCATGTTTCTTCACGTGTGTTCTATATCAAAAATAGACCATTAAACCCTCTAATCCAGAAATCTACAGCCTTCTGTCAGGCTCATGTGATGCCAATGGCCAAAAGCATGTGAGATAAATGACATGGATGTGTGGGAGAGCAAATATGGATGAGAAGAATCCTTCCAGATGATAATTAACAAAGCCAAAGAACTGATATAAGGAGAACATTAATTGTTGTCATCTTCATCAGCAAATTCGAATGGGTAGAGTAGGCAGGTCTTTTTCATCAGCCGCTAAAAAGCGCGGTTTGCTGTGGACGCTCAAGGTGATACTTTAGTGAGACTCAGTCAAGAAACTTCACCTCTGCGTGCCTGCCTCTTGCTGGGTGAGCCCCGAGATGGCTCCGTGCTGCGTTCCGCCGGGGCAGCGCGGACGGATCCCGCTGCCTGGCCCGGCCCTATTGGTCCGCCCGCTCCTGGGCTCCTCCTCGGTCCCGGGCCCGCCCCGGCCACAGTCCGCCCGCAGCATGGAGCCGGGCGCCAGCTTCCGCGGCCGGCGGGCCCTGGTCACTGGGGCCGGCAAAGGTGGCCAGGGCTGGGGGTCGGGGGGGCCGGGGGCCGGGTCGAGCCGGGTCTGACGCCGTGTCCCCGCAGGGATCGGGCGCGCCGTGGCCGTGGCGCTGAGCAGGGCCGGCGCGCGCGTGACCGCCCTGAGCCGAACCGCGGCGGACCTGGAGAGCCTCGCGCGGGAGGTACCGGCCACCCCCGTCCCGCCCGGGATAAGCCCCCCCGGCCACCCCCCGTCCCGCCCGGGATAAGCCCCCCGGGCCCCCTGGCTCCCACGCGGCCTCCCACCCACGCGGCTGCCCTCGCCGCAGTGCCCGGGCATCGAGCCCCTCTGCCTGGACCTGGCGGACTGGGACGCGGCGGAGGCGGCGGTGGCTGCGGCGGGGCCCTTCGAGCTGCTGGTGAACAACGCGGCGGTGGCGGAGCTGCAGCCCTTCCTGGAGGTGACGCGGGAGGCCTTGCAGCGGTGAGTGCCTCGCCCCGGCCTCCCCGGAGGCTCCGCGGGAGGCTCTGGGACCGAGTCTGCCTCACCACATAGCTGTCTGTGTCACACAGCTATGAACGTCAAAAACGGTGGCAGAACTTTTCAGAAACGGGTGTCCTGAGAGGGGAAGCAACTAGAAAGGACAGCAGCTGATACACAGACACCAGACAGGCTGACATGCACACTTTTAGAAATGCCGAATGTCGATTGTTACTCCGTATGTCCTTTTTCTTGTTCATTCCTTAAAAGGAATGAACTGTCTGTTCATTCCTTACATAATCACCTTTCCCCCTGTAAATAGCAAAAGGAAGCCAAGCACTGGGTGTTAACACCTGTTTCTCAGTAGCCAAAACCTGCAGTGTCACCTCCAGAGTGGTGGGATGCATCTGCCATCCCACAGGCACGAGAGGAGAGTGCCTTTGCTGCTCATCAAGCTCAGAGCTTCCAGTCTAGTTCCAGCTCGCCCCTGGTTAAATTGAAAGGCAGTTGTCACTAAGACAATTCAGAAACAGAGAAGACAAAGCCAGGTAAGGGAGCATAAAACCATCACGGTGGGAAATTAAATTTGCTTACTACAATAACATGACTTTTTTTTCTCTGAAAAGCTCCATAGTCCGGGAGTGAGCTTTAGGATACAGGCTATGGGTGAGTCCACATCATTCTGAGAGGATGGGTCATGCTTTGTCCCTATGTTAAAAATGTCTTTTGAGAGTCTATAATAAAGGATTTGTTTGCAACTAGAACATAAAAAGCATGGATTCTACTGAGACTATTCTGCAGAACTGACCTGACAAAGGACGGACAATGTCGCAAACAGAAGACATGCTGCCTCTACCCGCCTCACAGCAAATTGGCTCTTTAGAGCTGTGTCAAAGACTTGCTTGACCTAAGAGTTGCCACTGGCTGAGCCCCAAGGGCTTTGCGTTTAAACTTTGTCAGAGGAGACTCCATTAGGCTGATGAAGGACAGAGTCCTGAGGGAAACGTGCCAGTGCACAACTGCACCTCCCCCAGCCTGTAGCTGATGGACTGTTCACTGCCAAGAGCACACCTGAGCATCCTGGCTCACCTGACAGCTCGGCATTTCTGTCTGTGTCTTAGTATCACCAGTGTTTCCAAGAGACCAGCAGCACATGTCCTCTGCTGCCTCTCAAAACAGCTGTGTGGCCTGGCCTACAACCACCCACTCTAACTTCTAAATTTGATTTTATTTGTAGGTCTCTTGATGTGAACTTTGGGGCTGTGCTTCACGTTTCCCAGGTGAGGAAGAATTGCCACTGCAGCTGTCTCCATGAATAGCAATGACTGCTGTACATAGCGCAGATAAGTGTCCACTGTGGGGACTAAAGGGATGCAATCCAAAGTCACCCCAACAGCCTGCATATACAGACCCTTCACGCTTTGACTCTCCTGTAAGCAGGAGGCAGGGAGGACTTACTTCCTCCAGATGTTTTTGCTCTTTTGGCTACTCTAAATTTCTCCTTAGGATTCTGGCATTCCTTTTTTTGCTCTTCTTCCCCTTCCCAGATCGTTGCTCGGCAGATGATCAAGCAGGGAGTGGCAGGGGCTATTGTGAATGTCTCCAGCCAGGCCTCGCAGCGTGCCCTGAGGGATCATGCAGTTTACTGTAAGTATGTGCAGCTTCAGCAATGTTCCTGTCCAGTTTTTACCAGCTGGAGACCCACAGCCACCAAGCTGCCAGCTCCCAGTTTGGGGCAGTGAAATGTCCCGGCCTGTTCCAGAGCAGGTGCTTTGTTTCGCACTTAAAAAAGCTCCTGTTCTTCCCTTCCCTTAAAGGTTCCACAAAAAGTGCTTTGGATATGCTGACCAAGGTAATGGCAATGGAACTGGGACCCCACAAGGTAGGAGTCTATGAGAGAAAGTGTGAGAGCTGAACCTGAGCGTTTCCTCAGAGGAGCCTGCTTAGATTGTTTGTTGCTTCTGGTCCCAGATTAGGGTGAACACTGTGAACCCCACCGTGGTTATGACTGACATGGGGAGAATTAACTGGAGTGACCCTCAGAAATCTGCTGCCATGATTAATCGGATTCCCCTGGGAAAGTTTGCAGGTCAGTGGGATCGGTCTGTTCCCAGGCTGGGCTCTTGTGTTGTCTCAAGCCTTCCCTCTCACTGAGATTTAACAGCCAGAGATTTAACTTTGCTGCTTTTTTGGGCAAAGTCACAGCTCTGTTGAATGCCTTTTGGCTGAACTCCTGAAGTATTTGATGAGGACAGGGTGAGAATCAACCTTCTCTTCCCTGCTTCTACAGCCGCCTCATCTTGGGACAAGTGAAATGAACTTACTCTATTGTTCATAAATCTGACTGGGTGTTTGCTGTGAACTAGGCATCATTTGATCACAAGGACTTTTTAATGTCCAGCTCTCAGCTACCCTGTCCTGGACACTGCATCAAGCACACTTTGGAAGCAGAAATACCTCCCTGCTCTAATCACGTGTAGAGGTCAAAGGCAGACCGCTTTGGGTGCTTGTTTTTCTGGTACAATTTGAGGTGTGCATTAGATATTCTGTGTTTGATTGCAGAGGTGGATGATGTGGTAAACAGCGTTCTCTTCCTGCTGAGTGGCAAGAGTGCTATGACAACTGGCAGCTCACTGATGGTTGATGGGGGCTTTCTTGTCTCCTAAGATGGCACCTGCATTTCACCCCGGCCTTAATTTTCATACTGGTACTGCATAGATGTAAACTGGATAGAAAACAATAACACAGACATAGTCTTGCTAGAGGGGCAGCAGGGCTGGAGCCTGTAGGAGAAGTGAGGCAGAAAATAACCTTTGGAAGGCTGCTATATAATAAAGCTCAAATACATCGTCATGGAGAATGTTTATTGCACCAAATAAGGTTTTATCTTGTCACTCTACATGATGATTAGAAATTGGACCTCTCTTCCAACCCTGTTCCCCCCCCACAACCCTTCAGAAGCTCTCCCTGTTCCATCCAAAACCATAAAGCATGTCTGCACTTTCAGTGGGAAGGGAAAGAAGTTAGCAGACTCCTCATTGCTTCCTTTGCTGTCTTTAGTAGAAAAAAACAAAATAGAGGCAAGAACCCCAGCCCTGCTCTGCAGAGACTGGATTTTGGGGGGAGGCCCGGCTAAAGACTGATGGGGGGAGACGCACCATGCTGTCCTAGGGTGTGCACACACAAAAAGGCAAATGCATTGATTGCACAGAGCTGTTTCACTCACAGTTTGGCTAGTACCCAGTAAAGCACCTAATGATTAGTTCTTCAGCTTCTCTTTTACTTTGACCCCTTTCAGGGCTGGTTATGATTTTTTTTTTAACAGTCTGAGGCACGTTCTGCTAGAGCACCAGTTTGTTAACTGTTAGCCACAGCAGGCTGGGCAAGGAGACCCTACCACCCTCCCAGCTGCTCTTGTCTCTCAGCACCATTGAAATCAGCTCCTTCCCCACTCCCACCAGGATATTCACTACCTGTTTTACCTGCAGGTTTAAAACAGGTGTTTCCAGGACAGGATAGATGTCTTAGGCCTTTCAGCTTAGAGTTCAGGAGAGCCAAAACAGCCTGCTGCCCGAAGGAGCTACCTTGCCTTCCCCATTGTACCTCCTCTGGGGGCTGTACAGCCCCCAGCTGGTCTCCTGCCCCCACTGCCCCTTCACATCAACACTGACGTTAAATCAAAGAGACATTTAAAAAACACTGACTTCATACATGATGAAGGGCCCTACACATCCCAGCCCCCTCCAGAAACACCCAGCTAATATGCAGTCTGTCAGAGGACAACATGCTGAGCCAGCACCGAGGCCACAGCCCTCAAAACACGGTGCACTTTTTGCCAGGCTTCTTCACGGGTGGTGGGCAGAGCACAGCCCGGATGGCTTCATCAAAGACCGTCTTCAAGCCCCTCTGTGTCAGGGCAGAGCACTCAAGGTACTTTACTGACCCTGGGGAAAGAGAGCTCCAGTTCAACCACTCTGGTTCTACCACCACACACTGTCCCTCACCCCCTCAATGCCACAGAGCTCTGCCAGCACATGAGACTCACCAATCTCCCGAGCCATGGCCAAGCCTTGGGGGTAGGTGATAGGAGCCAGTTTCTTATCACGTAACCTTTCAATGGTGTCCTTATCATCCCTCAAGTCCAGCTTGGTGCCCACCAGGATAATAGGTGTATTTGGGCAATGGTGTCGGACCTCAGGGTACCACTGAAACAGAGAGGCATTATAAGAAAAGTAGCTACAGCAGTGGCCACAACCATGAGGATGTGTTCCTACTACTGGGAATGAGGGGTTTACTACTAGCTGACATGGTGTCAACACTTGCAGAGGATACTGCTGCCTATAGTCCTGAATATGCTCTGCAGAAAGAGACTGGTGCAGATATAATAATGAACACACTGAGAGACAGAATTGTGACACACAGTGCCCGACAGTTCTGCACATAGTACATCCCTTTAATAGCATTTTAGTTTCTAGGACACCCCTTAAGATGCAGATTCAAAAAGGCAGTAACTTAGCCAAAGATGTCATGAATAAAAAGCAGGCCCCACTTAAAACCTGCAGACTATGACCTTCCCTCACCAAGACATGACTGCTTGAAATTTTTGGCTTGTAGGTGTGGTGCTGGGTGGGGCACGGGACCTCACTTGTTCTTTCCTTCCACTGTTTCACCCAGGAGGAGAATACTTTACCTTAGCTCTGACATTCTCAAAGGAGGCTGGACTCACAAGGGAGAAGCAGATCAAGAAAACATCCTGTGCAGAAACAAGAGGGTCAGCTGTGCAGAAAGAAACAGCTAAAGAGAACGGAGGGAGAAGGGAGAGGGATCCTGAGAGAAGACAACCTCCTCTCACAAGCAAGGACTGTGACTTTAAGAAATTCTTGCCCATTAAGGGTGTTAAACTAATTCAGAGAGGAAAGGAATGGACCTTGAGTGTATGACTACATCTTTCACAATGCTGAGCTCTGCATGTTAAAAGCCTGCGGCCACAAACATCCTAACAGTACTAAGGGCGTCACCCCGGCAGCATGGCTACCTAGGAACTACTACACCCAGGAAAATATTTCTAGTGCAGCACAACAGTGAGCCATCCTGCCAAGGGAGAGTGGGAATATGGAACTGGCTCAGCTGCACAGCAGTCTCATGCCATTCCTTTCACCTGAGCCTCCCTGGGGCACTCATAACTGTTCAAAGACCATTACAAAGCAGGGACTAGAACAGGACAATCTCTTTGGAGAAAATCAGCTGTGATACTTCTTAAACCACCAGAATTATGGGTGCAGCTGCAGCAACTTAGACTTTCCTCAATGGAAAGAAGCATGCCTGTCCTTGGGAGCCCCCCTGTCTCTGAGAGGGAGCAGTTACAAGCCAGTCCAAGCCCAGCACTCACCGTCTGTGGATAGGAAAGAGGCCTCAGTCGGTCATAGTCCTCTTGCCCTGCTGTATCCCAGAGGCCCAGGTTCACTGGTTTTCCATCTACCATCACATTGGCAGAATAGTTATCAAACCTGCCAAGGAGGAGTCCCTCATCAGTGACAATTTTGTGGTGACCTTCACATCTCTATACGAAATCCAAGGGGGCAGTGAATCAGGAAAGGGTACTGCTGCACAGTTCCAGTGGGGACAGTCTGCCTTCCTCACATACACAGCTACACCCCCAGCATCATCACAGTCTGATTTGGGACAGCTACCTCCTCACTTAAACACCTTTTACACACACATGCATACAGATCAAAAAGCAACTGAAGCCCAAGGTTATTACTCACACAGTGGGGATGTATTCTCCAGGAAAGGCATTTGTGGTGTAACTGATGAGCAAGCAGGTCTTCCCAACAGCTCTGCAAAGGATAAGAGTGAGAAGCATAAAGAAGGGTACAGCAGGGAGCACTGATGCAGTAAAACTCACCCTTCTGTCCCACTCCAAAACACAACGTTAGGTAAGAAGTTACTGTGTGAGAAAACAAACCTGTAGCAGGCTGGAATTCCCTACTTGTCAGGGGCCAGGCCTAAACTCTTAATGTGCAACCTGCCTGAGCGCTCACTGACCCTGCTCTCCCCCATTCCTTTTCCCCACCCATTCAGCCTCAGCAAGACACCAGGCAAAACAGAGTTGTTCCTGGAACCAAGAGAAGGAATAAATTAAGGCTGTGTGCTGGGCTCAACAGATCCATAATGGTCTAGTAAAATGAGTAAACAGGTGAAAAAACATGCAACAACACAGAACTCTACAAGCTCTTCAGATACAGGAATTTAGTATCAATAAATACAAAGGAAAAACAATAAGTATCCATAAACAAAAATGAACTTTAAAATTGACCACTGTCAGTTTGGAAAGAGATCAATTTAGAGGGCTGAAATATCAGCTCAGGGCTTTGCTGAAGGCTGGTAGCAAGGGCCAGGCCTGGCTGGCAAGAGCATAAGCACACAGACTTTAGCCAGCCCCATACATTTCCTAAGGGAAAGCTTTGTTGTAAGAATGGAGGAGTACCAGCAATGTGAACAACTTCTTTATCACTGAGAAAGTTGTGAACTGCAGACAACCTTCCAGAAAAGGCGTGAGTGCCAGGGAAAGCTGGTTGTGAGGAGCCTGAGTGAAGCTCAGTAGAGTTGCATATCCCCTACCCAATTGTGTAATCAGAGTGGCATAAGGAAAGACTTCAAGAGTAAGGGAGAGACTCTAGCAGAGTACACAGTCCCTTGGATGCACCAGGATGATTTAGTCTACACTGTCAATTTGGACTTAAAACACAAGACAGCAAACCTTCAGCTGAAGTCCATTTACAACATCCTGTGCTCCCAGTTGTTCCTCTCTCCTCCACAAGAAGGCTGTGCTGTTTTGGTGGTTGGCTTTCTCCCGCTCCCCTCTTTAGGCCCCACAGACTGGAACCTGCAAGGCCTCACCCCAAATGTGTATCTGAGATGGCGACATGTCTGGGAAAGGGGAAAGACCTGTCCCTGCCTAAGACCAGTTCACATTTTAAGTCTCAGTACCTCAACTCTGTGCTTCCTGTGGTGATCAGAAAAGTAAACTGAAAATGTGAGAAAAAATATGCAGGACAAGATAGGAAAGCTACAAAGTACCATAAATCTAGTGCATGCCTGCATCTTGCACACAAATGTGTTTTAAGAAAAACGAATTAAGGAAGAACCTACAGAGAAGAGCGAAAAAGGTGACAAGGGGCACATGATGAAATCAGAAACAGCAACAGACTTCACCTCAGAACAAACAACAAAAGGATACGAGGGGAACCCGCTAAGATTTTCGAGAGGACTCTGTGATGAATCAAATATGTACAATGAAAAACAGCGAACTACGGGCACCTAAAATACGAGCAGACAGACGTAAAACCCAAGAGAAGCCGGTGTTTGCTATCCAGGCAGACCGATGGGGCTGCGGAGCGCCCGGGGACCGAGATTCAAGTTCATCAACTAAGGAGGGAGCGGGGCAGGAGTGCGCGGGCCGCCGCAAGGCCCCCATCTCCCGCCGGGACACAACGGCGGCTCGGCCCGCCGGCCCCGCCCGAGCCGGGCCGGGCCGGGCCCGCGGCGATTCAGGCCGGGTCGGGCCTCGCCGCCCGGCGCGGAGCCTCCCGCCGCCGGAGCGGCTCCCGAGCAGCGGGGCGGAGCCGGCCGGCCCCCCCTCCCTTCCTCCCTCCCTCCCTCCGTG